>CM071851.1:8265000-8700000 GCA_036507275.1 Sicyos edulis | reverse complement strand
GTAGCATCAACTTTGTGAATGTAATCATTTTAATAAAACTGCATTGTTGTGATTGTAATTTAAAGCCAATCCAATGATAAAAAAATTATTTCTCCATTTGGTGGAGTTTGATATCATGAAATTTTCAAGAACAAATAAAGTGTATAATTATAAGCATTTTATTTTTTTTAATATTTGAGTTTATAATATATACCTCAATAATTTTCAATAACAAATAAAGTGTTTAAGGTGATGCGTTCAACGACTAGATGGGTCGACTTCATTTGAGTCCATTGTAGCTCAAAATATAAACAAGTCAGGGATCTAGTTTGTATGAGTAGTCTCGACCAAGTTAACGAAGGAGATGGCTCAATTAAGTGAAAATGTTGAATTAGATTATGCTACATTTAATTTGAATTAGAGCATGCTACTTTTAATTCTAAACACTAAGGTCGTGACCTGCTCGCACGCAACGTGACCCGAATGAGTAGACCCGTGAGTCCCACAATGCTTCACGCACTGAGCAGTCACGTGTTGCATGGCCATGAGTCATGGTGCTAATGAGCCACTAGTTCAACTGCAAGCTCGTCTTTTGGATAACCATTTCGTTTTTTTCTTTTTTGTTTCTAATTTTTTATTTTTTGGTTTTTTTTTATAAAAAAAACGGTATATGTTTGATAGCTTATTTTAGTTTTATGTTTTTAAAAATTAAAAATTAAAAACTAAAACACATGTTTGATAACTGGTCTTTGTTTTCAAATATCACATTTTGTTTTGATTTTTTTAGGTCTTTATCATTTATTCTTGTTCTTTTCATACTTTGTTAAAAACAAAAACTTATTTTTAAAAGCTATTTATTTTTTAGTTTTTAGAATTCTTGTAATGTTTTAAAAATATTAGTAGGTCAAACATGTAATAGCATAATACATAGTTTTTTTTTTTAAGGATATAACATTTGAGGATGAGGGGATTCGAACCTATGACTTTAAAGTCACTAGGTGTACACTGATACCACTTGTGTTATTGCTCGTGTTGGCCATAATACGTAGTCATTAGGGCAACACATTAAGAAGTTGGTTGCTTATGTGTGATTTTGAATATCTTTGAATGGATAAGAGACATAGGACTATGCATGTAGTTTATTGCCATCGATGATATGAGATGTTGTGTTGTGTATATTGAATTGATACTCTGCATAGTCTTGATTGCTAAGATGTGTGTCTTTACGCACTTCTATGTCCACATGGATGTACCATACTAGTACATATTGTTCTTCATGTTATTGTATTTATGGCACGATTTAGATGGTGTTAGATTTAAGGGAAATATTGTTCTTCATGTTAGAGATGTAGAAACTAAAAATCACACATACACAACCAACTTCTTAATGTGTTGGCCCTAATGACTGCGTATTATGCTATTACATGTTTGGCCTATTATCTATGATCCATCTAGTGAAATCCATAATACTACTTAACAATCATCTTTCTCGCAGTCTTCTAAAATTTAATCTATACATACAATCTCTTCTCATCTCAACTTGAATGACTAAATGCTCTTTCTTGTCCCTCAAATGCAACAACTGACCTTTCAAAAATACAGAATAACCCTTCTCTGTTAGTTGCCCCAAACTCAATTATTATTATTTTTTGAGATTTGGTACATAATAGACATCTTGGACTTACCCTATCAAGTCATCCTTCTACACAAAAGACATCCTTCTACACAAAAGAAATTGTACCTCTGCATTTTACCTTTACTTTTGATGCATCACCGAAAGAAACATGACCAACTTCAATTTTCCACATCTCTTTGAATAGATGCTCGTGTCCACACATATGGTTGCTTGCCCCTGAGTCGAAATACCACACAGTGTCATTGTTCTCGCTTCCTTCTTTATGCGTCATCAAAAGAACGTCTTCATTCGCATTGTTTTCTACTGTAAGTTGCTTGTTTCTTCAACCCTTTTATTCGTACGACAATCTCTCGCAAAATGCCCTTCTTCGACGCAATTGTAGCATTTGTCTAAATAACAATCACTTGCATAGTGACCATACTTGTGACACTTGTAACATTCAATATTTGATTGATTCGATCTACCGCCTCTTCTTGGACCACGTACTCTTCTGCGCCAATTCGCTTGACTCGTATGTCCCTTCTCTGCATCTTAACTGTCGCTTTGACTATTGCAACCTCCATGGCCCCGACCTCTGCCCTGAAATTGTTTAGAATAAAGTACCTCTTCATCTTCAATTGGACACCTTGGTTTGAACCACTTGCTCTAACGTTTCCTCTTTCTTCTTGTCCTTACGTTGCTCGTGTGCCTTAAGAGAACCAACAAGCTCGTCAACAGTGAATTTCGCAAGGTTCTTTGACTCCTCTATCTCGCACACCACATTCTCGAAATTATCCGTCAATGATCTCAAAATCTTTTCAACAACTCGCACATCCATTAGCTTTTCGCCATTACGATTGAATTGATTCACCACAGTCTACACACACGTGATGTAGTTAGATACGCTTTCTGACTCCTTCATCTTTTTGTTCTCCAACTCGCCGCAAAGTGTTTGGAGACGCACTTGTTTCACTCGATCGGCTCATTAATTTGAACACTTTCTATAAAGTATCAACATGCTTATTTTGAAGTAGTTGCACTCACAATCTTCTCAAAGTTTGATTCATCAACTGCATGAAACAACATGTATAATGTTGTTTTATCTTTCGAACGCGTCTCTTTCAACTATTTGGTTTGAGTTGCTGTATAATCCACGGTATCCTCTGGTTCTACAAAACCTTCTTCGACAAATTCTCGTGCATCTCGAGATCCAAGAAGTGATTTCATCTGAATGCTCCAATTCTCGTAATTAACCCTTTGTCAATCGTGGCAGCGATATTTGACTTGTCATGTTCGCCATTGACTCTGATACCAATTTGTAGAAACTAAAAATCATAAATAAAACAATAAGACACAAATTCTCTAAAATACTTTAACTTTATTTCTAAAATCTCTCTCTACAACTTTCACTTCCTTTCTCTCTAAACTCTCTATTTTTGCTCTCACATTTTCTCTACAATTCACAATGAAAGAACACTCTATTTATAAACTATCACAAACTTGGTCTCCAAGTTCTTTCCATAAGTATTTCTCATTAATTGCTAAATCTACTTATTCCTTAATTAGTCTCTTAAATTGGCAACCCATTAATCTCTTATAAATTTTTCTACTCACTAATTCCTTAATTAACAATTACATTAAAGTTTATTTCAACAAGGGAGTGTTGTCCTTCCTGTTATTTGGCGTGTCGTTATTAAGGGTAGGTTTGAGTCAAGCAGCCCCATCTGCTGTGTTGCATATCATGATGCTTTTTTTTTTTTTTTTTAAGTTGTGTATGTACTTGCATGTAATATCATGTAAAGTAGATTCTTATTAAGTACTTTTATACTCAATATTTCCTTTACATTTCACCCAAGGAATAATGCATATCGAAGTGATCATGAGCACGAAGTTTTTTCTATTCCACATTTATCTATCATGAACTCCATATTTTTGCTTAAGATATTTTGAACTATTTAATTGTTTTGTTTTAAAAGGGTCCTTAAATAATTTTATTATTGTTTATTAAATGCATTTACAAGTTTTTTTTATTATTATTGAAATTCATGCATTGTCTATCTCTTTAAGCTTTTGAAAATTTGGAGCGTTACATATGTAGAAAATTTGAAAATTTGCATTGCATTTTCATAACAATTCAAGGAGTTGGGGTAATTATTAGTGCCAATAATCGAACCAAAATTAACCAAACCGCTTCAAGTTTTGCTCATCTTAGTATGTGTATTTTCTACATATTGTTCTATAGGGAAACTCAATAAAAATATGCATTCATAATAACCCACTGAATAAATCTCATTGTGTTCTAGAAAAACACTTCTTGTTAGACATAGAACAATCCTTGAGTCGATCCTATTCTATAGATTTTGATATCAACAACGTTAATTATAGAGAGGTTTGAACTTTTCAAACTAAACAAAGAAAAAAACGCAAGTGATTGCAATATTTAGTTGAGTTGGGTTTATATAGAACTTGGTTTTTATAATATTTTTCTTGATAATTAGTTTCAAATGGTATATTCGTTAGTTATTATTGTTCATGTAGATTTATTTTTTTAAATGAAATATTTTATTTGCTGACAAGTATTGCTTAAAAAAATAGATATAAATATAATAAAAGGTAGAAATACACGTGACTAAAAATGATTAATGTTATAATAGCTTACTAATATCTTAATCAATAAAATCATATCAATAAGAATATATGTGTTATCAGGAAGAGCATCATTGAGCCACATCTTGTCGCAAATATTGTAGTTTGAGCAATTTATAAGAAAATTGTTATAGATGGACAAATTTCACCTCAACACAATTTTAATTATAGTACACATTTTTATACTTATATATATATATATATTTTAGAATTGCCATTCTTTCAATCAATTGAATTTAATTGATTGAATTTACTTGATTTCAATCTGGAGAACTTACTTGATTTTAAACGTTGTATTTTAATAATTTTACAAGAATCCATCTTTTTTTTTCTCGTTGTAAACGATTTCTTTTAGTTATGTTACTCATGTAATTTTTTAAGTTTTTTTTTGTCATACATAAAAAAGACATCCCCTAATTTATAAACCGATAAATCCGTCTCAAAAAATATAAACCACTAAATCTCTATATTTATAATTGTTGTCATATCATTATAAAAGAAAAACAAAACCCATATGAAAATTAGTGCTTGAAAGATAAAAGTTATTTTTTTTGGGATTTCATAAAATTTTCTTTTAAAATGTACTTTTTTATTAAAAAAAATGAATTTCATTTTCATTGCTCCAAGTGGACCCATTATCTCATCTGGCTTTCTTTTCCAATAAAAATAATGGAACTTTTGTTGACAACTCCACATGTTTAATTTATCCTCACAGGTAAACGCATATATACTAATAATACGTGCCCAGTTGCAAATTAGGGGATTTTATTTGACAAGTATTAGTATATATGTTTTTTTAAATGTTTAAAGCTTTTTATGTAGCATTACAAGAATCTTCATTCTCGCTAAGTGTTATTTATCATTTCAGGATCCCTTAATGCTTGAAGCTTTAATCAAAGCCTAAGTTGGTGAAAAGCTCCAGAATAGCTAAAGTTGGTTGCGAAGTAAGCCGAAGTCATGAGCATCGAAAAAATTCCAGAGGTGCGATGTCAAGAGCATTCAATTCTCTAGACTCAGCAATTTTCCAAAAAAACGACAAAAATCTGCATGTGGGAACAAAAGCATGGAATCAAAGGCACGTTCGTCCCTCGGACACGTGCCATTCTTGGGCTAATGAGAGAGGAAATCAAGACATTTTGCCTTAGAATCTGAGTCCTGGATATGATGGAGATTTATAAGAAGCAATTACGTAAAGAATTAGTGGTTGATTGGGTGTGTCGGCTACATCAATAACGAAGGAGCTGTTGTAAAATTTTGGGTCGAGACTATGTCGTCGATGTCTTACTCTATTCTTCAGCTATTTTCGTACATTTTATCCATAGAGTACCCCAATCCATTAACTTAACCTTTCTAGGTTGATTGATGGTTTAACATAATTCAAGTTGGTATCAGAGTAGTAAAAAAAACCCTAATTCTTCAGCCGCACTACTCCGGACATCTTTCAACTGGAATACTTCCAAATTTGTTCAACAATTGATTCATTGTGTACTCAACATTGCTAGTCCATGGGTTGAAATTGCATTTTCATTATTTTTGTTAAAAAAATTTCCACGTGATTTCCTTTGTGCATATTCAAATCACGTTTATCTCTCACTTCTTCAATTGATTATGTTTAAATGTGGATTAATGTTTGAGTTAATATGATCCACCCCTTGGGTTTGATTTGTTCCACCGATTTTTAGTATTTTTGCTACGCAAAATGGTGGTGTAAAAATAAGGCAATCGATTTCAGTGGTGGGGTCTAGGTCAATTGGTTTTGAGTGGTGATGTCAAAATGTCAAGTTGGTGTCAATTTGGTTTATACTATTCAATAGCAATTCAAAATCTAGTTCTCTTTTTGGTTTGAGAAAAATAGTGCTACAATTTCTTCCAAATTGGCTATAACCAATTTAAATATTGTTTTTTACCTGTTTTTAGTTGTTGATTTTGTTGTACCGGACTTGGCAAGTTTAATCAATTGATAGTTTCAAACTTGAATTGACTTGTACACATAGAAAGAACTAGAGTAAGATCAATATGCATTCTAACTCAACACCATTTGTTGAAGAGCAAATCAATCAATTCTCATGGATGTTACAATCCGATTTATCATCAGGTAATTTATGTGTTTCTTTGACACAAAAAGATAATAATAATAATAATAAAATTTCTCCTCAAACCTCATATTATATTTTCCTTTTATAATTAGGTCATCTCTTGTACTCTATTTAAACTCATTGTTGGGTTCATTATTAAATGAAGAATTTAGAGAATTTGTATTTCCGTCTTTCAACATGGTATCAAAGCCTCAAATTTTTCCTTTCGATCCCGGTTAAATTTTCTCTAGTCTTCCATCACCTTCTTCCTCTTTTTGTAAAAACCTTTTCTTCTCCATCATCTTTCTCTTCTTCCTCTTTTAGGAAAAAAAAAATTCTCCTCAAACCTCTATTTCCTTTTTCTCACCTCAAAACCTAGAAAATACAAACCATCATATTTATTCTTCATCCCTCCTTTTTTTCTGATTCATTAAAAAACATTAACAAAATTTTCTCTCTTCAAAAGCGTCAATGAACAGCCCGTAACTGAAAAAATTACCAGCATTCCCTAATTGGTCATGACCAGCATTCCCGATTGGTCCTGTCCAGCATTCCCGATTGGTCCTGACCAGCATTCCCGATTGGTCCTGGCAATCAACATTCTCAATTGGTCTTGACAATCAACATTCTCAATTGGTCCTGACATTCCCAATTGGTACTGACAATCAGTATTCTCAATTGGTCGTGACAATCAGTATTCTCAATTGGTCGTGATCTCCTTTTCCCAGTTGGTCCTATCATCTCCTTTCTCAGTCGGCCCTGGCATCTCCTTTCCCCGGTCGACCCTGGCATCTCTTTTCCCTACTGACTCGAATTCTTGAATTGGCCCTGACCAGTATTCCCAAATTGGCCCTGACAGCACTCATCCAGTCGATCCTGACAACAATCATCACAATTGGCGCATCATCATCATCAATGACCAACTCTAATAAATTTAACTCCAAGCTTGGCTTGCATTCCATATACAATCCAACTTGAGGGGGAGTGTTGGTTTATTTTAATTTTAGTAAAATTTTATTTTCATCTTTTTAATTAATTATTTATTCATTTTAGGATTAGATTAAATATTATTTTCTATCTTTTCTTTTATAACTAGGTAGAATATTTTCCTCTTATGATTAGGTAATCTTTCCGTTTTATGATTAAATATTATATTTTCCATTTATAATTAGGTCATCTCTTGTACTCTATTTAAACTCATTGTTGGGTTCATTATTAAATGAAGAATTTAGAGAATTTGTATTTCCATCTTTCAACATTTATCCTCAAGCCTTTCCTTGTATTAACTCTTCTCCGTGGATTCTCGATTCTAGAGTCTCCAACCACATGACCAATTCAATCTCACTTATTTGAATCTTACTCTATTTCTTATGTGATAACTCTCAATTAGAGAGTTATTTAGCCCTCTTTTAAGGTGTGTTTATTGAAGAAATCATGCATTATTATCACACTTTGATGCATAGAACAACCTTAAGATAGAGAATTATACATAAAATACAATGCATGATTAGATATGAGGCAAGGTGATAACTCTCAAGAATTGAGAGTTAAAATAGCTTAAGAGAATATATTTTTATAAGAATTTGCTAATATTTAATGAATTTAATATTGAATTTCCCCCCATCATGCTTAACTTTCGCTTAAACGAAACATCCTTTAGTTTTCTAATGAGGATGCATTTTCTAGGTTCACTGCAGGAAATATGCTTGAATGTGTGTCAAGTTTTATGTTGTAAAAAGAATTGCTACTTTCTAGTTTGTCTGCAACATTCATGATGGAGCGAAGTGATATTCCAACAAGAAGGTGTTGGCCGAAGCGAATATCAGCCGAGCCAAGCACGCCTTGAAGAGATTCAACGCAACAGCGAAACTTAAAGAAGTTACAAAGTGCTTCGCCACAGCTAAGCCACCAACGAAAGAAGATACTGAAAACTTAGCGAAGCCAAGATGCTCTAACAACCGACAATGTGGATTGTGGAGCAGAAATGTCAGATAAAGCAGTCCTTCGTCTGAAATGCGATCGTAGAGCAGTCCAACATTGTCAGGATCTTGTAGCAGGCTTTGTCGCTTGGAGCTGGAGTATAAATAGAGTTGTTCACCTTCACAAAGTATCACCCAATTTAGGGTCAGATCCCCGTTCTTGGGGCAGATCACCCATCTAGGGTCAATCACCATTCCGACGAGCATTTCCAATCACCATTTCCTTATTTTTTTCGTTGTAGCTTAGCCGTAGTTTAGTTTTATTGCTTTCTTCTACTTCTGTTTTAGTGTAGTTTCGAAGAACCTTGT
This sequence comes from Sicyos edulis, assembly GCA_036507275.1. Classification (NCBI taxonomy): domain Eukaryota; kingdom Viridiplantae; phylum Streptophyta; class Magnoliopsida; order Cucurbitales; family Cucurbitaceae; genus Sicyos; species Sicyos edulis. The sequence goes on along the minus strand of CM071851.1, from coordinate 8,691,397 downwards.
TCTTGTTGTTTTTAATGAGGATTTTCTATTGCTTTTACTTTGCTTTGCTTTTATTTATCGACATGAGCAGTTAAATCTATCATTGGAAGAAAATAGGCAAATAGGAGTATTTCGCCTAAGAGAAGCTTTAGCAAGATGATAAACTATTATGCATGATGTGTTAATTCGAAATGCACTCCGTTTGATCCATTGTGTGTATGTCTTTATTTTGCTTCGAGAGAATAGAAATAGAGCGATCGTGCATGTATAACATTAGGTTCGCAAAGTTACTTAGAGATGAGCTTACTTGCATCTAAATTGAATGCTTAGAGATAAGGTTCGCCTAATGCTGCGTCGCTTCGCCTTAGTAGTGTTTGTGTTCGAGAGAACCAAGCCAAGAGCTCGAGAGTGCCAAACTCTAAGACTCGAGAGAGTAAAAGAGAAAGCTAACGGTTGTTGCTTCTTTACTGTAAATAGTTTCGCTGAAGCGAACCTCTACGAAATGTCTTATTCTCTTCTAATGTATTTCGTCAGATCGATTTATCTTTAAGTTACTTAGTTTAGATTTATTTCGCCACAAAAAACTCCCCCATCACTCTAACTCTCGATTTCTCTTGAACATGACACTAATAACTATTCCCTGTGGAGATAACTTTTACTTACTTTAAAACTTGCTACAACAAAGACTGTGTATACTTGCATAACCTTTGGGGATCACACACACACATTTCGCTTAATCAAAAGTGGAAACTTCGCTGCTGCGAAGTCCTGAAAAAGCCACATCATCATTCTTCTTATCTATAATTTTTCATTAAATTGAGTGTTTTGATTCGCTCCCGAACACAAGGTTAGAAAGTTAGGATAATGTGGAGTTTTTGTGCAAAAAGGCAGTGCCTGCAGCATTCACGATAGCATTTCCAAGAATCCTCATTCCTGCTAAGTATACTTTTTATCATTGCAGGGTTGGAAATGTTGGAAGCATTAGCCTCATGCCTCAATTAGAAGAGTCGGATCAAAGAAAGGATGAGCTATTCAAAAGCAAGGAAAAGCAGTTTCCTACAAAAGCTAAAATCTCTACGCAATCGACAATAGAGCAGAATGTGTCAGATCTGGTCGGCTGGGGACTGGAAAGCAAGGCACCTTTTACCTTTGAATCTCAGCTGTTGATCTTGGATGAAGAAGAAGTATATAAAGCCATTTTTTTGGATGAAAACTAGACTGCCACTTTTTCTTGAATTTTTGGAGATTAGAGAGTTATCAAGAGGAGAACAGTATTGTTCATAACACTTTATTTCTGCATTTTTATATTTTTATTTTTTGACGTTTTCTTTTACTATTTCTAGTAGTTTGTAGTGTAGTCTTCATGCTTTGTAAGAGATTTGCTTGAATTGTTTCGAATAGCTTAGAAGTTTATCATAGTTCGTTCTAGTTGTTATTGCAATTCTGAAGTTTCCTTTTGTTGTCTTGCTACGTTTCTGTGCTCTCTACTTTGGTTGGTCGCATTTTTTTATTCAGTTTTTACTATTTCATTGCTTTCCTGTTTCCTACTTGTCATTATTGCCACTATAAATTTATGCTATGCAATGTTAACAACATTTGCATTTTCTGTCTTTAGCCTTTTCATTATGATTATGAGCTAAGCGCATATAGGTGATGGTTAAGGGGAGAGTGTGTGATGCATGCAATTCAAGTAAGTGGGGGATGTTGAACTAAGTCAAAATAGGCGTTTTAATTAATAACATGTTTCGACTGATCATCCATTCATATTTCCTTTTCACTTCATCTCGGAACAGAGGAGGATTAGAGATCTACTACTTATGACCATTAGTTTTATGTTAAGAACTCTTGCATGTTAAAGAGGGAGGCTAGGGATAGTCACCTCGCTAGTGCACATTCATTGTTTTTAGCCTCGCCAGTTTCTTGGAAAAGAACATTTGATCACATGTTATGTGGAGTTTGCTTCTCACCATGAACTTACCCTTATTGCATGTTAATCACACTCAAAAGACCCTTGACCCGAGCTAATTATCTATTTGGATTAGTTCCTCATGTTTTCAACATTTTCATTTTAGTATTTCGCAATAAAATTTTGTACCATTATGTTAATTTCTAATTGGTTGTCTGAAAGTTAATAGCATTGCATGTGTTCTGTTCCTATCGCCAATGCCTACAACATTTTCGTCGCATTTTCACATTTGTTAATTTTAGTTTTTAGTCGAATTAGTTAAGCTCCAATATCGCCTTTACTTTCCTGTACGTGACTTTTCAATTATTACTTGCCTAGAGATTAAACCAGACCATGTGGAGAATGACTTTATCTTATCACTTGACTGCAATTGACTGCGTATTCTTGCGTATAATCTATTGAATGTTGTAGCATGGTATGTTGAATGTGCAAGACAATCAAATTGTTAGTTAATTATTTTAGGCAGTTTCTTTTATCTTAAATGATTATTCTCAAACTTATTTTAAAATGTTGACGACTCTTCCTTTCACTATGAAAGTTGCATTTTTGCAAAAAATCATCGATCAACATATCTTCAACAACCTTATAAATCGTTCAAAAAATCATCAATCAACATATCTTCAACAACCTTATTGACCCTTCAAAAGTTGTGACTCATAGTGGTAAACCATTGTTTGTTATATTTATTGATGATCATACTCGTTTATCGTGGGTTTTTCTAATGGAAAAGAAATTCGAGGTGAAAGATATTTTTATACACTCTATAATATGATTGAAACTCAATTTCAAAATAAAATCAAAATTTTACTCTCTGACAATGGAACTGGGTATTTTAATGAACATTTAAATGAATTTTTGAATGATAAAGGTATTTTGTATCAGTCTACTTGTTGGGATTCCCCTAAAAAAATGGGGTTGCAAAACAAAAAAATAGACATTAACTTGAGGTTGCACGTGCCATAATGTTTTCCACGCATGTTCATAAGTATTTGTGGGAGGATGTTATAATTACTACCTATTTAATAAATAGGATGCCTAGTAAAGTCTTGAATTTTAAAACTCCTCTTGCATGTCTTACAACCATTTTTCCGACTAATCCATAAGCTCTGATTTTCCCATGAAATATTTTTTGTTACATTGCATATGTCCACGTGCCAAGTTTTTCTCGTTCAAAACTAGATCACATGGCCATAAAATGTCTATTTTTCGGTTATGTTTCAAACCAAAAGGGGTATGAATGTCATGACACTCACAAAAAAAAAAGTTTTTGTAAGTAAGGATGTCTCATTTTTTAGAAAAACAATCATATTTTACTCCAAATTTTCTTTAGGGGGAGAAATCAATACAAGAGAATTTCTGGGAAGTGTTTGAACCTTGTTCATGTGTTCTCCATGATTCATCTATCACTAGTCCTTCAATGTAAAATCTAGTAATGTTTCAAACAGGGGGAGAAATACTACAAAATGACTCTGCAGGTCGAACTCCTGAGTTACAGGTTTATACTAGAAGAGTCGTTGATCAAAAGAATGAGGACAATATAGTTAATTCTACACAAACTCAATCTCAAAATCCGGGGAATGATGTTGATAATACTTCTCCCATTTTAAATAAGGTTAGGTCTAGTAATCCCTCTTCTACCTTAGATCTCTTCTACCTTAGATCTCCCCATTATCCCTCTTGACACTCCTATCCTCAATGTTGAAATACCTAGTAACTCATCGTCTACCCTTAATCGTCCCAATGTTAAAAATCCTCTACCTTCTATCTTTGACCTTGATCTCCTTATTGCAATCAAGAAAGGTACTCGAACTTGTATTAAATATCCCATTGCGAATAACATCTTATATGAAAAACTGTCCAAGAGTCATAAAATCTTTACCTCTAGGATAGACAATCTTTTTATTCCAAGGAATATATAAGAAGCCCTTGATGATCCGATTTGGAGAGTGACAGTCATGGATGAGATGAATGCTTTAAAAAAAATGGTACTTGGGAAATGACAGACTTGCCAAAAAAAAGACACTGGATTGAAAATGGGTATTTACAGTAAAATTTCATGCAGACAATTCTATTAAAACGTATAAAGCAAGATTAGTAGCAAAAGGTTTCATTCAAACTTATGGTCTCAGAGTAGGTGGTCATGAGTTCGAATCCCTACAAAGTCGCTTCCTCCCCAATTAAAATTAAATTCCACTTGTCGGGCATTTCTAAAATTTCAAACCCCACAAGTGAAAGAGAGTGTTGGTTGATATAATTAAATTTACCATAATCCATTAACTTAATTTTTTTGGTTGATTCGTGGTTTATCATAATTCAACAAGTAGAAATTCTTATTTACTTGCTTCATAGGTTGTAGCCTTACTTCCTGGACTAGATGTTTGTGTGAGCAGCTCTTAGCTTATTTTAGCTGGATGCTAACTTTTCAAAATTCGTCTCTATTTTAGTTGTATATTTCTATTATTCTTAAATTTTTCTTGTTTGTTTATTTTATTTACTCGGATTGAGTTTCTATACTTCTTTTATAATATTGATAACATCCTACTCTAGTTTAAAGGTTGTCTTTAAGATTTTGTTGCGAAATGTGTTATGCATCTGAATACACTGTTTTTTTTTTCTTTTCCTTACAAGCATGAGTTGAACGTATGTAGGTGAAGTTTTTTTTCTTGAGTAAGTGGTGGATGTTGAACTAAGACGTAGTAGGCTTTTTTTTATAAATTAAAATCATTTTTTGACTGACCATCCATTCATGTTCGCTTTTCACTTCATCTCGAGAGATATGAGGATTAGAGATCTACTATCCATGTTTGAGAGGTCTTGTAACACCCAAAAAACAAAAAACAAAATTGTAAAGAAATGAAAAAAAAAAGTTTATGCCCATTTTAAGTTGGGTTTTAAAAGAAATAATAATAAAAAATAAAAGAAAATAAAAGAAAGGAAAATCTCATTTTCTTTTCCCTTTTCCTATTCCTTTTTTTTTTCTTTCCTCTTTTTTTTCTTCCTCTTTTCCACCCTTAACCCTAGCCGTCGTTGTCGCCTACAGCTCTGTCTCTGCCGATCTCCGCCGCCACCGTCCACCAAAGAACCCACCGGACTCTGCCTCTGGCTACACTCTGACGCTCAGATCCACTACACGTGCCAGCCCCCCCGCCAGCTCACCACCGCATGAGCACACACGCCCACAGCCAGCGCCACCTGCGCCTCACGCCGTCACCAGTCCGTACCGGACAGTTGCGACTCTTCCGCCAACAACAGCGTGCTTCTCCTTCGGGAGTAGCCACGTCTCGTTCAACTATTAGCCATGTTTGTGTTTCTTTGCTCATTCGTGTTCGTTATGTTCAAATCGGGGGTAAGAATTTCTGATCCTGGTGTTGTTTCTTTTGTTGATTAATCGTTTTGGAGTTAGATGTGTTGATTGTGATCTTTTGTTGGGCTATTTTGTGAAGCATGGTTTCTATTCAAATTTTAAGGCGTGTTTTGCAAGTTCGACTTGATTTCAAGGCTTCGTAAGTGTTTGGACATCCCCGTTGCTTCTAGTTTTGGGTAAGTGGTGAGATTCAGTCTCGTTGATTTGAGTTCTATAGTATTATTAAGATTGATTTAAGTGATTGGTTTCCAATATAAATGGATAGGTTGTGGTGGTTCAAACCTCGTTTGTTGGAGACTATTGGATTGTTCTATCACTGTTTTTTTTCAGGTAAGGATTCTCTACCCAGGTTATGTGGACCCTGCACCTGGTGAACTCTCTTTGTGTTGTTGATATGTATAAATGTGTGTTGTGTGTTTGTAATTTTTTTTGTATTTTGCGTGTTGTGTTTCAAGATCATGGGGTCCCGAAGTAATAATACTTTATATGAATTTATAAACTTGTCTCTGTAGGCACGTCGGGATTATGGGAATCTGGTGTGTCAATTCTTTTAAATGCATGTTTTGTTATTCCTTGTTGGATATGTTCTTGTGATGACATGTTTGGTTTATAGCTAGTCGTGATCATATATGTTAGTATTCTACTATGATGCAGTTGAGTTATTAAGCATGTTTAGTGATATGTTAGGACTAGGCTATTAAATCATTATGTTATGGAACTGTTTAGCTATCATCGTCTAGAGGTTGTAGAGAACACAACGTATGTGGTTTTCATTGGGTCGGTGTCGTTGAGGATTTTATCCCACGCCTGATAGCTAGGGATGTGATGTAACATTCTGCCTCTAGCAATGCCTAGTTTGTAGCCCTTTTAGGTGGGCCTTGATCATAGTGCATGCCTGCTATGGGAGGGTTTTAGCTTAGGGCGATAGGTGTGAATATGTTGACTCGGTGCACTAGCGAGGGCCTCCAGGATCATGACTCAGTGGACACCTTTCCTTCGAGTATTTAGGCATGTCGACCTGGTCTAGGTCGATCTGTGTAGGCATACACCTGACTGGTTTACAAGTACCATGCAAAGTATGCGTACACGTACCGAGTGTTAGGTAGATGGCTCACCTGGACCAGTAATGTCAGTACTCTAGTAAAGAAAAGTTGAGTTTGACGAACTTCACGATGAGTCATATTATCTAAAACAGGTGAATGTCTCAAGGGTCTCACAAGCAAGTCAAGTAACGAATTCCATGACCAAGTAAAATTTAAAAGAGAAGTTGAGAATAGATATGTATTACTAGCATGTTAAACTCTATCTTGTGCATTGTACCCCTATTGGGGAGTTCTTACTGAGTATTCTTTTATACTCACCCTTTCTATGGTTTTTCCACCACATAAACTTGGACATCACCGATATGGTTAGCTGGGAGATGTTAAAGCGATCATGGGTGAAGCTTGTTGGGTCTGTTAAGACTGTTTGTTAGGATAGTTGCAATTTCTAAGATTTTTTTGTTCAGCAGCTAGAATAGGGCTCCTATTAATTCTTGAAACATAATTGTTTATTGTGCCTTGGATGTCATTTTCTATTATTTATTTATTTATTGTTTCAATTGTTCTAGAAATACATTGGCCAAGTGCTTGCCATTTATTTATTTATTATTTTGAAATAAAACCGACAAGGTCAGTTATTGGAAGTTTGAATTTAAAAGTTGCATTTGTTTGCGATTGTTAGAATGGCATGTTAATAAGAAACATAGTTTAATATTATAGGTTCTTACAACTCTTGCATGTTAAAGGGGTAGATTAGAGGTATAGTCATCCCACTAGTGCACATTTCACTGTTTTATTACTTTGAACATAGATGCAAGAGCTCATGTTCTAAGAAAATTACCTTTGAGAAAGATCATTCGATCATATATTGTGTGGAGTTCTCTTCTCACCATAAACTTACCCCATAAACTTACCCTTAACAAATGTTAATCGTATTTGCAACCCTTAACCTCCAAGCTTTATCTTTGAATCGAGTATTTCCCTTGTTTCTTTTTTGTTCTATTTTATTCCATTCATAGAAGTGTCTATAGACATTGTCGCAGTTGTTCACTGTGTGATTCTTTTTATTCAGACAATTCTAGTTGTTAAAGTATAAGGACCACACAAATCTTAGAGGAAAGCCTTTACCTCTTGTACTTATAGAAGTCCTCGAGAAATGCAGCAAGTTAGTTGTTGAATTATGTTAAACCATCAATCAATCCAAAAGCCTAAGCTGATGGATTGGAGTAAATTTAATTATATCAACCAACACTCTCCTCACTTGTGGGCTTTGAAATTTGGCAGAGACTCCTACTCTCACACCATGTTGAATTATGTTAAACCACCAATCAATCCAAAAGCCTAAGCTGATGAATTGTGGTAAATTTAATTATATCAACCAACAGGTGAAAAAATTTTGATTTCTTAATTTTATTCAAAACACACGAATAAATATACATTCTAACAAACCAAAAGTCCTAGATCTTCTCCTTCAAAATCTAACCTAAATAACAAATAACAAACCTAACAAAATAACAAATAAATATATTTACACATTACAAAAACACCCTAACTTTGAACATTCCCCTTCAAACTGGACTGTATATGTTATACAAACCCAGCTTGCTATTTATGTCTTCAAAGTTAGGTCTTGGCAATGGTTTAGTGAGAATATCTGTCACTTGTTGCTTAGTAGGAACATAGAAGAGTTGAACCACTATATTGGTGACTTTCTCTGCGATAAAATGGAGATCAATTTCAACGCTTTTCGTCTTATCGCGATGAACCGGGTTCTTGGCAATACTTATTCCTGGTTGATTATCGCACATCAATTCAATCGGAGATGGACAATCTTTTCCTAACTCATTAAGGACCCTCTTAATTCAGGTGTCTTCACATATGCCTTGGGCCAAGGCTCGATATTTAGCCTCAATATTGCTTCTTGCCACCAAAAGTTGTTTTTTACTTCTCTGGGTAACAAGGTTTCCCCATACAAATGAGCAATAACCAGAGGTAGATCTTCTTTATGTGGTATCACCTGCCCAATATGGATCTGAGTATATTCTAACATTCCTCTCATTTTCCCTTTTGAAAATTAATCCTTTTTTGGGAGTCATTCAAATATCGGAGGATTTTGTATATTACTTCCATATGCTCTTCATTGCGACTATGCATGAACTGACTCACTACACTAACAACAAATCCAATATCTGGTCGAGTGTAAGAGAGATATATAAGACGTCCTATCAATCTTTGGTATCTCCCCCTATCCATAGGGATGCTTTCATGATCCAGTCCAAATTTTCTTTGAGGATCCATAGGAGATGCTGCTGGTTTACATCCCAACATGTCTGTCTCAGTAAGCAAATCTAACACATACTTCCTTTACGACACCACTATACCTGACTTGAATCGTGCCACTTCCATACCTATGAAATACTTAAGATTTCTGAGATCTTTGACCTCAAACTCTTGAGCTAGGTATTTTTTCAAAGCTTGCAACTCAGACTCATCATTCCTAGAAAGGATGATATCATCCGCGTACACAATCAACAGGGCAAAAGACGTTTCAATTCTCCGATTGACAAATAGTGTGTGATCTGACTGACATTGTGAATATCTCAAGCTGAAAACGACATTTGCAAACCTGTCAAATCAAGCACGGGCTGATTGCTTGAGTCCATGGAGGGATTTTTTAAGCCAACAACCTTGGTTGGATTGAGAACTTCTATATATCCGGAGAAACTTCCATGTAAACTTTTTCTTCTAGATCCCCATTCAAAAATGCATTTTTTATGTCCAACTGTTCGAGACTCCACTCGGGTTAACTACAAGGGACAAAATAATTTGTATGGTGTTGAGCTTAGCAACAGGTGCAAAGGTCTCTTAGTTATCGATCTCATATGACTGAGTGAATCCTTTGGCTACTAGCCTAGCTTTCAACCTCCCAATACTCCCATCTGTATTATGTTTTACTGTAAATATCCACTTGCACCCAACCATCCGTTTTCCACTCGGTAGTTTCATCACTGTCCACGTATCATTTTTCTCAATAGCCTCAATTTCTTCTTGTACCACTTTCTTCCAACAAGGATGTTTTAATGCTTCGAAAATATTAGTCGGAACCTGTACATTATCAAGCTTGGTCACAAAGGCACGATAGAAGTCAGACAAGTTGTTATACGATACATAATTCCCCATAAGATGCATGGTGCACCTCCTAACTCTTTTCCTTATTACAGTTGGTAGGTTCAGATCATTAACTACAACATCTATCTAGTTTGTGAGTTGTTCGAAGTTTGGAGTTGGTTCAGAATATTGAAGCACTTGATCTGTTCGAGTTTCTACCTGCTCGACTTATTTTTTCCTCCTTGTATAGGTAAGGAGTCGATCACTAACAATTGGAGACTGTGACAGTTCAAGAATTGAGGATCCAGGTCTCGAGGTGGTAGGATGTATAGTCGTTTCAAGAATGGATGACCAAAACTGAGTGTCACTCAACTTCTCCCCCTGATAATCAGTCTCGGAGTAGAATGGAAGTTGTTCGAAGAACATGACATCAATTGTGATATAAACTCGCTTTGTCTCAAACGAGTAGCACTTGTAACCCTGTTGAGTTAGAGAATATCCCAAGAAGATGCATTTATGGGCCCGAGGATCCAATTTACCATGATTTTGGGAATGGGCTTGGACAAAGGCACTGCACCCAAATATTTTAGGAGCTAAGTCAAATGATGTGATTTGAAGGTGAGGGAAGGACTTGAGTAATTAAGGTGTTTCGAGGACTGGAAAACTTGAAGACACGGGAAGGCATACGGTTGATAAGATAGATAGCTGTGAGAATCATTTGTCCCCAATAGAATTTAGGGACATGCGAAGAGAACATGAGGCAGCGAGTGATTTCTAAAAGATGGCGATTCTTCCTCTCAGCCACTCCATTTTTTTTAGTAGTTTCAACACAAGAGCTTATATGAATAATCTCTTCTATTGATATGTAATCCCCCAAAGAATAACTGAAAAATTCCTTCGCATTCTCAGTTTTAAGGACACGAATTTTGGTCTAGTATTGAGTCTACATCATGTTATTGAGGCGTTAGAAGTGTGAGTACTTCAGACTTTTCTTTCATAAGAAAGACCCACGTAATACGTGTGTGATCATTGATGAACGACACAAACCAACGGGCTCCATATATATATATATATATATATTTATATATATTTATCTTGGAAGGACCCCATACATCGTTGTGGATTAGCGAAAAGGCTAAAAGGTTTATAAGCAAGATGTGGATATGAGTTCCGAGTATGCTTTGTAATTTAGAAATTTTCACTTGAAAATGAAGTGGGATCTTTATTATAAAAAAATATTAGGGAACACTTTAGAGAGATATGTAAAATTAGGATGGCCTAGATGATAATGTATCAATATGACTTCATTATTGTTATTGATGGTACGAGAAACTAAATTGCTAGAAATTGAAGGTGATAAAAAGAAAGACTTGTCTTCGATTGTCTGTGGGTCTAGATCATAGTTGAGCAGGTGGAGTGCCAAACAGACTTTTGTCCCAGATTCCAAATCCAAAATCACACGAATTTAAGTCAAATTTAGTTACACAGTTTAGGTCTCGAGTCAATTTATTGATAGAAAGTAGGTTACAATCCAAGTCTAGAACATAAAGAACGGAATTTAGATTTAAGTTTTGAGTGATACAAATGGAACGTGTTCCTGTTACTTTCGAGTGTGACCCATCTACAATTTTTACCGAATTGTTGGATGTGTCTGTTTGATATTGATGGAATAATGACTTATTCCCTGTCATGTGGTCTAATGCTCCAGTATCGATGATCTAGGGCTGATTTCTGCCTCTGCTAGTAGTTAGGGCAGTCAGGGTGACTTTCTGAGCAACTAAGCCTGTTTCTTGAATTGTGTTACCTATGATTTTCTGCAACACATCGATCTGCTCCTTGCTAAATGGAGATGACTCACGTCCAGAATTATTCTCTAGGATAACATTATTCATATATGCCTGATTGTCTTAATCATTACGATTTCTCAGTTTCCAATCAACTAGTTTTCCATAGATTTTCCAGCATGTGCCGCTTGTATGGACCCGACTTCCTACAATGATCACACCAGGGTCTCTTTCGTTTCTACTTATTTTCTCTTGTTAGATTAGAGTTCCTAGAGATAGTGCGGATGCATCTGAGATTGGAGAAAAATCTGACTTACCCGTCATAATATTTTTCCTACTTTCCTCTCATGGTACCTCTAAGAATGCCTCACAAAGAGATAGCATCGGCTTGACTCCCAAAAGTTTTCCTCAAACTTCATCAAGGTTATTTTTCAGACCAAAGAGAAACTTAAATGTCCTCTTTTGCTCCACAGTCTTTGTATATTGTGTGGTATCATCAACACTCTTCCATGTATAGAGTTCAAACAAGTCCAACTATTGCCAATGTCGGGAGAGGCTGTTGAAATACTCAGTGACTGACTGTTCTCCTTGATGAAGATCATGCAAAAATTGACTTAATTTAAAATAATTTTGAGGTGTTTTCCTTACTCGAATAGGTTTCTCTAGCTGCGTCCCAAATCTAATACACAATGTTGTATAGCATGAAGTTTTCTCCTATCTCAGTGGTCATAGAATTAATCAACCACGACATCACTATATTGTTTTCTATTTTCCATTGTTTGAATTCAGGGTCACCTACTTTTGGTTGTGTCTTATCTTTTGACAGGTAATCATCTTTACCTTTTCCACATATGAACATGTTTACAGCTTGTGACCATTGTACATAATTTTGGCCATTCAATCTATGACCCATAATATAGGTTGATGACGAATCAAATGTGTAATAAATGGATTTATAGGAAGCCATAACACAATAACAGTCTAATACAGATCAAAACCAACTATGTTTAGTAAATGGAGACAAGACCAAAGCAACAATACCTTTCAGATTCCTTCTATTCCTTACTTCTGGTTGGACAATATTAATCAACCACACACCGTCTAATCCCGATCATCAACTAGAGAAAGTAGAAATTAAAGATGGGTAGCAGAGAAAGCAACGAAGGATGTGTAGCAAAGAGAGTAGGGATTGACTGGGTTGATCGAAGATGGGTAGTAGTGGCGGAGATTTGGGAAGTTGGTTATAGCAGCGATGATGGGTAACAACAGCAGCGAATGTGATCGATCGATCGGAGATTAGTGACAGCAACTGCCAATTGACAAACAGAGATGGTGGATTGATCGATGAGAGATGAATTTACTAGGATTCTTTGGAGTTGATTGATCGGTTAAGGAACAAAGATGGGTCATCGGTTGAATTGATCGACGATTGAAGGAATCCTAATTTTGTCAATCAGAGGAGGAGGGAAACGAATTCGATTATTTTAATCGACGATTGAAGAGTTGATCGATCGATTGAGGGAAGGATTTTTTCATTATTTTCTTTTCTTCAACTCTGATACCATGAAGAAATTCTGATTTCTTAATTTTATTCCTTCAAAACACATGAATAAATATACATCCTAGCAAACCAAAAGTCCTAGATCTTCTCCTTAAAAATCTAACCTAAATAAAAATAAAAAATCTAACAAAATAACAAATAAATATATTTACACATTACAAAAACACCCTAATTTTCAACATTAGTCTTGATCAAGCTAAGAAAATGATCATAATAAACAAATAGTAAATTTATGACCTAAATGGGTGAAATAGAAAAGAAAAAAAAGCTCGGGGTCTCAAAATTACTTACAATTATAAAAAAAAATAGACTCAACACAAAAACAATAAGCACGCGTTAGACGCTGGCTGGCTGGCTGGCAATGTACGCAAATGGGCACGCTGGTGCAAGCACAGTTGGGTGTTAGTGTGTCTGGAGTGGCTCGCACACGAGTGTTGTCTATGACACGGGTGACGCACAGAGCGTGGGCAAGCATGGGTGAGGTGGTCGGACGCGTGGTTTGCAAATATGGTGTTAGAGTGGCGTATTAGTGGTTGAAGGTAGGCGCGATGTTAATAACTCTCAAATAAAGCATAACTTGGGCAGTGACTTAAGCATTTCTTGGAATTTTGGGGACGATTAAATTAAGTAGAAGCTAACATACAGACGAAAAAGATAAAATTTATCATGCACTCACATTTAGGCATTAAGTAAGACAACATCGCATTTTCAGAATAGAAGAGAACATTTTTAGCAAATTAATGTATAGAAATTGTCATGAAGGGTTGAGAAGATGAAGACACTACCGTATTGAACGAAACGACTAGTGCAGCAAGAAATAGTCGCAGCCCTAAAGCGTCAACAAAATGATCACATCCAGAGAATTGCAACACTGCAGGAATTTAAGGAAATCAATTAGCAAGAAATTGCAACGAATTTGAAGACGCTAAGAAAATAACCCATCGACGAGTCATGTCGCCGCAGAAATATCGGAGAATCAATTAGCGAAGATCCAGGCGATAATAGAGATATTTCAGAACCATCCAAGCTTTCTAGCCAAGTAAACTGGCCTTTTAAAGAGCACGAGAAACCCTAGAAAGGGGGATTGATGCACCTGGATTCAGTTCGCCCAGAGCTAGTCCATCGTAAGTAAAAGACAACCAAGAGATGTTCGTGGTATCCGATGACAAGGAGTCTACACATCTGCAGCAACCGCACCATTTTGTATCACTATTTTCATTTGTAGTTAGAAGTATATTGTAGACATTGTAGTTGAATCATTTTGTAATGTTATTTCGCACTTTCTTTCTTGCATATTATTTAATTATGTTTCACTACGTTAAGGGCATCTAGTGGGAAATGTATTTTGAATGCATCGATTAAGTATATTAAGTATGCGTTGATTAGTTACCCACATACGTGTTAGGGATAACCTTACTAATGCATGTGTTGCCTATAGTCAAGTATGAAGAACTGTAGCGGGAGCTGAGTTTACCATAAATCAACAAATACAGACGTAATCATTAGAGAATAGGGAAGCATGAAATCTATTTTTCCTCAAAAGTATGATTTTCATCATTCAATTCATATTCTCCACCAAAGCTTATTTAGTTTAGAATATTAAATCAACACAACCAACCACTCATTAGATTTACATTTCCTGTTCGACTCTTAAGCTAACAAATTGATTGTCATCAATCCCTATGGAGAACGATAAATAAATACTTATCACTTAATGCAATTTTGACTGCGTATACTTGTGTAATATTGCGATTCTAAGCATAGGACCGTAGCAATAACGTCTTGACTTTAAATTGATTTAATAATATTTATACCCCGGCCGAGTTGCGATCAGATGTACGAGTGTGAGGAGGCATGGTGGCTGGTTGACGAACGCGCTAAATGTGTCTTTCTAAGCGAGTGGTGATGGCAAGGAGGCCATACACGGTGGGGTTGTCAAAGCGTGTGATGGCGTCACCTCATGAGGACTCGGTAGGGCATGTGATAGTGGGCAGCGATCTAGGCATGAAGAACCTCTCAACGAGCGAAGGCTATGGTCTAAAATGAGATGATTTTATACCTCAAAAATTTCTTCTAATTGTTGTTAGGACTTTAAACTTAGTTTTAATTATTTTATTACCCAAAATTAATTAATAATTACAAAAATGTCCTCAGAGCCTAAAATTTATAAAAATACCATTTTATATCAAAACATTCAGAATTTTGATACGATAATTACTATGAAAATCTAATATAGAAATCATTACTATTAAAATTCAGGTCGTCACAATTAAACTTATTCCAATAACTCAATAATCAAATTATACTTTAACCCATAAACCATTCATAAATGCAAACCAAAGCACAAAATAAGCACAACTTATCCAACATTCATAATTCAAGTCACTCGAACAATCATCATGTACAAAAATGCTCCTAAGAGCTCATTAAACAAAGCAACACATAAATCACATCATAGTTGACACATCAAAATAATAAGGAATACACAGCAACTGTCAGATTCGTTAATTGGTATGAAGTTATCTTTCCCTTTTATGGATCATTATTATATGAAATAAACTTATCGGCAATTTTGTCAACGAAGGAGAGAAAAATGTTGGAGAAGAAGATTAAATCAAGAGCAATGAAGAGGGAAATTGTCGATGAGGAGGGAGTAGTGAAGAGACCCAACCATAACTTGAAGAATGAAGATGTAGGGGTAGAATTCGAGATAAAAATAAATGTCTCAAAATTTTGATATATTTATCACAATGCCCCTACTATTATTCCTTTCTCATTTGATCTAATCTTTACTATCTCCCCATTGTTTCATAGAGACAATCGAGAGGAAAAAAGTTTAATTTGTTAAAATTTAAATAAGTTTGCTTAAAATTGACATTTATGTTACTTTCACTAATAATTTTTTTTTTAAGTTGCTAAAGTTGAAATAAGATGGTGAAGTTGAAGTCTATAAATATTATTTTCACTGATAAATTTTCTTGTTTTTGTTATTTACTTTTTACCTATAGGAAAACGAATTCAAATATAGCAAATTAAATTGGAAACGACATTCAATTCGTGACATTCCAACCCACAAATTGATGGTTTCAATAAGTGATTAACAACTATGAAAGTTGAAATACTTTTGCTATAATTTTAAAGAGTTGCCCAATTAAAATAAGAGGCTATAATTTGCTACTTGCAACAAAGTCTCTTTTACCTATATTTTAAAATCAAGTTTTTTTAAAAAAAAAAATAGGGGTTTCCCTTTTTTAGTGGGGATGTGTGTGTTTTTATTTTCAATTTGGCGAAAAAATCAAGTGCTTTCTTTAAAAAAAATAAATTAAATAAAATTATTGTAGAAAATTGATAGAAAATAAAATTAATTTTAAAATTTTAAAACAAAAAATCAAATAATTATGGAATGAGGCTAAAGATTTAAATTTTGTTTTAATTCAAATTCAAGACTCCATATTCTCGTATCATATTGAATCATATTAAATCAACCAACAATGAGTATGCCTCAATCTCATACAAGCTACTCAAATCTCTCATTTATAGTTATTTTAACTTTGAAACAAGAGTAACCACGTCCGTCCCTAGGCCAGGCACCGAGAGACATCGAAGGAATAACGTCACAGCTGAGTCTCAAACCTGAGACTTTGAGGGGAGCATACCCTAAAGCTCAAGTCTTCAACCACTGCCACCCATTGAAGACCTTACTAACTAACAATCAACAGAAAGAAATTTATGTTTCCTAAATTTCTTTTTCCAGCAAAAACCGATTCCCAATACCTAAAGAAAATGAAGAATAATTGAATAACTATCAAATGAAGCAATATACATGGTGTGGTTACTGTGGTAAAAAAGGGCAAAAAGATTTCTGACAAGATTTTTACAACACTACCCAGATCCTATGCCCACTAAATACTACACAAAGTCAAAAGTTGGGGAAAGAAAATTCTTGACAAGTAACTGGACAGAAACAAAACTTTTGGAACATGAGGAATCTTTCAATAAGCCTTTTTCACTTTTCTAAACCCTCAGAGGCTGTCATGTAAGGGCTTGGGGACTCTACCATATTTTGCTCAATAAAGTTTTCCTCTGTATCAAGTTCACAGTATAGGACTCCCTTTCCATCTAAATCTTGCTTCCTTTCATCCCTTTCTTTGCCATTTAAGATCTGAGGATTATCTTCCTGGTTCAACCTGGACAGTTCGTCCACGATCGAGTCCTTGACGCGTATCTAATCAATCAAGCCAGTAACATTGTCATGTTTTTGGATGATTATGGACAAAGTTAGGCATACATGTCCTATCAGTGCAGTGTATTTTTATGAAGCATTCATAATCAAGGATATAAATGAAAACTAGATGCACAATCGACATGATGCCGCAAATAGAAAATAATTTGTCAAACCATCAAGTTTAATATCTCAAATAATCAAATTTCTAACTTGCCTAGTACCAGGAACAGCGAGGAGAGACTGAATGAAAACTGGAAGAAAGTGGATAAGTAAAGAATATGAGCATTTTATTTTATGTTTTTAATTTTAAGTTCCTTTGTTCTTTGTTTGCTTTGACCTTGTGCATTTCATTCTATCAATGGAACGAGTTCCTTATCAAAATAGAGAAAAAACACATCTGAAAAAAGTGGATGAAACAAGCAAGTAAAACATATTCAAACAAACAGTAAAATTCTGTCGTTGAGGTTGAACTTCATGTATATAACAATATTGTGATCAAAAGGAGAAGCTCCTGTTACAGTTTACTTATTCTAGAAGGAACAGTAAGTGTAGTATGAAAGGAACTATCATGGTTGGTCTAATGATCAAGAAGGTCTTGGGCAATTAAGAGGTGATTGGTTCAATCTATGGTAGTCACCTACCTAAAAACTAATTTTCTAGAGTCTCCTTAACATCCAAATATTGTAGTCTGTAGAGTCGGCTCTATGCATTAGACCTATTGAAAGAGTGTATAAAAGACCTAAACCTTTGGAAAGTCTAGAGTTTTGGCTATTATTGTTTAGGGCATGGCCGTACAATCTATAGAACAAATCATATTTAAGTAACTAAGGTCGTAATTTGGCCGTTGTTATCAGCATTTAATCGAACATAACAAACTCATGAAGCCCCAACTCAAATTTATTGTCTCCAAAGCTCAATTTTCATTTTTTAGAAAATAAAAGGGAAGTAGAAATTAGTTAACCAGAGAGATGTATTAAAGACACTTTGACTATTTAAGATTGTAGAGCTCACTAAACTCAGAAGTCAGAACCAAATAGGATGTAAAACCTAGCTAGTGCTCCCAAATAAAAGTTGTAACCATTGTCAACTATAATCTATATGTATAATCTATGAACTTGTATGAAAATCCATTGGCACATTCAGCACATCTCTAGTTAACCAAGAATTATACTTTCATTTCCTTCAAATATACGAACCTGCAGGGGTTTCATAATCTCTAACTCTTGCTCATTGGGTTTGTCAAGTGAATCTTGAGCTTGCACTTCCATAGAGCTGCGAACCATCTGACTGAGGAACGACACTTGGTCAGACATGACGCCGAGCCCTTTCAAAAGCTTTGACCCAAGTTGTAAACTAGTCTGCACAAATAAAGTAAAAATTATAACCCAAATATCCAGGATTGTCTACAATACTGCATCTTAGGCTATAAAGCCAAATAGCAATAACTATGCATCGTTTCCTGATAACTCAACACTGATACCTCAGCCTCTTCCAGAATTGCATCTGTCGCACCGGCATTCTTTAAATCTAATAGATGCACCACGTCCTTAGCTAGAGCATAAATTGGGATCTGTATCATAGAAGTTTTGTTGTATTCAAACCAGACTTAATAGTTCGTGTTGAAAGTTAGTGTGTAAATATCTGCAAATTTCTATTTTAGCTTAAGTCTATATTTAGGCCTAGTTGGTTGAGAATCTTTCCTTGAAGATCTCATAGTTGGTTTCATCTAGTTTGTATATATATGTGTAATTGTTGAAAGATTGAATAAGAAAGAATAGAAATCTTTATGGTATAAGAGTACGAAGTCCTGAGTTCGAGCCTCTGCTATTCCACTTGTAGGGCATTTCTTAAATTCCAAAGCCCATAAGTGAGGGTGAGTGTTGGTTGATATAATTAAATTTACCACAACCCCTTGACTTAAGCTTTTGGATTGATTGGTGGTTTAACATAATTCATCAGTTGATGAGTTAAGCAACCAGTGATTGAAAACAATAAAAGAACACACTTTACAAGTTACCAAAGAGTATATCTTCTCGTTGTCCATATAGATGGCACAAATAAAGCTCCAAAAGAAGAAAATTTTCCAATAAAAATATTAACCTTAAAGGAATGAAGTTTTTTTTTTGTTTTTTCTCTTTAAAACAGGAAATGTGGTATACTTTCAGCATAATTGTTGCCTTTATGGTGGACTGACCTTCCTATTATGTGCATACATTAAAAAGAGGAAATTTACCGATGGAAAAGCAAGTCGGAGTTTTTGAACAGCCTCGATTGTTTCCTTCTTCTCTGTGAACATAACCATGACAGCTTTCGGAGAAGAGATCCCAGCAGATTGTAAAACTGCTGGTCGTGATCCGTCTCCATAGAGAACAGGAAAACCAAGCTTTCTTGACCTCTAATGATGGCAAACAAATCGATGGTGTAAGAAGTCCGATAGTTATATACTGCAAAAACTTATGGAGGAGAACAAAACTAGAACAATTCAAAATTTTAAGGAAGAAAAATTACAGTATTATTTGGCAAGTACTAATTAGTGGAACAAAAGAAAGGAACTATTTTATGAGAATACTAAGCCATTACAAAGAAGGGAAGTACAAAAAACCACTCACTAGAGACCATTGCAAAAAATGAAAATCTAACCGACCTTCACTACGGAAAGATCAATGTCAAATGCTACAAATGGCCATCCAGGAGTATTGCCATCTACCCCAGATGAAGATAAGAAATTCGCCAGGACCTACATAGAAAAGACTTCAGGGTTGTACCCTTGCTAAATAATGATTTTTAATATAAAAAAGAAAATATAAATATATATGGATACTCACCTGACCCATTTGTCCAAATCCAACAATGACAACAGGTTCAGTTGCGTTAAAATTCACTGTGTCTGCAGAATTCTGTGGAAATTCATATTTCAAAATAGGCTTCTAAAATGATACACAAAAAGAATCACTGGTCTAGACTTGCATCCAAGTATTATCTTCTTTTATTTCCTGATTTATTTCTACCAGCACATTAGAGAAATTATTTAAATTTCATTCCTGCTTGCTCTCTGGTTGGAGCCTTACCATGTAATGAGACATATATGATATATTTATTATTTATTTTTCATTCCCATTAAAACTTATATGGAAATTATTCAACCATCTTGCATCTCTCTGATGTAATCAGAAGGTTTTCCCATGACCAGTGAGTTCTTCTGAATGAAATTAAATATAAAAAAACACCTACTTTTTTTAGACAAGCTAAAATGATAATTATTGGGACTCTGCACACTGTTCGATTAGAAGCTTGGAGCACAAGCACAATCACCAAACTTCAAAAGGCTTGTAGTAAATATTGAGTATATAGTGCATCTTATACAGGAGAGTGACAGAGGACTTGCATTGGGACGATTAAAGAGTTTTTGTTTCTCCACCTTTTCGTGAGAAGGAAGAGTTCTCATGGAAGGCTGAGATGTGCACTATTTTGTGGATCTTTGGAGCGAGAGAAACAATAGAATCTTTAAAGGGGTGGGGAGACTTTCGGGTGATATTTGGATCCTCATAAAATTCCATGTTTCTCTTTAGGCCTCAGTTACTAGACTTTTTTGTAATTACCCACTATGAGTAATTTTACTTGATTGGAGCCTGGTGGTCACCTTATTTGTTTCGACTGTTTTTTTTGTATGCCTTTTGCATTGTTCTTTCATTCTTTTTTAATGAAAACTTGGTTGATCATAAAAGTAAGTGCTGAGTCTATACCACCTTTAAACTTTCTGAGGTCACCCAATTATAAATATCTTTTTCATATTCCATATTTTAAAATCATTAACTAATCATCATAACGGTCTAAAGTTTTTCATTTCACTGAGCATTCTCTGCCTTTAGAAAGGATCTTTTTCATTCATAGCAAAAGTTGGAATTTATAACTGAGAGATGTAGACAATGCTGGAATACTATCATAATGGGTTGATGAATAGCAAGGTAGCAGCATAACATAAACAATTTAATAGCAAGCAACAAATGAAAACTTAATTCAGGTCCAGTTCAATGCAAATCCAACAGAGAATTGAAAGAAAGCCTAAAATTAGAACATACATCGTCTGTCTTGTACTTTTCGCTGATAAAGTCAGACGCCTTTCGTCCAGCTTCATTAAGCAAGGGGGTTAGAGCCATTGACAAGACAACAATAATGATGAGCAGCTTGTTTAACTCAAGTGGTAGCACTCCAAGCCTGCTACCATGAAAGACTAATGATAAGCAAACATGAAGCAGAGATTCATGGGTGGAAAATAGAAATACACTATCTGAGTTAAGACTTTGCCTGTTAGCTAGAGAAAACACTACAAATCCGAACTCGCCTCCTTGAGATAGAAGAAATCCTATTCTTACACTTTCTTGAGTAGTGAGCCCCACACGGGGACCTATTGCTGTTATTATAAGGGTCTTGATTGCTATTAAACCTGCCAAAAGTGCAAGGACATTTGGCCATTCTCGGAACAAGAGCTGCATAGAAATGATATCGTTTATAAAACAAGATGCAGTGGAACCCTGAAGTCTTCATAGTACTTCTTGATGAGTCTAACTTCCAATGGAAAAATTAGAAAATTGACATATCAAACATATAAAGGAAAAAACAGTATGATTAATAATAATAATAAAAATTAAAAAATAAAAAGTAAAACTGTTTCCACGTCTCACCTTTAAGCCAAAAGGAGTGCACTCTTCCAGTATTCATTAATTCAAAAAAATAATAATAAAATATTAAAAAAACTCAGAAAATATTAATGCGTAACAGCCTTCGATGGCTTCTAAAGAATTAACTTATTTAAACTTCCATATGCTACATTGTACGTGACTAGATCTCTTGAGGCTAACCTGAATTCTTCTAATTGCAATATATATCATTCAAACGTATAGATTATTACTGAATAACTACATGAACCAATACATTAATCTTAAACCAGCACACGAAAAACGGAAGATATAGCACCTCGATATCAATGGAGGTCCCTGTGGTAACAAAGAACAACCCAAGGAGTAAGCCCCTAAATGGCCTAATATCTGCTTCAATCTGTGTCCGGAAATTAGTTTCTGCTAATATTGCCCCAGCCAAAAATGCTCCTAGCTGTACTGTACATGAGTTCTAGTTAAGGTATTATAAATATGTAAACTACTCACGTTAGTTGTTCCTAAGCATGAACAAAGAAACAAACCGTATCACTAAAGCCCAATTTCTGAGTGATTAGTGAAGTGCTAGCAACTGTTAGAAGGCAAAGAGCCACAAAAGCCTCTGAGCTTCTTGCTTCTGCAACAACCTGAATTTTGAGCACTTTTTATTAAGATCCTAAAATAAAATTGGAGTAATTCGTACTAATACTTCCAAAATAGCACATGCGAACCTCAAAAACGCGTCTAAGAATCAACTTTCCTCCAAGAGACAGCAGACCAAGTCCACCTAAGGCCTTCAAACTTTCTTGTGCAAGCATTGGCCAAATACTTTCCGAGCCCAAATTCTACGAGCATGGCAAATGAAAGGAAAAGAAGAAATACACAAGGTCAAACTATTTGACAAATTTGATGGTCAGGTATAGATGTCAAGGTGATGTGGGCGGATGGAGAGAGTTAAGTGTACAAAGGCAATCACATAGAAAATTTCAGAAGAGCAGCTGAAAGAATATATTGCAAGCATATCCCTCTATTTATATCTATTTCTATCTCTTAACCAAGTTAAGAATCCTTTCAAATACCTGGCTCTCAAGAACTGGAAGTATGACAAGGAGAGGGACAACAGCAATATCCTGCATCAAACAGTATGCATTACAGAAAAACTAGACCATAATCTTGATAGAAATCTGACATAAGGACCAACATATTTTGAAAGAAAGTATATAATATACTAAAAGAGAGCCAGTATGAAACAAGTTCATAGAATTTGATGGGGAAAACCTGAAGAAGAAGTATCCCTAGAGTTGCTGACCCAAATCTTGTTGCAAGCTCTCCTTTCTCTGCAAGAAGCTATTCATTATGATAGGTAAGGCCAACTATCCTAAATGCTCACCATTAGTATATTCTCACATTGTAAAATGCAATAACCTATTAACATTGTTCTTCAAGTTATGACTAATTTAATGAAATTAGGAATAGCTAAGGCCTATAATCGTGTCATTGAATGGAAATGAAAGATGATTTGAATGATGAAATATTAAATAAATTTATACATGATTAACATTAACTACTATATCTATGTTACACTAGATATTATCTCTAGATAATAAAGATCATACTTATTTATGTGAACAATGAATTGGCTTAAGTCTTCTTTTCACTCTATTTCCCTGTGTCTTTATAGTCTTAGTAATGCTACAATTATTATTGTTCTGTCCCTTGAAACTATTCACAGGACTGTCCTTGATTCAAAGTGCAAGGACACAAGGATTTAGGATTGCAATCTTCCGGAGTTTTAACTAGATACTCCATTTTTAGCAGTCACGTCTTCAGGTCCTCAATTGACGTTCCTTTTCATAAATTTACAGAAATGAAAACCAGAATTAAACAAAAAATATATATTTTGCTCTATTAGGCTTCCAAATAATCATTTTCTGGGTAAGTTGCTTCGTTTAGTGGTGTATATGTTACAGAGAGACAACAGACGATTGAAATCGCTTATTATGGCATTGCACTTTCCCTACTCATATCTATATCAAGTCTTGGAAATATTTTGGGATCAACTTCGTGCTTAATCTAGTTTGCAGGAAGTTCTTTGTTGGTGAACAGAAACTTAGATAGATGTGCAAGTTCTATGTAAAGAGTACTTGATTAGACTACCTGTAAAACAAAAGCTGAAGAAGATAAGGAAAGGGCAGCACCAATCACAATAGCTTCATCAATGCTTCTAATGTTAACCTACAATTCAGAAAATCATATCTCCAGTAAGTGAGTAAATGCAAAATGGTCAGCATAGCATAAAACATGGAATTGAACACAAGGCTTCCATAACGAACTGCGGACAAAGATCTAAAACAAAAGGCGAGGTTTTATTGTCTGAAGTTCATACAAAATTGAGCAGGAAAACTACAAATGTTTATACACACGGAGACTTGATCTAATATTTTCATTCCTTCCTTTTTTTCTATCTTTTTCCATTGAATAGATTTATAAATGCTAAATAGTACAACATGTTGCTTAATAGCTCCTTGGGGCAAATTATAAGCAACTCTGTAGATAGAAATGACAACTTCTGAAAGACAGAAAATGACCTAGATATCTTCATGGGATCATAAAGCAAAAGGGGAAAAAATCCAAAGATTTTTTCAAAAAAGAAACTTTATCCATTAACATTTCCCCAAATCTCAACTCATGAAGTCAAAGACTGCTATCCTTAGAAATTAGAATATGGGCATTCAATTAGACCTCCGTTTAGGGGAGATAAAATTCTTCAATTGCAATGGCTTTGCTCTAATCTGACTTATACAACAGCCAAAATAAATTAGGATTCAGAATTTCCATCAATGCAATGCAGATTACGGATACCATTTGAAACAGTGTGCTTACCAAGTCAGATCGAGCGTGAAAAAGGAACTCCAAAATTCTTGTTCCAATAGCCCCATTAGGGGGAAGTTCAAATGCTGTGAAAGCGATAGTGGATAATATGACCTTCAAAAGCAAGGTGGGAGTGTGTAAGTGAACAAGTTAAAAGACTTAATACTTCAAATGTGGCAATAAATTTCAACCTGTATGTCTAGATATATGTATATATATATGTATGTATATGTATGTATATATATATGTATGTATATGTATGTATATATATATGTATGTATATACATACATACATACATACATACGCTTATATACATATACATATACATATACATAGGGAGTAGAAACACACTTTGTAGTAGGTCCAGTCAAAGGAACAATTAACATATACAATTCACAATATATTACAGTCAAGCATCATCAAACTTTTTTTTTACAGAAATATACCTGTGTCAAGCCCATGCCGAAGGCAAACTTTGCAAGAGCCTTTAGACGTGCAAATGAAAGCTCCAAGCCCATCTCAAATAGCTAAAAGAGAATAATGTTTAGTGCAATTTATAATTAAACAAATAAACGCACATGCTCACATTCATGCCCAAAGACTACATATGACATAATTATAATCATAATTCATGAGGGTAAGAAGGAATGGGATATGATGTCAATCTAAGGTGGTAATCCCTCTAATACTTCACATCATATTTCTTCCACACTAAAAAATTTATTGGATTCACTTAATCTTAATTTAAGTTCATCATTATGCAAATCCATCATACATGGAATATATCCAATGATAGGATTAACAAAGCAACATAATACCCACAAACTGACACATGAAGAAAGAGTCTATGTGGCTCACCAGGAAAAGTATTCCCCATTCGGACAAAACTTTGACATCTATAAGATTTCTAATCACGCCAAATTGATTAAGTACAATCCCCGCAAAGAAGAAACCAAGTATCTGAAAAAAGCCAAGATATGGTTAGATTTTGAATCAACCATGAAGAAAAATGCATAGTAATTATATATTACACACACTAGCATAAACATGTACACATGCATGCCTAAATGGGCATCATAGTAGATTTGAATATCTGTGAATAGAACGTAAAATCTTGCGTTAACTGTAACTACCTATAAATTAATCTTCCATAATTATTTTGTTTGACGTTGGGAACCCAAAAATCCCACAACCAGTTAACCAATTTAAAACTGATAAGTAATAACACTCGAATCCGGTACATGTTCTTTTATTTGTAATGCTCTAATCTGAATTTAAACCTGCATGGGTGACTCGGTGAGTAGAGCATCTTGACTCGATACTCTGACTGACCCAAGAACACCCTCATTTACAAAGCCAAAATTTGCAATTAGATTTAAGACACAACAGTCCCCCACATAAAGTTAGCCATTCGCATGAATAAATCCATGTAAATGTACCGTGGAAATTAAATCTTAAACTTGCAGTTCAAGCAATTCAGTAATAAATACTAACAATCCAACTTAAGAGCCAAACAATGATGAAAGAAATCAGTAACTCTAACAATCTTTGTCAATACAGAATGGCATCATATCCCTGCTATGTAAAAAGTAAGCCAACATGTTCCTTAACTGTCAAAAATGTAGTTATATAAGTCAAACTACTTAAGATCAAGAAAGAGACTATTAGACAGCTCATTTTGAGATAGCAGCTCATCTTCACATACTTAAATAAATATAACTCAATTTCAAAAGATAAGAACAGAATACGAAAAATAAGTGGGAAGAAGAAAGATAATGCCATTCTTACAGGGCTAGCTTTAATTCTCCTAAATAGAGGAACAACTATGACAGTCACAGCTAGGAATGTCAATGTATCCAATCCTAAATCATTGATGACATCAACAGCAGCTGCAACATCCAGAGCTGCATGCATTCTTAATCTTCCCCTTGGTTTAGGCCTTTGATTAGACCAATTGTATCCATTCCGTGCAGCTACTTTGAACGTTAACGTAGTAGCACTGTTGTGGGAAAGTACAGGGACCAAAGAATAATCATTTCTCCAAGAATTTAAGGTGCTAGATGGAACAACCACTTTCTTTGAGTGTGAATGGTGTAAGTTGAAGGAAGGTCCACAAAGTTGATGAACAGTATGAGAGTATACACCGAAAGGATTCTTCTGTTTAACTACACTATAAACCTGCACGGTAAGAAACAAGTGAAACAATTGAGTAACATGAGTATGGTGCTTTAGTCTCTTTTCATAGCAGTTTCTTGTTAAAAAAATGTGAGACACTTGGGTATGATAAACCTCCTCAAATTTGAAATGGGATTAAAAAATTAAAACCATGAAAATCGGAGCTGTGCTCCACTATACATGGGGTAAGCAGGAATGAAGACACATAAAGTGTCTACAAATTTTGTCACAGATGAGTCTCAAACATGGGATCTTGAGGGGAATACATCATCAAAACCCAAGTCTTCGACCACCGCGCCACCCCTTCGGGACATGAAATGGGAATGGGATAGAATTGAAATAATTTTAAATAGAACCTTGGAGGTTAAGAACTTTTTTTATTAGGATGGAAAACTATTAAATGAATTGTTAAATGCCTTATTGATGCCCAAAAGTTGTTTATATAACTAGCCATTCATGGTCAAATTTCTGACAAATAGGATAGATATATTTAAGTATGTCGGCACCTAAGTTTCTGATCAAATTGCTTCTTCAGTTTCACAGTTTCATTGTTATTACATCAATTTCTAAGTCAATTACAAAACTAATGATGAACACATTAAGAAATAGCCTCATAAAACTGATCACGCATCACCTATACCCAACCCCATGCCTGAAAAGGATGATTTCATAGAATCAATCAAAATTTGAACGCCCCATACAAATTCTCATCTAATGAGTTTGTGAGAATAGTGCCTTCAAGTGAATCTACTCTTTGAAGAAACACTAGCCAAAAACACTTCTTTTAAAAGTGCTTTTACACTATTTTCAATCACTTTCAACTACATAACCAAACACAAAGAAAATTATGAAAACGGGGCACGATCTACCAGAACATCTTTGACTCATTCAAAAGTCAAACACACAAGTCAGATGATCCTAAATCCAAGAACACTCATCCAAGCAATCAAGAGTTTGAAACTTCATAGCTACAAAAGATGAATTACAAAAGCTGATGAAACATGAAGCTACCTGGAACTGTGAGCTCTGGCAGCAACTAACCGGTTCCAACATAGTGCCTAAACTCAAGAATCCAACACGCCCAATTCGAGCACAGTGAGAAACATTTGCTAGTTTAACCACAAACCCAGAACTTGAAAACCAAAATCAGAAGATCAGAACACAAATTGGTAAAGAAAATCAAAATGGGTCTCAGAATTTGAGGACAAGAAATGCCCACGTTCCAATTTTTGTGGGGATTTCGATTTGTAAGCAGATTTTGAGAGAGAAATAGACTCACATTGGGATTTTGAGTTGGAAACTGGAATGAGCGTTTATCCCAGAAAGGGTAGCAATGTTTCACGTGGCCATTCTTGCGGCCATGGCAATTGGTGAAATCCAATACTCATATCCGAAAGAGGACAATCGAAACGGAGCGAGGGAAACTCTGAGCCACCAAACCAATCGCTGTGTAATCCATTTGTGGTTCAGAATCAACTTCTCAAACAAAATAAGACGGAATTCAAATCAAATAATAAATAAATCTAATAAGACCATTACTTTTTGAAAAATCAGAATGAATGATCGATTTTAAGAAAATATTTATACTTTTACTCAAAATCTAATTTATTAGTAATTCTATTTCACCGATCAATGTATATCTATAAATTCAGATGACATAAGTTTGAATTCAATTAGTAATTTTAAAATTAATTCTATTTCAAAATTTTTATTTAATTTAAATACATTATTTTTAGGAAATTTATCGTATATACAAATTTGGGAGTTTTTTTTTTTTTTTTTTGTAATTTTACTAATTGAAAATGGAGATTGAAGAATCTTTTTAAGTTTTTTTTTTTTTTTAATTCATTTGAGACCAACAAAGGAAGTGTTTTCATGCGAATTTCAATTTCTTTTTCTTTTTTACAATTAACCAAGGGTCTTGGTCCAAAGAATTTGATTCCACATGTGGAGAGTTATTTTAGATTCTTATTTCTTTTTTTTTAGTACATACAAGGGGAGGGGGATAAAGGATGGAACATGTGACGCGTTGAACTGATTTACAACCAAACAATGAAATGGATACGTCTTCTATGTGTGTATATATATATATATATTAATGTTTTTGTTCAATCAAATGGGTGAAAATATGTTGGAGTTTGGAATAATTGTTGGTTTGTCTCAAGTACCAATACATTTCTCATAATCGATGTATGTATTAAAATTTCTAATTTATTTGCATGCTTTCATTATAATGTTGTGGATACTTCTAAACAATCTTGCAAGAAGTTGTTGAGTTTGTCAAGTAGAAAAATGAGAGGTTTAATCTTCATTTTCAGTAACTTACTTTCTATGCAATATTTACATGTTTCTTATGCTTTAAAAAAAACTTCTTTGCTTTATATGTAATGTAGATGGTTGAAGTTCTTTTCTTATCAATAAGAAAGCTCATATGTTATTATTTTTTTCTTTTTGCCAAATCTCACATGTTATTGTTAAGTAATATGTTATTACTTTCTATGCAATATTTACATGCTTGTGCTTATTTTAGAACTTTTTTTGTTTGACCTTTACAATTATTTTTGTTGTTTTAATTGTTCTTATCTAAGTTAAATGTTGGACCCGAATTTGACTTAGATTCATCTTGAGTGGAGGTAGAACTCTGAACTATGGGTATAATAACAATGTACAACCATACATTTTTCTTCTGGTTAAGTTTCAATAGCACAATTGTTCTTTTTTGTTTTTCCTTTTTGGTTGAATTTTTTTTTTGTTCTTTCAACTGTATAAATCTCTGCCTACCGCTTTTCTTCTTTCTTTCTTTTTTTTTTTAATTATAGATCACTTCAACTTGGGTGCCTCTTCTCTCATTCTGGTGTTTCAACTAGAGCTTTGGGTTGACGGTTTGGGATTCACCAACTCCTTTCCTTCACATGAATCTTTAGACAAAGAAGACAACCACTGGTAAGATCAAATTTGGTTAGTTATGAGTAAAAGCTTGTTTTGAAAGTGTCACAATTTTCCTTTCTCTCTTTCTCTTTTTGCCCAGTATAATTTGCTTCATATTCCCTTCTTATCTAATTTTTGGACTTTATTTAAGTTTAGGCGTTAAGTTTTGATCTTTAGCTATTATCTTGATAATTCATTTATCAACACTTTTTAGGCATTATGAGGTTGCTTAATAGATTGAGGGGGACCTCGTTCATCTAAGGTATGCTATTTTTATGTGAATTGTGACATTATTTTAGAATAATTATTGACAAGTTTAATATTTTTATTTTTATTGTTAACATGCCTTGAGATTTTGGTAGTTATGTGGTCATTTCGTTTGTGTTGTTAATGTCAAAAAGTATGATTTAATTGTATCAAGTAAGTCTAATTTCTTTTAAAATAATGTCACACTCATACTTTGATGCAATTTTTTTTTATCATTGGACTCTCTATAATGGTTATAAATATAATATTTACTTGAGAATTTACTTTGGGTTGCAATTTTTTGGTTGTCTATTTTAATTATATCTCTTCAATTTTCCTTGAATACGTTTTCCTTCAATATGTTTTCCTTCTCAATTGGAAGTCAGCTCATTCTTCACTTCATTTAACTAATACCTAGTGATTGAACTAAAATTCAGTAATGTCCTTCTCTCCAATTATATTTAGTATACCATTTTTCCGTATTTGTAGGTGGTGATGGAGAGTTAGAGGCAACCTATTAGTTATCTGCAAATAATTGAAATAATTTTGTTATTTAATTCATTCTTTTTAACTTTTAATGCTTTTTTTCAGGTTTTGAGGTGATCGTTTGCGTCTACACTTATCTACAAGTCATTAAAGTATTTGTTTTTTCTTGGTTTTATCAAACATTAATTGTAATTTACGAAGTTTATATATTGGTTAATTTGTGTAAGACTTTATTTGAATTGTGCTTAATGAAGTTTGACATTTATATGTGGATTGTGATATTATCTTTAAAATGCATAATTATTTACAGGTTTAAATATTGTCATTTTTGAATTGGTAGGCTTAAATGTAATTAATATGAAATAAATATATGAATAAATAAATAGAATATATTAAATTTTATAATTTAAAAAATGTCATGTTATCTTATCTATGACAATTTTAAACTATCAAGAAATATAAATCATGACTATCACAACCGCTCATAAAATGTGAATGCATGACACCATTTATTTAATTTTATTTGGAAAAATAACTCTTTTTTATGACATTCTAAAATTGTCATGGTAATAAAAGTTAAAATTGCAAAAATAACATAATTTATGACAATTATAAAATGTCATAAATAGATATTATAAACTCTTTTTTCATTTAACCATGACAATTTTTAGTTGTCATAAAAAAATATTTATGACAGTCTTATAATTGTCATAAATTATATGTTATGACATTGTTATTTTATGTCATTAAAGACTTACCATGATAGGGGATACTATGACACGGAGATTTTTAGGCATAATTGTCATAATAAATCGATCATGACAATTAAAAATTGTCATAGAAAGCGGAAATTGTAGTAGTGACTCGTTAATAAATTCATGGAAAATTGTCGGCATGATATATTGTTTGAGGGACTTTGTTGGTTTCCTACAGTTATTGATTAAGTTGTAAATGTTGTATGTTCGATATCCTGTTAGGTGAGCATGTTAAAAGTTGCACATGGATATTATTA
Organism: Sicyos edulis; assembly: GCA_036507275.1. NCBI lineage: Eukaryota > Viridiplantae > Streptophyta > Magnoliopsida > Cucurbitales > Cucurbitaceae > Sicyos > Sicyos edulis. The sequence continues at coordinate 8,659,999 of CM071851.1, read as the reverse complement.
TTATTGAGGGACTTAAACCCATTATTATTGTTATATGTTTGATATCACGTAGGTGAGCATGTTAGAAGTTTCACATGGATATTATTATTATTTAGGGGTTCATGCCAATTATTATTATTCAGGGGTTAGTGTCCGTTATTATTATTATTCGGGGGTTTATGCTCACTATTACTGTGCATGGGTTAGTGTTCATTATTATTAGTCATGGGTTTATGCTCACTATTACTATTCAGGGGTTTATGCTCACTATTACTATTCATGGGTTAGTGCCCATTATTATTATTCAGGGGTTTATGCCCATTATTTTTTTTCAGGGGTTTATGCCCACTATTTATGATTCAGGGGTTAGTGCACATGCCCATTATTATTGTTCATGGGTTTATGCCCATTATTATTACTCATGGGTTTTATGCCCAATGAGTGCTCAAGGGTTCGTGCCCATTGTTTTGTTGTTGATGAAAAATGTAATGTTGTTCTTATAAATGTGTTTAGCGATTCTGCCCAGGGATTCTTATTGAGTTAAAGACTCACTCTTTCCTTTGTGGTTTTCCACAGGTACTTGCGAGATGCATCAAAATGATTGATTGGAGCTGCAACGACCATAGGACGTGTCTATTATTTTTTTAGTCGTAATTTATGTTGGCATCATTAGCATGAACTAGGTTTTGAGGCATGGTTACTTTTATAATTGGATTTATATGTTTTCCCATGTTTTCACTAGGGTACCCTGATGAACTGATTTTCTAAACTTCGATTTGTTCCATGAGATTTTAATAAACAAATGTTTTTTTTTAACTATTTAATAAACATGCATGGTTGTTACAATTTTAAGCCCATGCATTTATGGTAGAGACCTAGGGTGAGACCCCGATTTCGGGGAGGGTTTTTACATAGGAGATATCCAAAAACAAAGTAATGAGGGGTGATTCTTAAAGTGGACAAAATGATATCAATGTGTAGGGTTTGTAGATGTTCGTTGTCCCTTAACAAATTATATCAGACTCCCGGCGTAGAACAAAGAAGGCAACCGTATGGTTTGTGTGTACTTTGTTTGAGGGGAGGATTGTTGGATAAATAAAGTTCTCACATTGTTAAGTTAGGAGGAAAATCTTGTGTATATAAGAAAGAGACAACCCTCCATTGATATGAGGTTTTTTGGGAGATGTCCAAAGACAAAGTCACGAGGGCCCATATGATTAAATAAAAAATGGAAATTTTCTCCATCTTGTTGTACTAGCTGTTAGGCTTTGCCTATTTAAAGAGTAAATAAATAAATAAATAAATTAGGGCTTCAGATTGAGATTGTGAAATTTAATTTTTGGGAAATTGGAGATTTGGTCACCGAATGACTTCAATCAATACCACCGATTGCAAAAATGGATTAGTTCTATCAATTGTGGAGCGATTGATGTGTCATTGATTGAAATCATTAAAACTAATGGGGGAGGCAGTTTGTAATTTTGCTCATGATCACTTTTTTTTTTTTAATTGTCGTTGTTATTGTTGTAATTTCTTTTAAATTTTGACATTTGTAGAATTTTTTTTTTATTCTTGCAAAATCTCTTTTTTAAATATATGCATTAGATCTCCATAATTATTTTTTCAGTTAATTGTATATGGAATAACACATGGTATGTTTGTGCATTTTTTTAATGAATTCTATCATTGGTAGACCTAAATAGAAAATTTTTTCTCAAAAAAAAAAATAGAAAATTTGTTATACATAGCAAATTCTAGCATCCATTAATTTAACTTCATAAAACTATTTCATATATAAAATAAATTTCAACCTTTATTATTTTCAATCAATAAATTTCATTTCAATTGGTTCAATTTTATTGAAATCATCCATTTTACTTGATTGAACCCACCACTTTTGTGGACTTGATTGAATCCGTCAATTTAACTTGATTGAATCAATTTTTGCTATATTTGGATTTTTTCTAAAATTTTGACATCTATAGATTTGTTTTTCATTTTTTTTTTTTTTTGTTATTCATGAAAAAACCTCCTTTTATATATATATTCTTTTCGAAGAAGATATTAATAATTATCAAAGGTTAAATTTAAAATTAGAGAGTTGAATCACACATGATCGATAAAATCAAGCCCGAATCACACTGCAAAATATGTTTTAGATGATGAACGCTTCAAGAACTTGAGACGACAGATGACAGAGACGGTAAAGAAAAATACTTGGACTTTAAATGTAATATGGGCGTTGAACATGCAATCTTCGACATCTAAGTATAGATGATAGATATAAATTGTTATCTATATGACATCCAACATCTATAATGAATAACATCTATTTACGTGCACACTTTTTTTTTTCATTTATCCTTCTCGATTTTTCTGTCCATTATAATTTCCCTTTACCTATGTCCATCTCCACGGTTCAGTCACGTAGATCATTAATAACTTTTTTTTTTCAAGATTTGTTAAAATTAAAAAAAATACTAATATTCTATTTATTAAAAAATAAAACTATTTGGTTAAACTAGTCATTATAAAATATTGATAACAATTTTTATTTTATTAAAAAAGAGACTATTTTCTTATACATTTTATACATTCATATTCATAGTTATCGAATGTAAAAGAATTTTCAATAAAATATACTAATTAATAGATAATAATAAATTAAACATATTTATCTTATTAGTCATTGACCATAAACACCCCTAAAATTTTTAGTTTGTTGTTTTTTTGTAGTTAAAAGAGAACTCGGTGACATTTTGATAATAATTATTAAAGTAAAACAATACCTTTCACAAATTTTAGAATTTATTATTTTTTTATTATGTAAAATGGATCTCAATATTTTTTTAACAAACAAAATAAGTTCAACATTTTAAAGTCTATTGAAAATAAGTTGGAGACAAACACCGATTCTCGGGCTCGAACCTATCACGCTAGTGTTGAACTAGTTTACAACCAAACAATGAAATCATTGCACCACTAATCCATTCGGTAAAGAAACACATTATTTTATTACAATAATTTTTAATTATAAATTTATAAATACAATATTTATAATCTTATCTCTAAACAATTGAAGTTTTATAATTTATTTGTTATTAAAGACTATTAAAAAAAGAATAAAAATATTTAATTTTTTATAAATAAAAATATGAAAATTTAACGTCATTGATAACTCTCACTTAGAGATTTATTTAGTCCTCTTTTAGGGTGTATTTATTTAAGAAATCATGCATTATTATCTCACTTGAATGCATAGAACAAGCTTAAGATAGAGAATTATACATAAAATACAATGCATGTAGGATAAAAGGCAAGAATTAGAAAGTTAAGATAATTTAGAGTTTTTGTGCTGAAAAGTTAATGCTGGAAGCATTTATTATAACATTTCAAGAATCCTTGTTCTCGCTAAGTTGTTTTTATTATTTTAGGATCTAAAAATGTTGGAAGCACTCGACTCATGCATTCATTAGAAGAGTCGGATGAAAGAAAAGAAGAGCCATTGAAAGCAAGCCAATGTCTGCAGCATTCGACCGATCATGACTGACACTTTTTTTGCAAAAAGCAAAATTCCTGCGCAGATGTCAAATGGAGCGAAGGTTGCAGACTTGTTTGTCCCATCGGACACGTGTCAAAAGGGCATATTTTGATGGGGAAACATGCACTTTTCATCTTTTAATCTTAGCCATTGATTATATTTGACCTAAACCTTTAAATGGGTGATGAAAAACATGAAATCCTAGCCTCATTGGAGTCTCACTTTTCAACCTTCTTTTGGGCATCTCTTTTCTCTTCTCTTCTCTAGAATTCTAACAACTTTCTTACCCATTTTCTTCTTGTTTTCTTTAGTTTATTCTTAGAGTTAGCTAGTTTTATTGTAATAGAGTAGTGGGCTTTCACAAAGAGCTTGGAGGGCACCATTTTGGCATTCTTTTGAGACTTTCCTAAACTTTCTTCTCCCTTTTTCTCTTTATTTTCAGTTGCAATAGCTTTAGTATTGTAAGATTTGATTTCATTGCTTAATACATACTTTGTTGGTAGTTTTCTTTCATTGTTTATAGCATTCTGTTTTGTCTGGTAATTTGCTGTGAAATGTTTTCGGCATTATACTCTGTTTCTGTTCTTTCCATTATGAGCATGAGCTAAACGCATATAGGTGAAGGTTGAGGGAAGAGTGTGTGATGCATGTATCTTGGGTGAGTAAGGGGATATTAGGCTAAGACATATTAGGCGTTTTAACTAAAAGCATGTTTCGACTGATCATCCATTCATGTTTGCTTGTCTTTACATCTCGAGAGAGAGGAGGATTAGAGATAACCTATTCATGTCCATCAGTTTCAATGTTAGGAACTCCTACTTGTTAAAGAGAGAGGCTAGAGATAGTCACCTCGCTAATGCGCATTTCATCGTTTATAGCTTCGAGTTTAGATGCGAGTGCTCAAGTTCGAAGAGAATGAATGCATCTTGAGAAAGAGCATTTGATCACATGTTGTGCGGAGTCTGCTTCTCACCATAGTCTCACCATTGATGCATGTTTATCACACTCAACCTACCCTTAACCTGAACCTATTCTCTTATTGAAGTATTTTCCCTATTTTTTCTGTTTTCGACATTTCTGTTTTAGTATCTTCATATAGAACATTTATAGCATTGTGGCAGTCTGTTGTTTGTTTCTGTGATGTTTGAAGCATTGCATCTGTTACTGTTTCTTTTTCCAATGTTTACAGCATCTGTTTGGCTACTGTGAATTCACTGTTTTTAGTCTCGTTAATAGTTTAATCAAATACCAAATTTTCCTTTACTTCATGTACTTGACTTTTCTATTAACACTTATTTAGAGTTAAACCAGTCCTTCTAGAGAATGACTTTTATCTTATCACTTGACTACGATTGACTGCGTATACTTGCGTATTAATCTGTTGAATGCTTGCAGCATTGTGTCTTTATGGTGTAATACGATCAGATTATTACTTATTTATTATAGCAGCATCAACATAATCATATATTAAGAGATAATATATATATATATATATTTTAATTTTTAAAATTCAAATTTATTTAAATAAACATTCGTTATAATAGTAGTATAATTATTATAATTATAGGTATATTAATATATTTAAATAATATTATTATTTTGATAAAAATATATAAAATATAAAATAATAAAATAAGTAAAAAAAATATGTAAATTAAAAGATAAAAAAATGTTAAAATAAAATTAAAAAAAGGGAAAATGAGATGAGATGAAGAACATTTTACACAAAGCAAAATATTGGACTTCAACACCTAACATCATCTCATCCCGAAACAAACACCCCCATAGACTATTACTTACCTCACAAATTAATTTTCAGACGAAATCTAAAATATCTAGCAAATTCATAAAGGGTGTGTTTGAGGCAAGGGTAATGGTAATGGTTAAGGGGGGAATGGTAATGAAGAGAAGAATGATTATTTGTGTTTTGAGTGAATGTAATGATTATGAGGAGAATGATTATTTGTGTTTAAGATAAATCTAATGATTATGAGAAAAATAAAATAATGAATATGATATGAATAAAAAATAGTGATGTGAGGTAAAAAAAGTTGTTGGAGAGAGAATAAAAAATAGTTAAGGGAAAAATAAAAAAAGTAATTTTTGAAAAATGTGATTATGAGAGGAATGATTTTCGATGGCCCAAACATGAAAAATCAACTGCATTTTCATTTTCATTCTCCCCTTATTGTTGGTGGCTCAAAAATCATAAAAAAGAGAACCTAAAATTTATAATCGTCGACTAAACTTTTTTTTTTTTTTTTTTGGCTGAATTGTTGACTAAACTTAATTAGGCACAATTTTTCATGCGTTGAAAGTAGCGAACTTTCGTTCCGACCACCACATGGAGGCCGCCATTGGACCCCTCAGCTCCACCAAAGCGTGTGTCCATTTCTCTGGTCAAACTTTTCCGCACCAAACACCAAACCCCATCTTTGAATCATTCTTCTTCTCCATTATAAAATCCCAGAAATCAAACCCCAAAACCTTTGAATTTCTCTCCTCAATTCCTCGATCCGTTCCGTCCAACGCCGTATCTCCAAGGCGAACCCCATTTGCAGCAGCCGATGCGATTTCGCATCCATCATTTCTTCCCTCAGATCTCCGCCAGCGATTTCATCTTCCCAGCTTCGTTTTGGGTTTTTCTTGTTTCTGGTAATGGCGGCCGCTGCGGGGGGTTTAGCGACCGGATTTACATGTCCCATTGTTGAATCTATTGCCCCTTCAACCTCGTATTCTGGTCCAGTTCGTGTGTTCTTCAAGCCCTTCAAGGGTAATGGAATTTCGTTGCAGAGGGGAAGTTCTTGGGGTTGTAGATGCCAGATCGCTCCCGAATCCTCCTCCGTTACGGGTGATTCGATCGGTTCGGCTGCGGCTCGGCTTTCGGCTCTCGAAGTGCTGAAAACGTCTTCTGTTGACAGTGAGTATCCAGATCAATTTTAGATTTGTTATGATGGTTCGTGTTTTTTAATGTTGGTTTGCTTTGAACATTCTTCTGTTCATTGTCTAGAATTGCTTGCATTGAAATAAGTTAAGAGTTTGATTTGGATGTTTTGGTTACTGGTTGTTTATTTTTGACAAGATAGCAATGATTTTCATTGATAAAAAGAGTACAAGCTCCAGAAAGGGAGAAAAGTACAAAAAGTGAAAAATGCATAGATAATTAAGCATAGATAAGAGAAGTCAAGCTAAAAAACTAAGATCAAGATGAGCATATCCGACATAATTCAATGATCAAATCTTTGAGGAATGCGGCTGGAAAAAGAAGAAAATCTGGAAATTCTGAAACCACTGACTTTTTGATATAGATGATTATCAGACAGATGAACTTTACTGTTAGTTTATTGAAATTGTTTCATGGGATTTTACCAATATGGACCATTTGGCAATTTCAGATGTGTTGATATAGATAGCAACTCTCCTAGTTTTGATGTACCATTTCTCTAAATAGAAGAAGATCATGGAAACACATGGCTCAAAAGATACTGAGTTTTGGGACCTTTATGTTTTAGGAATACAAACTTTATACTTCTTTTTCTTGGCAAGACTGGTTTGAGTTTACAATGGAAGCAGTTTTGGTCATGGATATCTCTGAAAACTGCACTAGGAGCTAATTGTTGTTACCATTTTTTTTTTCATTTGGGCAGGATATACAAGAGAAAAGAGCAGTATTATGGTGATTGGACTTAATGTTCATACTGCACCAGTAGAGCTTCGGGAGAAACTTGCCATCCCAGAAGCTCAATGGCCTCAAGCCATTGGTGAACTCTGTGCTCTGAACCATATTGAAGAAGCTGCTGTTCTTAGTACTTGTAATCGGATTGAGATTTATGTTGTTGCATTATCGCAGCATCGTGGGGTCAAGGAAGTGACAGAATGGATGTCCAAGGTATGTGTAATTAATTACGTTTAGTTTTATGCTTATTAGCTCTATCGACTTGCAAGGCCAATGTTTCTAATTTTCTTTTCTTCTCATCTGGCAGAGAAGTGGAATTCCTATTTCAGAGCTTTGCAAGCATAGAGTTCTGTTATACAATAAAGATGCAACTCAACACCTCTTTGAAGTTTCTGCGGGTCTCGACTCTCTTGTGCTTGGAGAAGGTCAAATCCTTGCTCAGGTGAAACATGTTGTAAAAACAGGGCAAGGAGTAGACGGCTTTGACAGAAAAATTAGTGGGTTGTTCAAGCATGCAATCACTGTCGGTAAACGTGTCAGAACCGAGACCAACATTTCCTCCGGGTCGGTTTCTGTCAGTTCAGCTGCCGTGGAGCTTGCACAGAAGAAACTTCCAGAATCATCATATGCTGCTGCAGAAGTGATGGTAGTTGGTGCTGGAAAAATGGGGAAACTTGTGATCAAACACTTGATTGCAAAAGGATGCAGGAAGATGGTGGTTGTGAACAGAACTCAGGACATTGTTGATGCTCTAAGCCAGGAGATAAAGGATGTTGAGATAATCTACAAACCCCTTTCAGAAATTTTAGCATGTGCCGCAGAATCGGATGTTATCTTCACCTGCACTGCTTCAAAAACACCCTTATTCATGAAAGAACATGTAGCTATGCTCCCTCCTGCACGTACCGAAACAGGAAGGCGTCTATTTGTCGATATATCCGTTCCTAGGAACGTGGAGCCATGTGTATCAGATCTTGAGACTGTATCCATCTACAATGTCGACGATCTCAAGGAAGTTGTGGCTTGTAACAAGGAGGATAGACTACAGAAAGTTCAGGAGGCTCGATCGATAATTGCAGAAGAAATAAACAAATTCGAAGCCTGGAAGGATTCCCTTGAAACTGTGCCTACCATCAAGAAGTTTAGAGCATATGTTGAGAGGATCAGGGCTTCTGAACTTGACAAATGTTTGTCGAAGATGGGCGAAGACATAACAAAGAAAAAGAAAGTAGCCATTAATGATCTTAGCCTTGGTATAGCTAACAAACTACTTCATGGTCCAATTCAGCACTTGAGATGTGATGGAAATGATAGCCGGACTTTGGATGAGATGCTTCAGAATATGCATGCTATTAACAGAATGTTTGATCTTGAGACAGATTTGTCTGTTTTGGAAGAGAAGATTAGAGCCAAAGTGGAGCGTGGCAAGAAGTAGATTGCCTTTTTTTATATGACAATTTGATGATATTCTTACAGTTACAACATTCATGTCTTGTGACTGCTTGTAACCTTGTCGGCAATTTGATGTCGATGGCGTTTCATGAGGCAAATTGCCCGATGATGCGGATGGCAAAATATGTAACAAAATGAGGAATTATAGAGAGAAATTCCAGTTCGATTGATTCATTGTTTTTGTATGAACATAAAATAAAGAAAATCTGGTGAAAACTGTTGCTGCTGTTGGTTTTTAATCATAGTCCAGATCATCTCGTGACTTTCTTTTTATATATCATCTTGATTATTATCAGAACATATTCACTTTGACTTTATGTCATTTGTGAATATTTCAGAAATTCACAGAATTATTTTATTGATTGGTGACAATCACAGATTCAACCCCACTTTTTTGCATTTCCGTTGTCCTTCTTGACCAATGATGGCAATATCTGCGGTTAAAGGGGTGATTGAATTTTGATGTTAAAAAGAGGAGAGGAGAGAAAGTTGAAGAGGAGGAAGTAGACTGATTTAGAAATATGAAAAGAAATATGAAGTAATTGTGTAGGAGTTTGATGTTTTGGAGAAAAGATGTTGTAAAAGTATTTATTTTATATTAATTTTTTATAATGTAATGATCAGAGATATTTGAATTGATTGATGAATATAATACATTTTATTTTTTATTGTGTGATTGAAAATTAAAAAAAAATTGATGTAATATTTGATAAGATTAGATAAAAAATATTTTATATCGTTGAAAATTAAAAAAAATATTTGATGCGACATTTAAAAGATTAAATAAAAGATTTGATGTGATATTGAAGGAGAGGTTGAGAAGAAGTTGAGGAGAAGTTGATGTCCTAAAAATAAACATGAAGTTGAGATTTCTCCTCTCCACAATACCAAATCCCAAACACCCTTAAGAAGGACCAAATCGTTGTAAAGAAGAATTCTGAATTGTATATCTACAAAATGGTGATTTGTAACAAATAAGAAATTACAGTGCCAATGATATCTGTAAATCTGGGAAAAATAATTTTGTACCGAGTGTGAGACAACAAAAGAATGAAAAAGAATTCAACTTTTCATTGTATTTTGTAGGAGGATCGACAGGAACAGACTACAGCACAGAACTTATCCATCAAAATGGCTCTCTCCCAACTGCCCGGCTAGACTCGTTTTGAGTACCTTTCTTCACAACAATGTCTCGATTTACTAAGATCAGAACTTTTGTTAGCACGAGAATGTCGTGCCGAGGATCTTCGTGTGAAATCTGCAAACATCTTGAACTTGAAATTTGACATATCATTAACGCTTATTAACCTGTCTTAATTAAGTGATGACTGATGAGTTTGGACAAAATATCAACCCATGTATCTGGAACTCCTGGTAAGCACCAATGCATGCAGTCCTGGCCCCAAACTGCAACTGCATCTTTTCTTCCCAACCAAATGGCTGGATGGGCATCTGCTCTGAACTCACTCAAGTGAGTAAGATCAAGAACTTCAATATCCGTGCCACAAATTGCCTTGTCGATAAGACGATTGATTGCTCTTGCTTCTCTATTGACCCCATTGTTGCTTGGATCAAACCAAATGTCTAGCTGTCCAGGTATTATACTCAAATCACATTGTGGAATAGGAAAATTAAAAGGGCCAATTTTGAATGCATGAAAAGGTTGCTTACCTGAGATTTTTCGAGGGGTTCATTGAACAAGCAGCTGCCATTTTGATTCCATTCACCACCATAAAAATGTCTAGGGGATTGTAGACGCCAAAACTTAAGTGTCTTGCTAGGCATTTTTGTTTGTATGTGGGAGACCATATGTTTAAGAACAAGTTTCAGTCCATCCATCAACTCCAGAGCTGGAAGTATTGGTTGACCAGCACGATAGAAAACTAGAGGTGTCTCTTTTGGAAATTTATCATAACCCCACCTGATAAGAAATATGCATTGTAAGAGAAAATAAAACTGGCCTAAAGAACTGTAAATATTTATCTCTTACATGGAGCACGCTCGAACTAGGTTAGTGAATAACTTAAGCCCTGTTTGATAACCATTTTTTCTTTTGTTTTTGAAATTTAAGCCTACAAAAACTGTCTTACCATATGTTTTCTCTTACTTGGATATCTACATCTTATCTATACTTTTAAAAACCAAACCAAAATTTGAAAACAAAAAAAGAAGCTTCCAAATGGTTGTTAAAAAAAAATTAATAACCAAATTTCATTGATAACCAAATGTTATAAGGCTAGATAGTAAGTTAATCTCGTGAGGTCAAGGTATTCGTAAGAGGCTACGAACACTCATTGATATATAAAAAAAATGATTAAAGTGTGGTTTCTTCTTAGAAAGAAATGCATAAAATTGCATACAACTGAAAAGACATCGAAAACATAAGTTAACATTTATCATCTACAAGCAATGTTCAGAAATCGCATAACCCATCAACCTTCTGGAATCTTGGCTCACTCAACAGGACAACCCTCTAGCATTTGATGAAACGATCAAAGAATGACCTGCAAGAATAATATCTTGATTTATCTAGTATTCACATCTTAGCGTCTAGGAAGAGCAAGTTTGAACGGAAACTTTTTAAATCTTAGGTGAGCTCATTCCAAGATCTTCCCATGATATTATAACCATATGTCTTAACAACCGTGCTCCACATTCCAAACTTCTTTTATACTTTTGCTGTCCAACTACGCATCTTGAAAGCTTATTTTGCTTCTATGTTTGATCTAAAAAATAAAAATCACAATCTAGCACCACACTCATGGGAGGCTGTAAATATCCAAGGAGAACTCATGCTACCAATCTGACTACTAACCCCAACATTATTGAGCAGCTGCATGTTCGCTGGATTACTAACTCTAAGGCCATATTGAATCAGTTTCCCTTTAACCACTTTGGAGACTATGGGTTTATACTTCATCCTAATATTAATAATAACCAAGCTCACCAATATTTATCTTTACATGAAGCACACACGAACTAGGTTAGTATTCTTGTTTAGGTATGCTCCCCTTAAGGTCTCAGGTTCGAGACTAACCTGTGACATTACTCCTTCGATGTCTCCCAATGCCTGGTCTAGGGACGGGCGTGGTTACCTTTGTTTCAAAAAAAAAAAGGTTAGCATTCTTGTTTTGTTTTCTTTTAATTCACGAGTGTCCAAGCTAACTAACGTGTACCTCTGTCATTTTCATACGACAATCACCTGACTCTCCAACATTTTGATGTCAATAACTCAGAAAATTAATTTTTAAGTAGGTGGGAAAATAACCAATGAACATGTAGCACACACGAACTAGGTTAATATTCTAAAACAATCTCATCTAAATAAATGTTAAACAGCCAAAATTATAACGGAGTGCAAAGATTAGTGATTTTGTACTTCAAGCAACTCCTTGTCAAAAGAAATTGTACTTCAAGCAACTCGGATCCCTCCCTTGAGCCAAATTCAACACAACTATTCACAATAAAATGTCAGCCAACTATCACCATCCCCTACCTATATCTATAACTCTCCACCCAACAACTATTGAATTACTTGACTTCTCGACATACTCACTCTCAGATAACCTACTTAATATCTAACAGATGAAAGCGATAATAGATCAAGGGCATGGGAAGGATTGTGCTGATAAACTGTCATAGTGCTCGAGTGGGAAAAAGAAATTACCAATGGCCAGTGTTAAAAATAAGAACATCGTAGAAGTTGGTGATGTTTGCCCAATCATCCGCAGGAATATCAACATCCACACGATACACTCCTGATTGATTTCGGTCAATGGATGCAGAATACTTCGGCTGCCACCTTTGTTTAATCAGTTACAAGAACATGAGCACGAATTTAACTATTCATGGGAAGAAAATAAAACAAACTTGTCAAGTTTCTATTAAAAAATTTATCAGAAACAAGAGTTTGATTCAAATGAAACTCAAACAAGGTTTAGATATCTAAATGGTAAATATGGCATGATATTGGATTTAAAGAATAATTCTGCCTGGTTTTCATGCAACAATTTATCAGAAACATAAGTATTTGATTATAGAAACAAGCATATTTTGTAAGTAATACTGAAGAGGATAAGATATCATATCCGCTTAAACTAAAAATAACTTTACAAACACAAATAACTCTATCTACACTGCAGTCCATAAACCCAAAGTAAGAGAGAAAACCATCAGATCAGATATTTCAATTCCAGAAGTAAGCCTACATCTTGGCTTCTATTCCAAGATTCCACAACCCCGAATTAGAGAGAAAAGACCGATTCCACAATCCCGCTCGAGGAACTATGATGACCACCTCCCTAGGAATTAATTTTCTAGGAGTTCCCTAGCAGGAACAGACGCTATGTCGCATGAGAATAATCGAAGTGGGCATAATCTGACCCAACCACTCACGAATATTAAAACTCACTACAACCACAAAACTCACCACATTGCTGAAATCCTACGCCTCTCGAAAGGAAGAACAGAAAAAACAAAATTAGATGGATCCCACACACTCCAAAATTGGCAAATTAGTTGAACCAAATATCATCTTACAAACTCACAAGAAAGAACCAAGCAACTCGTCGTTGCTGACATAACATAGAAACTCTACTTCAGAAGTTCCAATCATCAAGCAAACTTACAACACAAAAAATCCCAAAAACTCTAAACCACAAACAACCACTTCCCATTTTAAGTTACGAATGCAAAGTTGAACAATTAGCAGCAAAAGAAAAAAAGAACAAACAATCATACTTATATTTGGCGAGCAACACAGCACGGTGATACGCAACAGTGACATTAAACATAGGAAAATAAGCCCCCTTCCAAGCCCCTTTCCTCTTCCACTTCTTCACACCCAAATCAGCCACTCTAAGGCCACACAAAAACGCAGTCAAGAAATTCTCATTCAAAGAGTCACCAACAAACCCAACATTCCTATTTCTCATGAAATCCAGAAATCTAAACGGATCAAACCGCGGCAAATCGCAGGTTTCAGGCACCCATATCCACGAATTGATGGAACCCATATTTTCCCTCTGGTTCCTGAAGCAATTCCAGGCGTTTCTGTGAAATGGGCAAGTCGCATCGTAGATGGGTTTTCGATTCGGGTCTCGATTCCAGTGGCCGTTGAAGAGATTGCAAGTGGGCGATGCGGAAATCTTCGTGATTTGTGGAGATGCCGAAATGGGTGCGCGAAAAGACAGGGTTAAGGAATAGAGAATGAAGATTGAGAGGGGGAGGAGGATCAGCCATGGGAAGAAGGGTTGGATAAGCTTGCGATGCATTGTAGAACTTCATTTATGGCGTTGGATTGAAGAATGAAACTGAACTCATCACTCGTTCCTCAGTTTTCTTTTGGTGTAATTTTCGAAGAGAGTTTGCAATTTTCATTTAAATATAGTGTTTGTTTGTCGATTTTTAGGAAATTTGAAGATGAGTATCTACTCAACTCTCACCCAAAAAGGGCTCTTGGTTTGACATATTTAGGTACTATTTGAATTAACGACATATATGGAAGTAGTTAAAAATTGTAGAGGAATTAGAGTCAAAACTTTGTTTGAATGTAAATTTAAAAATAAGTAGTTATTTTTAGTGATTAAAAAAGAAATAATTAAAAATGAATGGTTAAAAATGAGTTATTTTAATTGATTTGAAAAGAATAATTAAAAATGAGTGGTTAGAATTGATTGAGTAGTTATAAATGAATGGTTAAAAATGAGAGTTATTTTTAAAAGTAAAAATGAGGAGTTAATAAAAACTCGTTGGAATGTAGGTTTTCGATGAGGAGTTAATAAATCCTAAAACTAACTCCTGACTAAATATGTCAAACAAACAACCCCAAAATGTGAGTGTCCTCATAATTTTATTTTTTTATTGAAAATTAGTTCAAACATTATGATTACGAATTCGATTTTTAAGAAATTTGAAAATGAGTAATACATTCTTTCTTTTATAAAATTTGTAGTCCTTCTTCCCTAAATTATACTTTTAAAATATATATATATATATATATATATATATATATAAATATCATAAGTATTTAAAATAATTATTTATTTTTAACCCTCCAAAATTATACCTCATTTCACATTTATATTTCACTTTTAAAAATAAATAGTGGAAGTAGTTATTCTTTTTCTCTCTTATGGGTTTTTTTTTATATAAAATAAAAATGACATGTTATTATTATTATTATTTTTTTGAGAAAGAATGACACATTATTATATTTTTTTTGGAGAAAGAATGACACATTATTAGTACTTGGAATGTTGTTGTAATTTTTTTATTTTTGATATTACAATAATCAGAAGTGTGGAGTTTCAAATGTGTGACATTTTGGTCATTGGATATAACCAACTTTTATGGTTGGCAAAATGTTAATGTAATAATTTGACAAATAATTTTTTTTAAAAACAATCCGTAACTATAACTCTCTACAAAGTTGAAAAAAACCTAAATTATTGTTTAAATGAATTTGTAAGCTTAAATGCAGATTCATGCAGAGATTTGTCAATTCTGCAAAGTTGAAAGATAATGTATTAGTATTTTGTTTCGTGAGATCGATTTTTTTATTTTGAATTCGTTTAAATAATTACCCAAATACATGACTGTAACGTCAATGTTTGGTTGAAAAATATATGTGATGATTATCTATTTGTTGTTTTTTTAGGGCATCAATATTTACGAACAAGACTTAAAAGTTTGAATACTTAATAGATTGGTGACGCAATTGGTTATATAGTTTGGTATTAATTTATTTTCACTTCACCGTCATACGGTTTTTATTTTTTAAAACAAAAAATCAAAAAAATAAATAAATAATTATAAACAAAAACAAAAAACAAAATAGTTATCCAATCGGCCTTAAAGTTTGAATTGGTTTTCAACATTTGAGGGTGGGGCCAAACGATGTGAATTCAAAAACCTGTATCTTGATCTTAGTAATTCAATAATATATATCATGTCCTTAGATTTATGTTTTTATTGGAATTTCCCTTTAATAATTATTAGTATAACATTGAACTTAGAAATTAAGTTGTGCTACAATTAAAAGTATAACACGTTTAAAAACTATAGTAGCTAGTTTTTTTTTTTTAAATCACTATAGTAGTTAGTTGGTGCTAACATTTTGCTCTATGTGGATATATATATTTTGAGTACATATCGGGAGAGGGGGATAAGTACCAATTTTCGGACTCGAACCTATGAAGTTAGTGTTGAACTAGTTTACAACCAAACAATGAAATTATTACGTATTGACCCATTCGGATATTAGTCTAAATTTTAATGTAACATATAATAATATTTTAGTATCGTCCTTATGATTAATGTTCTAATTTACTTATTTCCAAATAAAGAGTGTTCTAGTTTACTTAACCACCTCAAATACAATCAAACAATGTTATTTTATTTATTTATTATTCAATAATCGTCGAAGATATTCATTTTGTCTTATATTAAAAATGTGAGGAGTCTTCGATTCTATATAAGATATATGAACTATTCCTTTTACTATAGTTTTGAGCTAAATACTTATACATAAGGGCAAATCTAGAATTTCATATTTGGGAGGCCAATTTGTGCATATAATTTCTTCTTCTAAAGATTGACGAACAATTTTATACTCTTACATAGTCCTACTTTAATGAATTTCTAAATTTCAATATAGTATTTAGTAGATTCTTAAACTTAAAACATGTCAAACACATTCCTAAACTTTATTTTTTTGGTAGGTCTCTAATTAAAAAAAATGTTGAATGAAACAATGATATAAAATATTATAGAACTAAATATTAAAACTAGATAACATTTTATGCCCAAATTTTAAATATAATTTTATAAAAAAAAATATGGTTTATATTTATATTAAACCATATAAATCTAAACTATTATGATAATAGTTTGATATATTTTTAAGAAAATAAATAATATGTTTTTAATAAACATATATGAAAGAAAAAAAGAAGGAAGAAAAAAATTTAATATATATATATAGTAGGAGATTGATAGAGCAAATAAAAGTATATTAAATTTATAAAACAAAGCAAAAGGTTCCAAAAGAAAAGGTAAGATATATATTAACAAAAAATAAAAACCAAACTATGAAAATAATGTATGAAATAATATAAATATAAATAACAAACAAAAAGAAACTTGTTGATGAGATTTGAACCAAGACATTCCAAAGTATTTAAGTGGGGGAGTGAAGGGCAGAGATTTGGATGGGCCAAAAGGTCACTCCAACATTAGGTAAGTTTAATATGACAAAAATTTATACAACAAAAGTATGAAATTTTAAAAGTTTGGGGACCATGGCCCCTAGTCTTAAAGTAGCTCTGCCTCTATTTATACAAGATGCCACTGAATTTTTATTATTTAATTATTTATTTATATATGTATTTTAAACCTCATTTCATTTTCACCTTTTTATTTTCAAAGGTCATTCAATAAAGTTTAAAAATGATCTATGTATCAAAAGCCAATTTTAATTAAAATTGGTTAAAAAAAATTACTTTGATACAAAACTGGCAATCTGAACAATTTCTAAAATGTATTGATATCAAAAGTAACTTGTATGATTTTTTTTTTTTTTTACAAGAAAATTATCCTAGGACTGAATTATCAATTTTATCGAGAATATAAAAATAAAAATTAAAACTTGAAAGTAAATACTTAAATAAAATAATTTTTGAAGTACAAAAATCAAAATAGTATTTAACATATCAGACTAATATAACATGGTATACATATTTGAAATAATATAACATGGTTTTTTTTTTTTCTGAAGTAAATAATATAGCATGGTTAATAAAAAAAAAAATCATATTTCAATAAATAACTACATCACAATTTTCATATTTTATTTCTAGAAAGTTACTGATTCATATATGAGGTATCATTTGGAATTACCTACAACTTCATATAGAAAATAAACTTATTAAACCTAGTTTCCCTTTTAAATTTATGATTATAATTGAAAGGGAAAAAAAAAATTAAATTTTAGATTGAAGTAAAGATTTATCCATTTCAAACCTAAACTTTCAATTTATCAAATTTACCTCTTAAATTTTTATAAATATTGCAATTCTTATTTTATGTTAAAAATATGGTTAGACCAAGAAGAGTAATAATTTACTAATAGTAATGTATATCCAAGTAAAACTAAAAAGTATGATTGGAATTTGACTCTTTAATAAAAATTTCATTTTGATAAAGCTTCTATAAAAATATTCACAATATTTATGAACATAAAATATAAATCTAATATTAGATCAATAATAATACAAAGAAAACGACACTATTGTTGGACTTTGGTAAAAAAAAAAAAAGTTAAAAAGGTATAGTATTCCATGATTTTGTGTATTATTTGGGCTTAACTTTGTGCATAACTCTTGTCACCAAAAAAAAAAAGAAAAAAAGAAAAAAAGAAGCTTTGTGCATGACTTGATTTTTTTTAGTTGGAATTTCGAAAAGACTTTTAACTTTACACTTTTTAAGTGGTTGAATTTAGCAAAAATTGATCATAGAATCAAAATTGACATACATATTCAAGTTGAAATTGAGTAAGAATATAAATTGTGTTGTGAAATATGCAGGGCAGATATGAAGTGAGATATCTTAACCTAACTCTTCCAAAGTTGGTAGGTCAAACACCTCCTTAAATTAAATAATTTATGAAATCTAACTTATCCCTAACAAAAATAGGAGAGAGAATTCAAACTCATCGCCTTTCAACTTTTCAATCATTAGATATAGATTGATCTTACTAAAAAATAACAATCGTATATATATTTGATAATTGATTTTAATTTTTATGTTTTTAAAAATTTGTAACCCAAAAACAAAATTGAAAATGGTTTTTTGTTTTCAAAATTTCACATTTTATTTGGATTTTTTACTCTTTAATTTTAATTTTTTTTCATGTTTTTTAGAAATAAAAACTAATTTTTATAAGATTATTTTTTAGTTTTTACAATTTCTTTAATATTTTTTTTTATTTGAATTACAAAAATTAAAATTGATTATCAAACAAACCTATTTTTAAAAGTTAAAAAAAAAAAAATGATTATTCAACTAAGCCTAAATTATGATTATCTCAAAAGATATATTAATTTTTTTGAAATAAAAAAGATATATTAATTTAATTTTTCGTTAGTTGTATCAAATCCAAATTACAAAAACAATCATATAAAATCAAAATACTTTGTCCAATAAATAATGACCTGTTACATATTTTTTAATAATAATTAGAGTAGAAAGTTTTAAATTTAAATGTGGTTCTTATTAGCTACCTCACATTTTACTTCAAATGATTAGAATATTTTTGGAAAAAAAAGTTAAAGAGATAGAAATATCATTTGAGACCAAATTAACACCAGGCCAAATTTCACCGATCAAAAATATATTTTCTCTAAATAAATATTTCAAAAATGACAACAAATAATATCATTAAAAGTAACATAATAAATGCAATGCTAGGACATGGAAAGTAGTTGGATAGTTGTGAAGCTACTTTGCTTGACTAATTAATTTAATTTGTTTATTTTATTACAATTGCAATAATTGGTGAAGAGATTCGAATTTCGATGTGTTATTTTCATCCGTTGAATTTGGATACATTATTTTATAACTAGCATTGAATGAAGCTAGCTCTTTGGCCATTAATCTTTCTATTAATAATTCAAATACTTTTAAGTTTTAAAAGTTATGAATGAAAAAAAGGTTAATGATACTTTGGAAACTTGTTTCCTTACCTAGCAAAAGAATAGCTTGCACATGGATTTATAAGTTAAAAGAAGGCATACAAGGAGTCCAAGCTCCTTAATATAAGCTAGGTTAATAGTCAAAAGTTCAAAAGATTGGTTGTAATTAGGAATTAGACAAATTAAATATTAAAATTAGTCAAAATTCCTACCTGAAAAACTCTCTAAATAATTTATACAAAGTAATTAATGGGATGTGAAGAAAAATGAAAAGAGGACTTTGTATGTCTATTAAATATGCCTATTTATGGGCTAAAACAAATTTCAAGATGTTGGTATCAAAGGTTCGACACTTTTATGGATAAAATTGGCTTTATAAAAAGCTCATAGGAGACTTGTGTTTACATACACTATATCATATGACTCTACTATCTTTCTTTTATTCTATGTGAATGACATACTAATTACACATAATTAAGTCCAAAGAAGACTTAAGCATATTAAATAATCTCTAAAAATGAGTTTGACATGAAGATTTTTAGTGAATCTAAGAAAATCCTAGGCATTGAAATTTTAGGAAAAAAAAAGATAGAGGAAGGCTTCATATAAGATAAGGCTCTTATTTTGGGAAGTTTGTAAGAAAATACAACCTACGTTAGCCAAAAGTTGAAACTATACTTCTATCTTAACACTTCAAACTTTTAGTAGAGAATTATCTTAAGAATAAAGTGTTTAATGACCAGAACGGTAAGTAATATAAGTTATTGGGCTTTTTTCATAAATAGACCATATTTGAAAAGTATTTGCAAATATATATATCTACAAAAATATTAGCAAAAGTAGATTTTGTTTTAATACATTATAAAATCCGAAAATAATGAATTATAATCATACCCTCATATTAGTTGTTTTTTAATTTTGTAAGAAAAATTTCAAAAAAGGAAAACTATCTCACATTCAAACCACAAATCGTAAATTTATGGGCATTAATTGTAGAAAAACATATCCTCCGAAATCACATTTATTAGAGACGTTTCATCTTCTTTTTTTAATACCTTATAAATTTTAAAAATAACGATCAAATTATTGGTTTTTCTTTTGGGAGTAAAATTTTAAAAAAGAAAATTCGTCTCACATTCCAAACCAGAAATCGCCAATTTATGGTGCATTAATTGCAGGACGAGAGTGGCGACAATACATTGTTAGATGTACTGTGTTGTGATTTACATACAATATAGTTCGTAATGTACATGTTATTTGATTCTAGTAGTTTTATTTAGAAATAAACCGTATGAGCTGTTGAACGTTCAATTTCGTTGATTGAAACCAGAACACGTTTGATAACCACACAGTATTGAAACAACTTAGTATATACGGTACAACCATAATATATCATGTATCATACCGTATTTTTAAAACTTTGTGTTTTTTTTAAAGTGTTTAATTTGCTGATATGGATACTTGTAATGTGATTTAATATGTTTGCGACAGCAAACAAGTACTTTTGAATGTACAATACCGTATAGTAAAACATTGAGAAATAACATATGTAATATTTGTGAATTGATAGAGACTTGTACTGTTGGAACAACTTCACACAAAATTACTATTCAAAGTGAGATCAATAGTAAATAAAAAAGGTCTCATGGGTTACAAAATTGAAATTGAAAGCATTAGACATAAAAAAAAAGAATGTAATGTAAAATCATCATTGAGTGAATGTGTTCTTCAATATTTATGCGACGCTCATCAGCTATTTCATGATTATGGTACATCTCATTTTCATCCTACTGACCATTATGTGCAATACAGATTGGGATGTTTGTTGAACCTATAAGGAAAAGTTGTATAGTATTACAAAAATGTCCAAATAATATTGTTCTATATTATAAGTCGTATAATATACATGTATAAACAATACCGTATTGCGGAATGGAAATTTAATGAATAGTAATATAAGTACGAAAAATGTATTATACATGAATAGAATGAATAATAAACCATAAATGTATCGTGTAACTTATACAATATGTATAATGAAATAATGAAACATATACAGTTTTGTTTAGTTTATACAGTAATATAACGTACGGTACATGAAAAACTACAGTAGATAATACTCAAGTATACATGACTTGGACATTTTAGTATGTAGATAATACTGTTCTACATATGATTTAAATACATTTCTAAACAGAAATATTGATATTGTAAAGAACACAATGTGCAATTTCAAATGGAATGATTAATGAACCTATAAGGAAAAGATGTACAATATAACTAACCTAAAAATATAGTATGAACAGACGGTATATAGTCAATTATACAATTTCTTTGACTATACAGAAATCAAGGACGTGTGAACATATAGTATATACTCAATTATACAGTTTTGTAGATGTATATACAATCAATTATACCACAATATTAATTGGATAGTACGAAGATACTACTGTTCTACATATGATTTTACTGCATTTTCTAAACATGATTTTTGACATTCTAAAGATTGGAATATAAATGAATTAAATGTACAAAATTGACATAAATAGAAATAAAACATATCATACTATACAATCTGAGACATGTCGAATCACGACTATACTGAAAATGAACAGTAACATGCTAATGGTGATGGATAAGTAACAAAAACGTGATACAAATCATGTGAAAAACGGAGATTATTGAGAGAAGATGACTTAACTCGTATGATTATACCATCCGATCGGAGCTTTGTGGTCGACGAAAATTTACATTTTACGTGGTGGCCGGAATGTGAAAAGAGAGAATGAATAGAGCTGAAGAAACGAAAATGGAGGAATGGAGAATGGAGAATGGAGGAAGAAGAGTGAAACGGAAAAGGAAAAGGAAGAAAGATGGAAGATAAATGAGAAAATGAATTAAAATCTTTTGTATTAAAAGAGTTGACAATTAAATATGGTATGTTTTAAAAGAATGGGAAGTATGTTTAAATGAGTGTTTTAATTCAAAAATTTAGTATTAAATGTGATAAAGGACAAATGATATTAATGAAAAATTAATAATTACGAATTTTAATAAAAAAATTAACTTTGCAAAAAAAAAAACTTGGGCACCTATATTTGCAAATATTTTTCAGATGTGGTCTAGTTACTATAATTTCCCTAAGTTATTTTACTTAATATAATTAATTAATTAATAATTAAGTTACTATTTACTCAATATAATATTAAGTTTCTTGTTAGTCATTTATTTGTTTATTTATTAGAAAATAAATAAATTGTAATAAGGTTAAATGTAACTCAATTCTCATGTCTTTAAATAGACATGTGTTAGAGAAGAACAACACAACAACAACAATTGGGAAGCATTTCTCATACAAGAATTCTCCATTTGGCATTTGGAAGAGGAAAAAAGATTTAGACTTTGAACAAAGAGTATAGTTCTCGTGATTATTCTGTATTGATGGTTATACTTTTCATCTCGAGTTTTTGGTGTGAATTTCACTGTACATAAGAGATAATTTGTTTATCTATTATTATTATTAGAACAAAAGCACAACAAGAACACGTGTTTAAAGTTCCTTACTCAAAAGTATCAAATAGTCTTTATATAACTAATGATCTCTACTTGACCTAACCTATTCTATTCAACAAATTTTGTAAGTAGATATATGGTCAATCTATGTAAAATGTATTAGGAGGCCACTAAATAGATTTTGAGATAGGGGCATTTAAATTCTAAGCTACTCTATAAATCAAGAGAAAAATATAATAATTTCATTTATGAGTTTGTTAATCCTCAATTTATTTTAAAAAAAATGAAAAGAATTCTAAAACTTAAAATACCTTGTAAATAAAACATTCCCTAAAGATGCACATTAAAAGACCATATGCTCACCACATAAATTAAAACAAATTTAGCTCATACCAATGCATTCACCTCTGGTGACTTTTTATTAGTGCAGAGACTTAAACTTCTTTCCTATTATTATTTGGTCGTATAGAATAGTAGTAGTAGCTCAGCGGCATCCATCTCACCTAATAACTGAAAGATTCAAATCCTCACATTTGTTGTAACTTAAAAGAAAATACTTATTTAAAGAAAATGGTAGAAAATGACTCCTTGTTAGTTTATCCTAAAGTTTTTTTTTTTTGAAATCATAGTTCATCGTAAAGTTGCTAATAGATTTTTACACTAATTTTTTTTAATCACAACCTTTATTGCTAAACAATTTTGTTTTTTTAGATAATTTAATGAAAATTTATTGCATGTGGGAATCAATTTTCCTATTTCGTATGAGACTTTCTTGTTCTATAACTTTTATTTTCTAATAAATTTTTTAATGATCTAATCATTCCAATCAATGGTATGTTCTATTGTCCTCAATTTTATAATGTACTCTTTCTGAATTTATTCTTAGAGTTAGCTTCTTCTTTTTTATCTTCTAAGTTATGTTAAATCCTCTCTTGTAATTATTGTACTTGTGTTGAGATGAATGTTGCAAGTCTTGAAAGCCAAGTATTACTAATGGAAGTCACATTGTTTACTATTGTTTTCAACGGAGATTGGAGTGAGAGATATGTCTCTACTCAAACTATAAAACAACCTAAATTGACATCGTTCATGAAACCATATACATGCAAAGATCGACAAAAGTTCTAAACTTGTTTGCATATCCCTCTACGAGTATGGATCATACAAAGTCAAAGTTTTAAACATAACAGAAGACAAAGACGTATCAATATATGGAGAGATGTACAACATGGATATTCTCTAGCTTAAGTAATTGATTCAAAAGTATTAAGAAGCATTTACAATCAACTTTATGTACATCAGATGGAGCTCAAAACAGAACAACAGCCATTCAGTCCAAGGCTCTATCTATGACTCAACTTCTTATCAATGACACCAACATAGGAGATTGAAGCTATGTATAAATGTATAATCTTATTCACAATGAAATGATTACAAGATGAATACATTTATACTATAGGAGTTCTTACAAACTATCTATAAATAGAGTTCTAACAAACTATCTATAAATAGAGTTCTAACAAACCATCTATAAATAGAGTTCTAACAAACCATCTAAATAGAATTCACTTAATATAGAAATAGAGAAATAAGAGGAAACCCAACTTCCACAGCTTGACTTTCTACACTTCCTCTCAAGCTGGATGATATATACTTGTCATACCGAGTCTGAGAATTAACCCACACAAGCTGGGTTGATGTAGTGCTTTAGTTAAGACATCTGCAACTTGCTGCTGAGAGGGTACATACTTTAGGGTAATAACATCACCTTTAATTTTCTCACTAATAAAATGACAGTTATCTCGACATGCTTCATTTTATCATGATGTACTAGATTCCTTGAGATGGCTATAGCTGATTGATTATCACACAACATTTTTATAGGACCTTCTATCTTTACTCTTAGTTTAGTGAGGAGACGTTCTAGCCACATTCCTTCACATATTCCTTGAGCCAGCGAACGAAACTCAACTTCCGCACTACTTCGCGCTACAACTTGCTGTTTCTTGCTGCGCCAGGTGACCAGATTACCCCACATGTAAGAGCAATACCCAGATGTTGACTTACGGTCAACATGAGAGCCAGTCCAGTCGGCATCATTAAAGACTTCTAACGAGAGATTTGTGGTTTTTCTGAACATGAGGCCCTTCCCAAGATCATTCTTGAGATACCTCAAGGTTCTATACACAGCTTCCATATGTTTTTTAGAGGGCTTGTTCAGAAATTGACTTACCACACTAACTACAAAGCTGATATCTAGCCGAGTATGAGTTAGATAAATTAACTTTCCAACTAGTCGTTGATATCTGCCACGATCAACAACTTCATCTTTCGAATTGATTCCCAATTTTGTATTCGCATCCATGGGTGTGCCTACTGGTTTTACATCCACTCATCCCAGTTTCTTTCAAAAGGTCTAACGTATACTTTCGTTGAGTTACAAAAATTCCTTGACTTGACCTTGCTACCTCTATTCCTAGGAAGTATCTTAGATGACCCAAGTCTTTAATTTTAAATTCTCTTGAGAGCAGGTTCTTGAGACGAGTTATTTCTTTAGGCACGTTTCCTGTGAGAATAATATCATCTACATATACTATTAATACAACTATTTTATCATGTGAGAAATCCTTGATAAACAGGGTGTGATCTGACTGGCACAGAGTATAGTTATCTCGCATTAAGATATTAGTAAATTTTTCAAACCAAGCTCGAGATGATTGCTTTAACCCGTAAAAAGACTTCTTGATCTTACATACCTTTCCACTTGTATATCGATCTTCAAAGCCAGGAGGAACATCCATGTACACTTCTTCAACTAGGTCACCATTCAGAAAGACATTCTTTACATCAAGCTGGAATAATGGCTAGTCTAAATTAGAAGAAACAGAGAGAAGTACCCGAATAGTGTGTAGCTTAGCAATAGGGGCAAATGTTTCCTGGTAGTCGATCCCATAGGCTTGAGTGAAACCTTTAGCTACCAAACAGGCTTTGAATCATTCTATACTTCCATCTTGTTTGTGTTAGTAGTGAACACCCATTTACATCCCACTGTACGTTTTCCTGCAGGAAAATCAGTCAAAATCCATGTACCATTTTTCTCAAGTTCTCCCAGTTCTTCTAGGGTGGCTGCTTTCCATTTAGGCCTCTGTAAGGCCTCTTGTACAGTATTGGGTGTTTGTATTTGATCTAATGTTGTCACAAAAGCTTTAAACATTGGAGACAAATTACTGTAAGATAAATGATACCGTATCGGATGTTGAGTACACGATCATACTCCTTTTCTCAAAGCAATCGCATGTCCAGATTATCTTCTATAGTGTCAGGTACTGAAGTGTTAGGTACTGCTTCAGAGACATCAAGATTTTGGTTCAGATCATGACCTTGTTGAGTATGTGAAGATTTTTCCTCAGGTTGCCTTGATCTTCGTGATTAAACTTGTAATTCAGCCTCAAGGTTTGACTCAAAGGGTCGTTAAGTGAGCAAAAAAGAGGGATGGACTTGAGTAATGGAAGGCCAGTAGAGGAGCCAGAAAGAGGGGCGGACTCGAGTAATAGAGGGTCAGTAGAGGAGATGGAGTTGTGTAAAGAAGACTCGAGAAAAGGGATCGATTCGGACAAAAGATTGGAAAAAATTACTTCAGAAGACTGAAGTGGAATGCAATCCAAACTCTGGGGTTCAATGTCATTATGCTCCACTTGAACCATAGATTTAGGAAAATATGGTTGGTTTTCAAAGAACATGACATTCATGGTATGAAAGAACTGACGAGTCGGAGGATGATAACACTTATATCCTTTTTTATTGGGTGAGTATCCTAGAAAAATGCATTTTATAGATCGAGCATCAAGTTTACTTCAATGCTGAGAATGGACATGAACAAAAGGCATTACATTCGAATATCTTGAATGGTAGATGAGACACAAGATGAGATGTAGGATTTATAGCAAGTAGGGTCTGTAAGGGTGTTTGGAATTTTAGGTTACGAGATGGCATGCGATTTATAAGATATGTAGCTGCTAGGATCGCTTCACCCCAAAAAAAATTTGGAACATTTTAAGTGAGCATAATTGATCGAGCTACATCGAGAAAGTGGCAATTTTTGCGTTCGACCACACCGTTTTGTTGGGGTGTGTAGACACAAGAACTCTGGTGAACAATACCATGAGTTTGAAGATATTCTCCCAGATTATAGTTGAAGAAATCTCGAGCATTGTCAGTCTTAAGGATTTTTACATTTGCTGAAAATTGATTCTGGATCATTTTATGAAAGACTTTGAATAAATGACTTGTTTAGCCTTTATCTTTCATAAGAAATGTCCAACTTAGTCGAGTCTGGTCATCAACAATTAGGAGGAACCTACGTGCTCCACTGAGATTGTTTACTCTTAAAGGTCCACAAATGTCTCCATGGATAAGGGAGAAAGGTTGTGAAGGTATATAAGGGTGAGGCAAATATGAAGTACGAGTGTGTTGGGAGAGTTGGCAAATTTCACATTGAAATTTTTTTCTCTTTTTATGAATAAATAGCGATGGAAATAAACGTTCAAGGTATGCAAAATTTGGATGACCTAAGCGGTAATGCCACGTCATAACAAGGTTATCGCTATTCGAGAGATCTAAAGAATTTGAAACGACACATGTTGACTCATTCCTAGGCTGATTTACAGGTTTATTCAAAGGAGATGTTACCTGGAGAAGATACAATCCTCCACATAATTTGGCGCGACCAATCACTTTCCTTGATCCCAAGTCCTAAAAAGTACATGAATTTGCACAAAAATTAGTTTCGCAATTCAAATCCTTATTCAATCTACTCACAAATAGTAGGTTATATTCAAGTTTAGGCACAAAGAAAACCGATTGAAGTAGCAAAGATTCTGATACTTAAATATTCCCAACACCGATAACTTTAGTGGGGCTGCCATCAGCAATGCGAACATAAATATCTCCTTTAAGCGGAGTGTAAGTTGTGAACAATGTTTGATCACCTGCCATGTGATTGGAGGCCTCAGAGTCGACTATCCACTCTGTTGAGGAAACCTGTGTGTGAAGAGCAAAATCTCCAAGTTTGGTAACTTGAGAAACTGACATATTTAAATATGAGGAATAAAAAATTGAAACTGATTTGAAGATAAGCTTAAATTGTTGACCGTTGACAATTGACTGTTGACCGCTGACAGTTGACTTTGATAGTTGACTGTTGACCGCTGATAGTTGACTGTTGACCGTTGACTGCTAACAGTTGATCGCTGATTGTTTTCGTTGACCAGTTAAAACAGGTTTGATTAAACCGGTCTAATTGAATTTGAATCGTATTGAACTGGTCTTGAATACACTAGTTAAAAGAAAAACTAGTTGTGACGATGAACCGATTTGAGTGGTATGAGTGGTGAGGCTGATAATAGTCAATAAGACCTATGAGAGGCTATTGGGAGTCAAGGACATATATGTGACAATAGCTTGATGATTAGCTATGTCTTTATGGTCCAATGACTGTGAATACGACAACAGTTAGGGTTAAGAGAGTTTCAAGGCTCTGATACCATGAAGCTATGTATAAATGAACACTACTACAAAAATGAGTTTAGATGACACTTATGCCAAATAAAATTTAAGAGGGAGAAACAATTAAAGTGTCATAAATAAAAACACGCGTTTTATGACACTTTATTAGAATCATCTCGCTATAATCACAAAAAAGTGTCATAAATTAAAAAGACGCGTTTTGTTACACTTTTGTAGAATCATAAATTTTTTAAACTAACTTAGAAAAATAAGTATAATTTTGATATTTCTAAACATTATATATATTTATTTATTTATTGAGATTAATTTTATATATTTTGTTACAATTATCTTTTTAACCATTTATAAATTATAATTTTTATAATAATTAATTTCTTAATTTTTATGTATATATATATATATTATGAAATTGATTTTTTGGTGGTAAGATCTAAAAAAAAGGGAAAACATTTTTGGCAAATGCCAAAATTATTTAAGCTCTAAAAAAAATGGTCTTATATATATATATATATATATATATATATATATATATATATATATATATATATATATATATATATATATATATATATCTATATATTTGTGGCAAAGGTAAGGGAAAAAAACGAAAAGAAAAAGAGGAGAAGGAAAGGGTGTCGTACAAAAGAGGGGGATGACGACATTTTAGGGTACAACAAAAAATGGGTTTAGTTTTGAGATCGTCTAGAGGGAGCAAAACGAGAAGGAGACTAAGATGGTGAGTTTTGCTCGCGTGTGAATCCTGATCGCTAAGGAAGGATGAGTCTCCGCTGAATGTCCGCATTGACGAGAGACTTGCTAAGGTCTGATGTGGTTGGAGTGTGAGGATTTTGGCGATTGATGAAGTCAAGCTCACACTATTACTCAAAGCTTCGATAAGAAGGTTGAAATTTGAAGAGGAAGGTGAACATAAAAGGTGATTAGTGATTTTTTTTCGTTTAAAAATTCTTGGAATTGGGGTGTCATTCTTGGGTTGCTGGTTCAACTCAACAAAATAAGATGAATCAGCGGGTTAGCTTGAAATCGTCTTATTACCCAACACTCTTCTATTTTCAATCTCTTATTGGTTCAACTATTATCTTGTAATTTTTTGTCGAATACTTAAGAATAGAAAATATGTCTATTGTAATGCACCACATTTGTTAGTTATTAGTTAGTTTGACCATAGGGGTGTTTTGGTGATTTTATCTTTAAGGGCATTTTTGCAATTATCAATTAGTGTTAGATATCTTTTGTGAGTTCAAAAATTCTTGGGGCATTTGTGGAAATTGGTGGTTGCATTGCAAAGAAAAAAATATAATAAAAAAATTGTGTTTTGGTTTGAAGTAAAAAAAGAAGAAGAGGGAAATGAGGTTTCAAAAGAGATTTTTCAACTTGAAGCAATTATAGAGAGAGGAAAAAAAAGAAAAAGAAATTCCATTTAAGAGCTAAAGAGAATGGCCCGATTTTAAAAAATGAGAAAAATAAAGGCTTATTTTTGTTGTTTTAAATAAAAGGAAAAAAATGGCCAATTAAGTTAAAAAAAAAACCAATTATTTTCTTCTCTTCCTCATCAAGCACAAACCCTAGATCTACCCACCCCTAACCCTGCACCACCGCCGCTCTCAGTCCGATGCCACCCACCGCCCGCGTCGTCTCTCTTCCGATCAGACTAAGCCGAGCCGCGTTGCACCGACGCATAGCAGTCCGACCCCACGCGCGCATCCCCTGCTTCTCCGACGCATCTCCCGGGTGCGCTCGCCTTGCTCTCGCCCAACTCCGTCGATGTCTCTCTTGTGCGCAGATTCATAAGGTTTATTTAGTTGATAATCAATGGTTCAGTAATATTTAGTTGGAGTTTGTGGTTGATTCTTTAGAATATCAAAGATGTATTTCACATTACTATTAAGGTTTTTCTGCAACCTTCAAGAGAAGGAAGGTCACAAGAAAGAGAAACCACGCTCGATTTTTGCTAACGAAAAGGAAAAAAATTATGGACTTGAAGCCCTTAAAGAGAAGACACGTTCGAGAAGTATCCCAACAAATGAAACCAGTCCTCGAAAGGTACCCTCCTCTTTGTTTTTCTTCTTGGCTCTAATTGGAACTTAGAGCAGATTCATTCTTGTTA
Source organism: Sicyos edulis (assembly GCA_036507275.1). Lineage (NCBI taxonomy): Eukaryota > Viridiplantae > Streptophyta > Magnoliopsida > Cucurbitales > Cucurbitaceae > Sicyos > Sicyos edulis. The sequence continues at coordinate 8,629,493 of CM071851.1, read as the reverse complement.
TGTTTGCTAATTGTTATGGCAAAATAATAGTATATTTAAATGTTGTTTTAATTATTCATATTTTTTTTTGCATTTTCTATGTTCTTTCATGGTTTCAAATTATATCACCACTTAGAATTTCAAATGTCTGGACTCGGAAGACTATTTGAAGAAAAGGCTTAGATTTTCACACTTTGAGGGTTGATTATTTGTTTGTGTTGATATTTTAAGGAAATTGATTAATGATTGATTATTTTGTGTTGCATTGGAAAAAATTGGTTAAAATGCTTATAAAATGATATTTTATAGTTTATAAAATGATAGATTTGTTGCTCTTTGATCTAAAATGATTTTTTTTTCAATCTGTATGAGGTACTAGATGAGTTTCGTGCTTATTGTTGTTTTTGTTTAACGCTTGATTGTGATTGATAATTTGAGAGATGGAGAAAGAAATTGAAAGAAAAGTTGAATGGCTATTAAAACTAATCTCTTTTGTGACTATAATATTTGTGGTTTACAATAATTTTTCATTCATGGGCCAGAAAGTTTTATCTCTAAGTTGCTTTTGATTTCCTTGGATGTTAAATATTTATGTTCCATTTAAAAAAAAAAAAATTAATCAGTATTGTCTTGAGTTAAATTATTTTTACATGGGACAACTTGTTGTAGCAATCTATGCCACTCTTGCAAGTCAAGGATCCACACTGTTTAAGAGGATGGAAGCGTTTAGATTGACTTACTTTTCAATTGATGGTACCTTTGCTTCCCCACATTTATCCTCCTGAATTTTTTAAATGTTTGAAACTATTGATTATAATGATGTTTTCCCTCTTTCTTGTCTTAAAAGGAATCTTTAGTCTACCGTGTTGCAATTTTCCAAGTTTACTGTGCATATATTTAGTTTAAAAAATATTGGGTAAGCTCCCTCCTTTATTTCATGATTATAGCTTTACTTGTTTTATTAATAGTTGGAGAGCTCTTTTGTAATTCTCTCTTATCCTTGTAATTCTTAATTTCATATGTTAATGAAATCATTTTAATCTTGTTCCTAGGAATTTTCTCTCATTTACAATCCCAAGAAGAAAACTATGATTACTTGGTTTTAATTGATTGGTAGATATTTTTTTTCAGGAACGAGATCTCAATTTTATTGTTATTTCTTTGGGTAAGCTCTCTTCTTTATTTCATGATTATAGCTTTACTAGTTTTATTTATAGTTGGAAAGCTCTTTTGTAATTCTTTCTTATCCTTGCAATTCTTAATTTCACATGTTAATAAAATCATTTTAATCTTCTTCCTAGGAATTTTCTCTCATTTACAATCCCAAGAAGAAAACTATGATTACTTGATTTTAATTGATTGGTAGATTTTTTTTTTCAGGAACGAGTTCTCAATCTTATTGTTATTTCTTTGGGTAAGCTCTCTTCTTTATTTCATGATTATAGCTTTACTAGTTTTATTTATAGTTGGAAAGCTCTTTTGTAATTCTTTCTTATCCTTGCAATTCTTAATTTCATATGTTAATGAAATAGTTTCTTATAAAAAAAACAGTAATGAGAACTCTAATTAAAATTAAGAAGTTACATCACATCTCAAGGTACATGCCTTTCTTCTTCAAAATGAAAAAGCATTGGTAATGTTTGTAAGTTTATTCTTGTGGTTTATTATCTTGGCCTTATTATTATTATTATTATTTATTCAGGAGTAGAACTCTTCTATTGGTCCACTACCAGCTTAGACTTGCAAAAAAAATTCTTTGTTCTAGCATCAATAGCTAGCCAACATGTTGTCATCGATGTAAGTTTGCTTATAGAGAACTTTTTGTTTCCTATACTTTTGCCTTTTGAATAAATTATAGAGAACTTTATTTATTATCTAGGTTTTGTTTTGTTGATGAAATTGGTCCTACTACTTATTCTTTCACTAATACCATCGATGGCGAGTTTATTTGATTTTGAGTTTTCTTTGCCTCTAAAGTTTTTGTCAAAATGGGCCAGGTGGACTTGGTTATTATTATTATTATTATTTGTGAATTATTATTGGGGGTTGGTTCTTGGGTTTTTTTTTCTTGATGGGTTTACCCTGAATTCGAAGTTGAAAGAAGTCAAGAAGTATGTAATCCACTTTGAGTGGTTTTGATGGAGTACTTGTTTGCTAAATCGCTTATTAGGAGGTTAGTTAGGAACTTAGCGAATAAAATTAATGATTATTGTGTTGAATTGATCAAAAAAGTATATTTGTTATGATCTTATAGTTAATTTGATCAATATTCATATGTTTTTTTGTTTTCCTACTTTGACTACGAATATTTATATTTGATTTTCTTTTGTCTTCAGCTTCATGATGAATTATGTGGCTTTGAAATAAGTTCTCCCCTCCAAGAGTCGACTACAATCGTGCCCATGTCTTCTCTTGAATTAAGGCAAGAATCGAGACAACCATTAGTTAGATTTTATTATTATGTAAATTTTCTACCAAGTTCAATGATAGTTTCCTTGTATTACATACGTTCATAACTAAAAATACTATATATGTTCGTAGGTAAAAATACTATCAACATTAATATTTATATATAGGTTGCTTTTTATATTTTTCTTAAATTGACTCAAATTTGGAGATCATTAATTTAATAGTAGTCTATGTAATAGCAGGTATACAAATAGAAAATATGTTTATCATCAATGAGAGAGATACAACTAATTAAAAAGTCATGTTTGGGTAATTTGTGATTATAAAAACTTGTCAATATAAATTATTTGTTGATTATGTTAATGTGTCATCGATAATGCAATGATGTATTTTAAATGTCATCTATTGTTTAGTGGTGACAATAAAATAATGTCATTAAAGAAGAATCAATGACACTTATCAAGAAGTATCATCTTAAGAGAATAGATGATGTGTAATATAATGATTATAGAAAAATATCATCTAAATAGTTTTAGTGACACTTCATAAAAAGTGTCATCTTATAAGAATAGATGATGTGTGATACAATGACTGCAGAAAAGTATCATCTATAGAGTTTTAATGACACTTCATAAGAAGTGTCATTTTAAGAGAAAAGATGATGTGCGATACACTGATTGTAAAAAAGTATCATCTAAAGCGTTTGTGATACTTTTTTAGAATCATCATATTCCAATTTTGTAGTAGTGGGATAATCTTATTCACAATGAAATGATTACAAGATGAATACATTTATACTATAGGAGTTCTAACAAACTATCTATAAATAGAGTTCTAACAAACTATCTAAATAGAATTCACTTAATATAGAAATAGAGAAATAAGAGGAAACCCAACTTCCACAACTTGACTTTCTACAGAGATCAAGCCTCTACATATGACACAACTTCTTTATAACTACTTCAAGTTGAAAACCACTCATGCTTTGATTTTACGAAGTTCTCAAATGGTGCAGGGTTTTTTTATCGTTGTAGTGGTTTCGATACTTGAAGATTTTGGGAATTGAATGACTAGATGGGGTACATAAATTTGAAGTTTAAATAAATTTAGTTATTTTCCTATAAATTTCTCTAATCATTTTACTAGTTAACCTTTATTTAAGTACTATAATCTAGTTAATTCTTTTGTAATGGAGAATAAAAAGAGCAATTTGTGCTTTCAACTTTAAAATTTATATCGTTTAGTCTAAATATTGAATCTAATAAATAATAAGTAATGACTTTTACAAGTATGTTGACTTAATGCTCCAACCTAAACATCCAAAACCCTTGTGGAACATGAAACTTGCCCACAAGATTATTTTAAGACTAAGCTTTTTACATTCTTTTACTTTTTTTTGTGAAAGAACATATCCCTTCTAGCATTACTTGTTGGGTTGGAGGCTATTCCAAAAGGAATGAGAAAAGGATTTAGTTCACAAAAAAGAAGAATCTAAGCTTTTTAAGTGGGAAAAGACTTGAGTGGCAAAATAAAAATTTATATATGATGAATTGACACTTCAAAATTAGAAAAGGAAATAAGGAGGAAAAAAATTTATATATGGTTGAATATGAAATGACTCCAAGGAGTTTCTTTTCATGAGATGGGGAAATGGATTCCTTCCTTTAAATCATTGTAGAGATTGGAAGACTTTTTGTTTTGTTTTGTTTTTATTTATTTATTTTTTCTCACGCCGGATCTCACGCATTAAACCACTTTCCAACTTTGCCCCTCCCCGCCTTCTTTTTTAATAAAACGAAATAATAAAATAAAAGTTCATTTTAGAAATGGTATTACGTAGACTTTTCTTACCAAAGTAAACAAATTCTTAAGTTTTTTTTTTCAAAAAGAATTCTTTGATTATTTGCTTGTAATACATTTTTTTTAGTACATATTGGGGGGTTCGAGCCGGTGTTGAACTGGTTTAAAACCAAACAATGAAACCATTGACATTTATGAAAGTTATTTTTTAGAAAAAGAATTCTTTAATTATTTGCTTGTAATACATTTTAATTTTATATTATGAATCATCGTTAATATAATATTTTAAAAACATATGTGACAATATTCATTAATATCAATTACTACCTTTTCTATTTTTTAAGTTACCGTATTCCCAAGTATTTTCTAAATTTTATTAGCAAGTTTCCTTAAAAATATTCAAGCCAATTAGACAAAAAATTGAATTGATAAGTTAGTTGTTATAGTTAGTTATAAGTCAAATCGGTGGTTGAATTTTAAGGTCTTTGTTTGATTTGTCATTTGGAATTTGGAGGTTTGGATTGGAATCCGAGAGTTTGAGAAACCGTTATTTGGTAAATGCAAAAAGTGTGAGATTTGATTCGAGAGTTTTAATTCCACCGGTTTTGAACAATGTGAATCTGGGAATTGAAATCTAGGAGTTTGAAAACTCGTATTTCTTCCACTTTTTCTCGTATAAAAAAATAATAATAATAATAAAGAGTTATAAAATGTAAATGAAAGAATTTACAGTTATTTTTAATGTTATGGCTTTGCAAAAATAGAGTGCATAACTGTCACAAAATTAAACCGTTAGAAAATAGTTTTCACAAAACCTTATGGAAACATGATTTTTTATTCAAATTTGTAGCTAGTTTATTTTTATTTTTATTGCATTCAATGCTGGAGGAAAAAATTGAAAATTATGACATTTGAATCCTAACTTATATTTTATGTCATTGAGCCATAATTTTATTGATAATATTGTTAAAAAGTAAGTGAAAACAAAATAATATAGTTCAAATTGAGAATAAAGTTTACATCATAAAATGGTCCAATGTTATAACATGATGACTCAAAACCTACTAGAAACAATAATTGTTCCGTGTGACATAAAATAAAGCTTTCTTGCGTGACTAGGCGTTGTTGGTCCCATACCAACAATATCCATTGACTTCAACTTCAATAAAAACGTGTTTGGAAAATATTAGAATGCCATAAGAAGAGTTTGTTTGAACTCCAATGGTAACTTGTGAGTTGAATCTCTTTTTCTTATTTTTTATGAATTAAAAGAAAAAAATTATTATATATTTACAAACTTTAAGGGAAGAATTTTTCATCAACAAGAATGATGGCTCAACTAAACATTAGTATCTTTATAATCGAGGGATCATCAGTTCAAATCACTTAATTTTAATTATTATTCAACTTTTAAAAAAAAATTATACATTACATTATACCTATTTGTAATGCATGTGCTTGAAATTATATTACCTACCAAACCAAGATGAAGGGATCTGGAAGAATAGGAGAGAGTAAAATAAAAGTCGAAACAAATAATCTAATATTATAATTACTTATAATTTAATTGAATAGTTATACCGTCAAAAATAGTCGTTCTTTAATAACCCTAAAATAAGACTTATTAATCAAGATGTTATAAGTTTGAGATGCTCACTCTGAATATTTTTATTCAAAAACAAAATTACAAATACAAAAAGAAAAAGAAAAAATCAAATTTAAATATATTAATAAGGACTTCAAAGCATGATTACTTGAGAGATCCTGATTCGAGGCTGTTGGTAAGCGCTTAAACTACAATATTCTTCAAACTATCTCGGTGCCACAACCTATGGACGGGCCAGTGGTGCCCCGAATATAGGAGAGCAAAGCTCGGATTTCCTAATTTTCAAAAAGAAATATATATATATATATATATATATATTAATAAAATTATGCTTATTAAGTATATAAACAACAACCGTGTAAACATTGAAAAACAATCATTATCAAACGGAGAAAGGTATTAAAATTTTAGAAAAAATTCAAGTATAACCAATCATATTAATAGATACAAAATTAATAAATTGAATGAAAAATGGATAGATTTCCATGTGAAATTAAAACTAACAAACCTAATTTGCTATTATAAAATATTTTTAAGACTAATTTTTTTATTTGTTTTATAAAATTTTAAAATATCATTTATTAACCTCAATATAAGTAAAACAGTAATAAAAAAACACTCTGTTACTTTTAAAAATGAAAAAAAAACAACTTAGTTTTAGTTTTTTTTTAAAACAACTTAGTTTTAGTTTCAAAATAAACAATTTAGGGTTTGTTTGGGCCCGTTTATGTAAATGGCCGAGTTGGTTATAATAATTCAACTGATGTTTGCCCCACCGTTTATTATAAACGGTGGTTACCTAAACTTGCGTGTTCGTTTATCTAAACCTACGTGTCAGTATATCTACACTTTACCTATATTACTTTTTATTACATAACAAGCCCCTCAAACACAGTCTATCATAATCTCTGTTATAATAACTTGTCCCTCAAACACAATTTATTATTACCTACCATTTATCGTAACCTTCCGTCTATAATAATCAAACCGGTGCTCCAAAAACGCACCATTAGTACTTAATTTATTGAAAAAAAAAAACTTAGTTTTGAGAATTTGTTATGATATTTTCGTATTTTATGTATATATATATAAGCCGCTAGAGAAAACCAACCCCAATCCACCACGTGTCCGAGATGAAAATATTCATAGAGAGAGAGAGAGAGAGAAACAGTGTTGTTGTGCTGTCAGTGTACAAAAACCTGTGAAAATAAAATCCTCAAAATCCGCCATTGTTCATCATTTCGTTCCCCCATGGATAACTACGCCTACAACTCCTACGCCGACTCCGGCGACTCCTCCCCCCGTTCCCGCGAGATCGACTTCGAAAACCCCCCGCCCTGTGACGACGCCGCCGCCGCCCAGCCCAACTACAAGCTCAAGTTCATGTGCAGCTACGGCGGCAAGATCCTTCCCCGCCCCCACGACAACCTCCTCTCCTACGTCGGCGGCGACACCAAGATCCTCGCCGTCGACCGCTCCATCAAGCTCGCCTCCTTCCTCGCCAAGCTCTCCGCCCTCTCCGACTCCGACGTCGCCTTCAAGTACCAGCTCCCCGGCGAGGACCTCGACGCCCTCATCTCCGTCACCAACGACGACGATCTCGAGCACATGATGCACGAGTACGATCGCCTCTACCGCGCGCCTGGCAAGCCCGCCAGGATGCGCCTCTTTCTCTTTCCGACGAGTCAGAGCCCTACCTTTGCCTCCGATGGATCCAGGTCCGATCGGGACCGATTCGTCGAGGTTTTGAGCTCTCCTTCCAGTCATGGAGTCGAGGCGCCCAAGCAATCCGTTCCGAACAAGGTGGATTTTCTGTTTAGCTTGGAGAAGACCGGAATCGCGTCTCCTCCGCCGCCGCCTCTTGCGTTGAAATTGCACGATCCCGTCCCTGACGCGCTCGCTCCGCCGATTCAATCTGTTTCCAGATCTGTTCCTCCAGATCGGATCTCAGATCCGGTGCCTCATCCGGCTGAGATCCAGAGGCAATTGCAGGAATTGCAGAGGCTGCATATTAGCGAACAGGAGCAAGCCGCGGCGGCGGCGTATCGGAGGAAATCGGAAGAGAACAACCTAATCGGAGGCTACGGCGGCGATTTCTACGGCCAGAAAGTGATGGAGAATACTCAACCGCCGACCTTGCACGCTCCGGCCGGATACTGGCCGGAGAAGCAGGTTTCCAGTGGAGGTTTCCCGACGACGGTGACGGCAACGCCGGGACAACAGGATCAACCGCCGTTCTACATGATCCACCCTCACGGTGCGGTTTATCACCCGCCTCAACCTCAGATGATGAGACCAGTAACCGCTCCACCGCCAAATCAAGGCTACTACGCCGTACAGCGCATGGCCCCAGAAATGTACCGGGAGCAACCGGTCTACAACGTCGTTCAACCGCCACAGCAACCGTATCCAGCCTCCTCATCGCCGTCGCTGCCACAACAACCTCAGAAGGTCGCCGCCTATCCCGGCGGCGGAGTAACCATGGCGGCGGCAGACGCAGGGCAGTACACGCAGGTTGCCTTCGACAGCAATACCGGAAGACAGGTATACTACACGACTGGCGGAGCCGCCATGGTGGCGTCGCCTGCGCCGCCGTACCAGGTGGCGCGGCCGCAGCCGCCGGTGAGCGGCGACATTAGAGCTGGAACAATGGGGCAGGATGGGAAGCTGATTGCAAAGATTTCACAAGGCTCGGTTTGAGATAACGACAAAAGCATGTGGTATAAAATTTTGAGCTCTTTTCTTCTCTATAATAATATGAATACTGAATTTTTAATTACATGCTTATGCTATGATATGCTGTTCAAGAATTACTATGTTCTTAATCCTTCATCTGGGTCTGTATACAATATTTAGAAGTCATATAATCATTTTCACTTTCAATTTTTTGTGCATTTATATTTTCTGTTTGAGGTAAAACCTAGTCCTTTTAGTATATAATGTATAACTGTAGCTAGTAAGTTGAGCATCCAATGCCTAACTTCGGAATTATTAAACCACAGATCTCGTGGTTATTAATACACCGATTGGTGACCTATTTACACCTAGATTCGACTCCTAGTTGTGTTGTTTGGAAAGTAGTAAATAAATTGAAAAGAGTTTGGAAAACTAGGAGTTAAATGAATTCAATTGGGAGTGGGAATACCTGTGAATTAATTTCTTACCTTTTTGTTTGGCAATAATTAAATGTTGTTGAAAAACAAAGTGGGGAATTGATTCCCATAGTTTTGGTTTTTGTGTATATATTTCAGCAGTGAATTTGGGAGATGCTTGCCATATAAGGTAATAATCTTTAGTGGGAAGGAAACCCAGATGAAGAATCCTCTCCAATTACCAAGGCTGTCTGTTTAGCTTTGGATGCTGTGTTTTTTATTTTTTGTACCAAAATCTAATTCAAAGTAAAGCAACCCAACTCCATCCATTCTTTCAAGACTAAGTAAAATACACCCTATATATAGCAGCTCTTAAAAAGGTTAAAATAAAGAAAAATACTTGCATGGGCAAGCCTTCTATCATTTGGTGTCAGAAAATTTTGATTTCAACAATATATTTTAAAAGAAGATAAAAAATTTGTACTACCAAATGATGTCGCATGAGTACTTGTCTCTTTAAGACAAGTATTGTTCTTTTTTTCTAGAATTGGGTTTCAATTTTAGAATTCCAACATATTATCTTTTAAAGATAACTTTCAAACAAATTGTTGTATTTTAATATGTGTTTTGAAAATAGTACTTGAAATGAAGGGTTGGGTTATATTTGACCCACTAGTTTTGTTCATGATTTGATTCAAATTCAACTCAATCTTTTCACATAACTCTTGCCCAATTTCATTTTTTATATATATAATATGGACAACAAACACTATTTATCCTAACTTATAATAATTTATAGCTCAAATACCGTTTAAAATAACATTTCATTTATATAACTCAATTAAATCTTCAAATACAGTTTAAAATAACATTTCATTTATAATATTCAATTAATGCCTTAAATACAGCTCAAAATAACATTTTATTTATAATAACTCAATTAATGCCTCAAAAATGACTTTCATGGTAGACTATGAACGTCGAAGACAGAAAGATAAATCAAAGCAGGAAAATGATTATTTAGGAAGAAGAGACCATCCATAACATAGTTCTATGTGAAACAATTTGATGAGATTAATTGAAGAAAAAAAAAGAAGGAAAAAAAGAAGATAGGTGGATTGAAGAGAAATAAAACTTGTATAAAGAGAAATGATGAGAGATGGAAGAGAGATAAAATAATTTAGGAGTGAAAAAAAAATTAATTTAACTAAAAGGAAAATTTTTAAACTTTGTTTATAGTCTAGGGACCAGATTTAAACATTTGAAAGTTAAATTACAAAAATTGGATTAACAATAAAGTTTAGGGACTAAAATTAAAAATTTGAAATAAAATGTAAGCAAATCCCACAGTTAAGGGACCAAAAATGGTATTTTAACGTAAAATTAATTATGTGGAAGATGAAAATTAGGAGAAAAATATGAGAAAAATTATTATAAAAGAAAATTATTATTTTTATTTGAGGTTAATAAAATAATTATAAGAAGAATAATTACTTGTGTTATGCGAACAAAAACTAATTAGGTCAAATAAAAAATGGTTTAAAATGAGATTTTTCGAGAAATTTATTCTCAGTCATCCAGAGTAAGAGAATTTTTTATTTTTTTTATATAGAAATATGGTGTTTGTTTTTTTTTATATGAGGAGTTGTTAATAACTCTTCAAAATCCCCTCGTTTGTTTTTTTTTTAGTAAACAACCTCTATTAATTACTCTTTAACTCATCTTCAACACTTTTACTAAATCTCACATTAAATTTTATTAAATTTTACATCAAATTTATCATTCAACCACTATTAACCTCAATCTTCAAATAAGTAGTTGATTATTCCACTATTATTAGCCTCAATCCTAAAATGAGTAGTTAACCATTCCATATTATTAACCACCTCATTTTTTCCTATTCTACTCTTTTCTACAAAAAAAAAACACACCCTAAATAGTTGAGAGGTTCTACTTGATGATATGACAACACTTGGTGTCACTTAAAAAAAAAACACTTTGTATTATATATTTTCTTTTTCTTCTTTTTTTTTGTTGATTTTCACATTAAAAAAAGGAGAAAAAATATTGTGCACCAAACAATATTATATCATCAACAAGTAGAGCTTCTCTACTCTTTGACGAGGTAGAGAAATATTTCTCTTTTTATAATCTATCCTCGTTGTTCCAATCATGAAGTTTTTTTTTTCCTTGAAAAATATTTAAGAATGCTGAGTTTCTAGAAGATGATTCCTTTAACTATAAGCCATTGAAGTGACTTGATGAGGATTTGTTTTTCAGAAAAATTGATTTCCTTAGATTACTTTGAAAGTTGAAAAGATACTCCTATGGTAAAACTCCCTCGTTTTGCTAAGAGAAAAACTTCTCTACTTGTTCGCAAAGAGGACATCTACATTTTACTTATATAGTATATTTAGAGTCACACAAATTTAATTTTATAAATAAAATAATATTAAAAAAAAAAAAAAAAATTGGTGACACCAAATGTGCCACGTAGGTAAAATGTAGATACTTTTTACTTTTGAACTCCACGTCCAACACATGTAAACAGAGTCTTAAATTAAAAATAAAAAAATAAAAAAAATCCATTATTGTAGATTTATAATTGAGATTACAAGTTGCCATATCTTGTTGACAGAATCATATGAGATAAAAGTGTCTTATCATCGTCATTGAAAAACATGCAGGAGAAAAATTGTAAGATTTATTTTTCCTTTTGAAATCCAAAAAAATTGTATGATAAAAAGTTAAATGTTAAAAAGGTAACGATTGAATTCTTTTTTTTTTTTCTCAATTCTTCCATGAATGGGATGAGAGATTTGGAATACATAATTTGTAAGACAATATTTTTATATTCATATTTTTTAACAATTGCTTTTATCGACAATAATAATTGTATTTAAATGTCAATAAAGTGAAGTGAAAATTTATTAGAGGTCAAATTAAATGTCAAAAAATAAATTCTAATATAAAAAGTTAAATAACCACAACTATAGAATTATAGTAACTTGCAAATATTTAAGAATCAAACTATCAAATAAAGATACAAAATTCATCCTATCAAAATGCTCATCTCACCTCACTATTTGCTTTACTCAAACAAATGTCCACCAAATGGGATATGATTCAACTAAATTGAATTACTTCCCTCCCAATTGTGCATACATGAAATTGACAAGATTGAAGGGCAAGTTACCTACTATTTAATTAAAATGAAAATGACAATTTGTTCACAATATATATTTTCTTTTCCCTTTTCCTATTGACAAGTGTTCTTGGGAAACAAACACCCCTCAATAATAAATACCCTACTCTACCCCACTTTCCTTTGAATTCAAGGGTAAGTTTGTGTCACTTTCTTATCTTGTTCTTCCACATCATGGATTGGATAATGCCACTTTTGTTTACATTTTCTTGCATTACTTGGCAGCAATATTATGGAAGAAAATAATTTGTTAAAAAAATAATAAATTATGGGTTGGATTCTTGACTTAGGTGACACATGATATTATTAAATTATAATAATAGGGTTGAAATAATTTGAGTGATTATTGTTAATTATGCAATATTTATGAATCATGATTATAGCTTCACCATGATGTACCCACTAATCAATTTTATCATGTGGGAGGGCCAAATCCAACCTACAAGATAATGTTTTCATTGAAATTTATAAATACTTTTTTGTGTACGGATTTAGATGACTTTAAAAAGTTGGTTTTTTGGTATATTTATAAAATGTTTTGGTTGATGAGTTTATGTACTTCTTCAATCTAATCAATTACAGCCATTAGCTAAAATTATGAATTTAATCTCTACAATTTTGAAAAAATTAACATTTTGTCTGATTTTAAATAGATTAGTTTATATGTTTGTAATAAAATTTAAAAAATAGTATCTATAGGAGGAACATGAGAATTTTATTAAATAACAAAAATTAACTTATCAATGACATTATGTATCAAGGTTTGATTCCCAGAAGTTATTGAATTCAAAAAAGAAGTTTTAATTTTTAAAATTATAAAATCTCAATTCTTAATATATATATTCCTTTTTGAAAGAAATATAAATGGAAAACAGTGAAAGAAAATTAATTAGCATAAAGTGGCTGGCTTGTAGCCAAGTTTCTCAATTCCACGTTGAAGGTACTTGTTAAATCCATATTGAAGGTACTTTTTTTGGACTCGTCAATCTTAAATTGGATCTTAATTTTTATCGGATTGATATTTATTTGAAATTTATGAGCTTTGATACACCTCAAAACCAATAAAGGAAATAACTCATATCTCTTTTATATTATTATGAGGTCTCTATTCTTTTTCACGTGAGATCCTAAATTACAAATAGAATAGAATTGTAATCAATCAATTAAGTTAACAAATCATCAATACTTTATTTATTATTTATTTATTTTTTGAATAAACCAATTTAACAAGTTCAGTGTTAAGGGGATTAAAAATTTAATGCCAAGAAATTTTGTTCCACATCTATAAAATAGATGAACTACTTTAATTTTTTTATTTTTCAAAAAATTATTTAATTTTTCGCTAATTAATTTTAAGATGAAATGTCATAATGATTTAGAACATATGAAAAATATATTTTAATATATTCCTAGATAAAATAGGAAAGATTTGTAATTAATAAGAAAAGTTGAGGTTTTCTTGTAAAGAAAATTAGTGAACAAATTTCCTCATCAACGGGCTCGTGACTCGAATTGGTCAAATCCAGCCCAGCCCATTAATATATTGGATTACCCTTGGCTTTTGGGCTTCCCTTTTTGGGTCTTATTTAGAGTTGGGACATTTTTGGGCCACATGGTAAATGAATGGATCATTAGCCAACCCAGCCAATAGATTATGTTTTCAACCCTACAAGATGTTCATTTTCTTTTCTTTCTTTTTAGGGGAAAGTTTAAAAATAGGCCATAAGCAGATCTGTTCATTCTTTAAAAAAATAGCAAAAATAATTATTGAATAAAGAATAAACGATTCTTATTGATGCAAAAAGACGGTAGTGCCCCTTTATTTACGGAAACAAAATCGTGGACTCCCTTGCAACCGCTTACAATTTTTTATGCAAAATTATTTTCTTAAGAATCTCCTAGTGGGATTTAACATAAATTTTGTTTCTTTCCACTTTTTAGTTTGGTAGAAGATTTTTTTTTATTGTTGTTTTTATTTTTCTCAAAATACCTAAAGTCTTTAATAATGTATTAATAAATAAATACGAGTTTCAAATATTTTTTTTTATGGATTATTGTTGTTTTTGGGCTATTAATCATGTAATGGATAATAGTGTTTTTTTTTACCTGGGTTAGATAGAATTAGTACCATCACGACTAATATATCTTTTATATTTCTATGCATTTATTTCATATATAAGTATTAAGTCATCAAACTTTTATATTTATTTACATTATTTATTAATTATTTAGCAGTGATTTCGTGAATACAATGTCAAAGCTTAATACATTAATATTTTATAAAATATGTGAAAAAAGGTGAGACTGACTTCATAAATTCTTTAGTCATGTATTTATAAATATGAACGAGTTTAGTCAAATTTAATTAGAAGATAATTATAAATATGGTCTATTATCACATACTTTCTTATAATATGTATTAACAATACATAATATTGTATTAATGAGTATTTATAATACCCCCCTCCAATACAATTTTCCTAATAAATAAATACAAGGTTCAAATAAATAAGAGTTTATGGATTACTAATGTTTTTGTATATGATCATGTTATGTATATATATTTTATTTCTTTTACTTGGATATAAATACCGATTTAATACTGTTGATTAAGATATCTTTTGTATTTATATTGTAATTATCTCGTATATGAGTATTAATTCATCAAAATTTATATTTATTTTTATTATTTAATAATAATTTTATGAATATATACTATTAAAGAAATGATGGGATTCTAAAATTTAATGCATTAATACAACATAAATCAAACATTTCATAAATTTTCCTAACAAACTCTCTTTTTTAAAAATTGAAAAAGACTATTAAAACCGATTTTTTTTAATTATTCAACCGTATTGAAGGGCAAAAGGTCATCATTGTTTTGGACTAAAAGAAAAAATGTGTAAAAATAATGATGATAATTGCATAAAATCTTTCATTATGTATTAATAAATAAATACAGGTTTTAAATAAATAAAAATTTGGTAATTATTTTGAGAAACTTACTAGTAAAATTTATAAAATAATTACAAATATGGTCACTTAAAAAATTAGCAATCATATTCATATGTATTTATTAATAATAATACATAACATTGTATTAATAATCCCACAATACTAAATTAATAATGCATAATATTGTATATTAATTCTGTATTAATAATCCACAATATTGTATTACTAATATATAATATTGTATTAAATACGTAGTACTGTATTAATAATAAATAATATTGTATTAATGATTATCAATAATATACCGTATGTATGACTATAGATGCAAATATTTCTAAATTTGACTACATTTGTAATTATTTTGTTAGAATAATCTATCCATTACAATTTTCTTTTTTATAATACTAGCATTAATGAATATTTATAATACAATATTAAATCATATTAATGATTATGAATGCCAATATTATAGAATTTGTCTACATTTATGATTAAGTAGTGAGGAGTAATTCAATTTTCCTTTCTAAAAAAATTACAGTATTTATAAAATAACATGATCAATACAACCAAAATTTATCTAGAAATTCTTCTTCATATTAAAATTTTTGTATTAATAAATAAATACATATTTTAAATTTTAACAGCAACTTTAGCAGCTTCTATAACCTAATAATTATACACCTACTTGTTCGTTCATATTTTTTTCTAAACATACCCTAGATTGAAAGAATGAATTAAATATAATTATTTTTTAAAAAAGTACTAGAAAAGAAAAAACAAAGAAGTTAAACAAATGAGTATTTGCGCAACAAGGTGGCAAAAGAAAAAAAAAACCAGTAAAAACAAGGGTACAATTGGTATTATTGAAAAAATTTATTAATTAAATTTAAAACAAAAAATAGATTTACAAATACTTTTAAAGATGACTAGATTTGTAATTATTTTTTTAAAAGTGGCTATCCACCATAATTTCCCTTCTTTTTATTATTATTACTATTATTATTAGATACAAATTCTATTTTGTTCTATTTTTCTTTTCGTTTCTTTTTTGTCTTTCATTTTCCTTGAGCATCTTTTTTAAATGTTATTTGACTTTTTTTTTTTGAATTCAGAAAAAAAAAATCATTAATAGCATTTTTTTAAAATACTTCATTATATTATAAAGATGGCTTGTTCCTAAAGGATGTCGTGGTGATTGAAGTCTTCTGCGTTAAAGGTGTATTCCCCCAATATCTCAAGTTTGGGATTTCTATGCTCATCTTTAAAATTACATATTTTTACTTTTTTGTATTTTTTTTGTCCATCAATCAAAATCATTTAAAAAAAGGAGTAAATATATGTGCTCTAAGGTGGGTAAGTATTTCCAAAGTACTTACTCATCAAAACCTAAGTATTGCTCTTTTCAAAATACTTACTCACTCTTACTTAAGTACTGCTATTTTAAAACCACATATTTTTATAGTTTTGTATTTCTCTTTCCACTTTAGTATTTTTCTCTCCAACAATCAAAACCTTTTTTTTTAAAAAAAAGTAAACATACGTGGTTCTAAGGTGAGTAAGTATTTCCAAAATAGTTACTCACCCTTACCTAAGTATTACTCTTTTTATAATTATAATATGCCGCTTAAAGAGCTTCGATCCCTAGCAATTTTCCTTTTTATATTTATAGAGTTTAGAATTTAGGCCACTCTCATGCATTTATTCTGAAATGTTAAAATATTAATATAAATGTTAAATTAGTTACTAGTTTTGAAACAAAAATGATTGTTTATTTATAGAAATGTTAAAATTGTTACTTTTTAGCCCTTCAATTTTCATAAAACTAATAGCTTAGTCTATAAATTATAGTTTATTACAATTCAACTTGGCAATTTTAGTTTTGCAACGATTTAATCCATAACTTTAGAGTTTTTTTTGAGATGTTATAAACTTTAAAGTTTTTTTTTTTTTTTTTAGTACAATTATAAACTTTAGAGTTAAACAGAGTAATAACCAACATTTTAATATATTAATATTCACAAAATCTATAGTTCACCTCTTTAATTTATCTATTGTACTAAAAAAAATATAATCTATAAACTTTAGATGACATATGATATATACTTAAAAGTATGTAACAATTAAGTTCCTATTGTATAATATTGTTAAAACTTAATTAGATTACTTATCGAGGCTTTTGCATATTGTTTGTGCAATCGTGAACACAATAAAAAAGTGACAGATTATGAGGTTAACTAGGCAATTGAATTTCGCTGAAGCGAACCTCTACATAGATTAAGCGAATTGTGTTTGACTTCTCAATGGTGTGCAAGTGTATACAGTCTTGTTGTAGTATAAATTAAAATCGTTAAGTCGTCTCCTCAGGAAATTGTAGTTTACTTGTTAACACTACGAAGTACGAGTCAAGGTAACAGGTTCGGAATGAGAAATTGAGATTAAGTGTTTATCAAATCCTAAGGAAATTAGTAATGCAGAATTCAAAAGCTAACTTTTGCGGAATTAAATAGTAGGCGATTCACATAAGGCACGTTCTCTCGAATTCGCGACTTAATTACGTTCGCACCTTAGTACTCCTTATCTCTAAGTAAGAATGAATTGTAAGTATTAACTTGACAAGACTTAAGGCAATTATACATGATGTTAACTTATTCTCTCGAATACGTTAACAGGGGCTCCTCTCGGATACCTAACTCGTATCTACTCAACTTTTTTATCAACTCGCGAAACACAACTTGTAAGTAAAACAAAGTAAAGTTACGATGTGCAAGAATAATGTAATATAAATTTCATAAATAGCAAAAGTTTCAATCTAACAACAACAAAAGAAAACAAAAAAAAATCAATACTTGAGCTAACTAATGCGAAATATAAGAAATATTGGAAAGAGTTAACCAACTAAGGATAGCCTGGCTTGACACGAAGACTTGCTATGGATTCTTCAACTTCTGAGAGCTCCTGTTCACTTTCTTGCTTAACTTCCATGTGATCACCATTTTTCCTCTTGAAAATTAACTGCATTCAATCCCGATCTTCAGTGGCTTATAAAGGCTTTGTCGCTGCATCCATATTTTTCGTTGTCCTCCCACGATCTATCAGTTGTCCGTATTTTCCACCTCAATGTGTGATCGTGGTTTGGCTGAGACCTTGGTGTTCACCGAGTTGTCTGATTCACCTAAGTTCCATCCCACACTGCTCGCTTCTCGCGTTCGCTGTTTGCGGCATGCTCAAAACACAAAAAACGTTAGAACCTTCACATGCAATTATGTTCGCCCTTTTCACTGTCGCTTATGTTGAACCGCGAACCCCTAGACATTGACTTGTTATATTTCTCGGTTTATTCTTCTTGACCACTAACTCCCAATTACTTGGGAAGTTATCACGCCCCCACACTTGAATTATTACGCATCTCGAGTAATCAATTTTTCATCTAACCTAACCTTAACCTCTTCATCTCAGAAGTTATCAATTGTCAATGCCCATTGCCAAATCATAATATATGAACAAACATGGCTAAAGATTTCAACGTTACCTGTTTGCACTTCTGCCCATGCGGTTAGTTCTGTAGCGATCGCGAACTTCAGTTGGCGGGTGCATTCTCTATCGAATTCTCACAGGTTAGACTTGGAACCCTTTTCTCGATATCGTGATCGTTGGTGCCCGTCTGCTGTTTTGCCCGGAATTCTCTTTCTATCTGCTTTTTATGCAGCTCCCCTTTTGCCGCAACGAATACTCTCCTTTTACAGTTCATGGAGTCTCGGTCTGTTTAGGATCCTTCGTAAGTCTGTTCCGCTATCAAATAATAAAGATAATGATAGGTACGCAATATTGGAACAAAACCTGGAAGATTGTTTTTTTACGGGGAGACTACAGACTTGGGCTACCAGCCCTTGACTCGCTACGCCTCTCACTTTTGTTCGAAATTGTTTTGGGTTCAGTTTTTTTTTTCTTTCTTTTTTTGCAAGATTTTGGAAATCAGCGAGTTTAATTGTTGGGTTCGCTGATGCACCCCCCCCCCTCCAGACTTGGGCTACCAGCCCTTGACTCGCTACGCCTCTCACTTTTGCTCGAAATTGTTTTGCGTTCGACTTTTTTTTTCTTTCTTTTTTTGCAAGATTTTGGAAATTAGCGAGTTTAATTGTTGGGTTCGCTGATGCACCCCCCCCCCTCCACTTGAAATTTTCATTGTCCCAATGAAACGAGCTCGACAGGAAAAATGACACGATCCTTGAACCAAGTCACAAGTCATATTTTTGCGAATCGTCAAGCGAACCACCCGTTAGTAGAGGACTCGATCACACAAAGTATCACCACACTAAGCATCAAATGAAAGCATGTTACATCAGACATATTGACACGTTAGTTAAAGCATTATGACTTCGCTCCTAGCGAAATAACATTGATAATCCAAAGATGTTAAGTTAAAGTAAGGATTGATTTCGCATTGAAAATATGATTAAGCTACAATTCAAGTAAGGGTTAAATCAAGCAATCGAGAGTTTTGTGCATGCAATATAGACAAAATCAACATGCAAAAGGCGAGAGAACTTGGAAGAGAAGCACAAAACACAATGTATTATATTGATAAAAATATGCATTCGCTACAAAAATTACGCTAAATAACCAAAACTTCAAATAATTAAAATAACAAAGAAATTTATGTACAAACTAATCAATCATGATTGCACGCAAAAGAAAGGAATTGAGTTTTACATACCGTTCGCTGCATCCCACCTTTTCTGTGGTTCAAGTGTCAATGAGATGGGAGAAATCTGCAGTTCTCGATTCCTCATCATAATAATGTTTAAGTCGATGCCCATTGGCCATGAACTCTGAATTATCCGACTCGTTCTGCACCACCACAACACCATTCTGATGTACCTGCACCACTACAAAAGGGCTACACCACTTAGATTTTAGTTTTCCTGGAAATAGTTTCAACCTCGAATTGAAGAGTAACACCCTTTGCCTAGGTAAAAATTGTTTTGGCTCAATTCGCTTATCATGCCATCGCTTTGTTTTTTCCTTGTAAAGTTTAGCATTTTCGTACGCCAATTCCCTCAATTCTTCAAGTTCTAGCAGTTGGAGTTTCCTGGTAGGCCCTATTCCTGTTGATTCTAAATTAATTCTTTGGTGGCCCAATATGCCCTTTGTTCTAGCTCTAAGGGTAGATGACATGCTTTTCGAAATATCAAGCGAAATGGTGACATTCCGAGCGGTGTTTTGTTAGCTGTCCTATAGGCCCAGAGCGCGTCATCCAGCTTAATTGCCTAGTCTTTTTTTTTTGGACTTACAACCCTTTCTAAGATTCGCTTGATCTCGTGATTAGCGACCTCTACCTGCCCATTAGATTGCGGATGGTACGCAGTAGCGATTTTATGGTGAACGTTATATTTCTACAAAACTGAAGTCAAAGCACGATTAATAAAATGAGTCCCTCCATCGCTAATTAAAGCGCGAGGAGTACCAAAGCGTGTGAAAATGTTTTTAAGAAAAAATTTGATAAAGGTTCGCGAGTCATTTTTCGCACAAGCTACTGCTTCCACCCATTTAGAGACGTAATCAACTGTGACTAGTATGTATAAATTGCCATGTGAGTTCCGGAACAGACCTATAAAGTCAATTCCCCACATATAAAAAATTTTGACTTCAAGGATGTATTTCAATGGAATTTCATCCCTCTTATTAATATTACCTAGTCGCTGACATTGATCACATGTTTTAGCGAAAGCATATGCATCCTTAAAGATAGAAGGCAAAAAATAACCAGTTTGAAATACCTTGGCTGCTGTTTTCGCTCCTCCATAATGTCCCGCGTATGCTCCAGCATGGCATTCCCCAATTATTTCCTTTGCTTCGCTCTGTGACACACACCTGCGAATAATATTGTCAGCACATTGTTTATACAAGTATGGTGCATCCCAAAAATACTTCGTAACATCGTGCAAAAACCACTTTCGCTGCTCATAGTTGAAATCCTCAGGGATGACTCCACTTGCTAAGTAATTCGCAATATCAGCGAACCATTGAGTTTCATCATTTACAATCTCTATGTTGAATAACTTCTCATCAAGAAAGGATTCTTCGATTTCGCTGACAACGTTCGCTTCTCTGTTCTTAATTCGCGAAAGATGATCAACAATTACATTTTCGCATCCTTTCTTATCAACAATTTTCACATCAAACTCTTGAAGAGGTAACACCCATCTCAGTAATCGTGGCTTCACATCTGCCTTTTTAAGTAAGTACTTAATCGTTGCGTGGTCAGAGAACACCGTTACTTTCGCTCCAAGCAAATAAGAGCGAAACTTGTCTAGTGCAAACACCACCGCTAAGAACTCCTTCTCAGTGGTGGTATAATTTTTCTATGCCTCATTCATCATCTTGCTTGCATAATAAACAGGGTGAATCAGCTTGCCTCTTTTCTGTCCTAACATAGCTCCTACTGCGTAGTCGCTAGCATCGTACATTATGAAAAAGGGTTGATCCTACTCGGGAGTGGTGATAATAGGGGCTGACACCAATGCCCCTTTCAAACTCAAGAATGCGTTCTTGCACCGGTTGTCAAACATAAATGCTCGGTCCTGTTCTAGCAACTCAAATAACGGTTTCGCGATCTTGGAAAAATCCTTAATGAAACGGCGGTAGAACCCAGCGAGGCCAAGGAAACTTCGAATGCCCTTGACATTGCTTGGTTCTTCCAGCTTCTCAATAACCTCAATTTTTGCACGATCCACTTCCATACCTTGTTTCTAGACGCGATGCCCCAAGACAATTCCTTCAGTGACCATAAAATGGCACTTATCCCAATTGAGTACCAAGTTTGTTTCCTCACATCTTTCCAACACGCTACTCAAATTTTCTAAACAACTTGTGAAAGATGAACCGAAAACTGTGAAATCATCCATGAAAACATCAACGCTCTTTTCGATCATGTTCGAGAAGATTGCCATCATACATCGCTGGAATGTCGCTGAAGCGTTACACAATCCAAATGGCATTCGCCGAAACGTGAATATACCATAGGGACATGTAAATGTTGTCTTTTCCTGATCCTCAGGGTCAATCGTTATTTGATTGTATCCTGAGTATTCATCCAAGAAACAATAATATTCCTTTCTAGCGACTTTATCCAACATCTGATCAATGTAGGGTAATGGGAAATTATCCTTTTTGGTGGCTGCATTTAGTTTCTGATAGTCCATACATACGTGCCAACCAGTCACTGTTCGCGTAGGTATTAGCTCGTTGTTCTCATTTTTAACCATTGTGGTTCCACCTTTTTTTTACACACATTGTCTTGGGCTTACCCATTTACTGTCAGCAATCGGATAAATGATACCCACATCCAGCCATTTGATAACCTCCTTTTTAACCACTTCTTTCATTGTAGGATTTAGCCTTCGCTGATGTTCTACTAACCGAAATCCCTCATCGTCTAATTGGATATTGTGCATGCAAAATGATGGGCTGATCCCCTTAAGATCGGCTAAAGTCCACCTGATCGCTCTTTTATGCTGCTTGAGCATTTTTATCAACAGCTTCTCGTTCGCAGAAGATAACTTCACCGATATGATAATGGGCAAAGTTTTTCCTGACCCTAAATATGCATACTTTAGATGGTCCGGTAAAGGCTTAAGTTCCAGTATGGGTGGCTCCTCTATTGATGGTTTCATCGAAGCATTTACCCTGTCAATGAAGTTCAATGAGTCGTTATCATTATTCAAAAGCTCACATACCTCAAACCCTTCTTCCGACAATTCTTCTTCGCTCTCCCCCTTTGCAGAAGCGAATTTCATAATACGTTGGTCTACTATTTTGTCTAAGGTGTCCATCGTAGAACACTCTTCGCTTTGAGCAGGGCACTTCATCGAATTGTAGATTTTGAACTTTATCTCTTCGCTGTTCATTCGCAACATGATGGTTCCCTCGTAAACGTCCACAAGTGTACACCTCGTCTTCAGAAATGGTCGACCCAAAATAATGGAGACATCCTTATTTGCATCATAATTTAACATTATAAAGTCAACTGGAAAGATTAACTGGTTTACCTGGACTAGGACGTCTTCAATTTTCTCTTCTGGTTGCACACTTAATATATCTACGAGCTGAATTGTCATCGTGGTGGGTTGAGCTTGTTCTAGGGCAAATTGTTTGTACACTGATAACGACATCAGGTTAATGCTTGCTCCTAGATCACATAGTGTCTTCCCCACGTGTCTACCACCAATTGAAATGGGAATTGTGAATGCTCCTAGGTCAGCTTCCTTCGCTGGAATGCTCCTTGATACTAGAGCATTGCATTCCTCGTTAAGTGAAACCACCTTGAATTCTTCAAATTTCCCTTTCTCTGATAAGGCTTCTTTCATAAATTTCACATAATTCGGCATCTGGCGTAATGCATCAATTAATGGGACATTAATGTGAATATTCTTTAAGATGTCCATTAACTTCTCATATTGCTCGCCATTCTACTTCTTCTTGAGCCTCTGAGGAAAAGGTGGCGGTAGAGGAACAAAGTCAATGGGCACTATTTCTTGTATTTTTTTCCTCATTTCTCATAGATTGTTTAAGTCCTAACTCCAAGATTTCAGCACTTTCCATCACATCATCTTTTGAACTGATTTTAGCCACATTCTCGGTATGACTCTGTTGTGTGTCAACTTTCGCCTGTGCGAACAACAAATCATTAATGGTCATTTCCTTAACTTGTTCTTTACCTTCTCTCCGAGTTGGCTCAATATCTGCGGGCAATTTCCCTACAGGTCTTTGTGTGATTTCGGTCGCTAATTGCCCCATCTGCACTTCTAAATTCCTAACTGCTGCTTGTTAACTCTACATGAATTCATTCAACATATTCTCCATAGCATTGTTAGGAAATTGAGGTATATTATGTTGGGGCACTACAATTCTTTGATAATATGAATTCTGAAAAGGGTTGGAATTCTGAACTTGTTGGTTATTCGCGGGTTGAAAACCTTGCGAATTGCCAACTTGCTTTTGAAAGTTAGAATTACCTGAAGATCCAATGCTTCCTTGATCCCTCCATGAGAAGTTAGGGTGATTCCTCCATCCCGGATTGTAAGTATTGGAATACGGGTTGTTTTGCTGGTTCGCTGATTAACTACTTGCGAAGTTCACTGAAGCAGTGTTGTTAGGGGAATCTTCGTACGTATGCGATTCGCCACACATCACACATGACTCCACCATGCTCTGAACTGTTGTTTTATCATTCTTCTTTTGAAGATTAGGTAAAATTTCATGCATTTCTGCCAACTGTTGTCTTAGTAGCCGATCGCTTCTTGATTCATTCGCCGACCCCAAACTTCGAGCATCATTTTTCCATTGGTTGGTGTTTAGAGCTACACACTCTATGATCTCTACTGCTTCGTTGTAAACTTTGGATAAAATAGCTCCCTTCGCTGAAGCGTCTAAAACCAACTGAGCAGCCTCAGTCAAACCTCCATAAAAATATTCCAACTGTACACAACAAGGTATCCCACTATGTGGACACTTCCTTTCAATAGATTTGAATCGATCCCATGCATCTGTGAGAGATCGCCTGGTTCTTGTTTGAATGACATGATGTCTCCGCGAAGCTTCATTAACATCTTTGGTGGAAAATACTTTAGTAAGAATCACTGCGCTTATTCTTCCCACGTAATATTTTCTACTCCATCCACATTGTCCAACCATTCTTTCGCTTTTCCTTGCAGCGAATAAGGGAACAAATGGATTTGTAACTTGTCTTGCTCAACATCTTGGATAATGAACGAATCACACACACTCATGAATTCCCTTAGGTGAGTGTGTGGGTTTTCGTTCGCTAACCCATGAAATTGTGTTTTTTGCTGTAACAACGTATTCATCATTGGCTTGAATACAAATGCTTGCGCCCCAATATCCGTTCTCACCATCCCTCGTTGTAAATCTGCTACATTAGATGCTACATATGCTCGAACAACTCCATCCCTATTATTTGCCATCATAATAGGGTTAACTAACCACTGATCCGCCTGCTCATTATGTTCCACTGGTGGATCTTGTTCGTAAACCTCGACCACAAGATTTTCGTGATTCATAATGACTCTTCTTTCTCTGAGCCGACGGTGTATGCTTCTTTCCTGTTCTGGATCGAACGGAGTAGTAAATAGTCTGCGCAAACACACAACTTTACCTGAAAAAGAGTTGGTACAGACTAGTGCAAGGAAAACTACTCGTACAATTGTAATAACTAATAAACTAGTACAATTCCCCGGAAATGGCGCCAAAAACTTGTTTGTGAAATCGTGAACACAATAAAAAAGTGACAGATTATGAGGTTGACTAGGAAATTGAATTTCGCTGAAGCGAACCTCTACATAGATTAAGCGAATTGTGTTTGACTTCTCAATGGTGTGCAAGTGTGCACAGTCTTGTTGTAGTATAAATTAAAATCGTTAATTCGTCTCCTCAGGGAATTGTAGTTTACTTGCTAACACTACGAAGTACGAGTCAAGGTAACAGGTTCGGAATGAGAAATTGAGATTAAGTGTTTATCAAATCCTAAGGAAATTAGTAATGTAGAATTCACAAGCTAACTTTCACGAAATTAAATAGCAGGCGATTCACATAAGGCACGTTTTCTCGAATTCGCGACTTAATTACGTTCGCACCTTAGTACTCATTATCTCTAAATAAGAATGAATTGTAAGTACTAACTTGACAAGACTTAAGGCAGTTTAACTTATTCTCTCGAATACGTTAATAGGGGCTCCTCTCAGATACCTAACTCGTATCTACTCAACTTTTTTATCAACTCACGAAACACAACTTGTAAGTAAAACAAAGTAAAGTTACGATGTGCAAGAATAATGTAATATAAATTTCATAAATAGCAAAAGTTTCAATCTAACCACAACAAAAGAAAAAAAAATCAATACTTGAGCTAACTAATGCGAAATACAAGAAATATTGGAAAGAGTTAACCAACTAAGGATAGCCTGGCTTGACGTGAAGACTTGCTATGGATTCTTCAACTTCTGAGAGCTTTCGCTCACTATCTTGCTTAACCTCCGTGTGATCACCATTTTTCCTCTTAAAAATTAAATGCCTTAAATCCCGATCTTCAGTGGCTTATAAAGGCTTTGTCGCTGCATCCGTATTTTCCGTTGTCCTCCCACGATCTATCAGTTGTCCGCATTTTCCACCTCAACGTGTGATCGTGGTTTGGCTGAGTCCTTGGTGTTCACCGAGTTGTCTGATTCGCCTAAGTTCCATCCCACACTGCTCGCTTCTCGCATTCGCTGTTTGCAGCATGCTCAAAACACAAAAAACATTAGAACCTTCATATGCAATTATGTTCGCCCTTCTCATTGTCGCTTATGTTGAACCGCGAACCCCTATACATTGACTTGTTATATTTCTCGGTTTATTCTTCTTGACCACTAACTCTCAATTACTTGGGGAGTTATCACATATATAGTAAAATAGGGCAAAATATTTCATTTACATTTGAATATCAAAAGTAATTCTTTTATAGCAGAAATTTCAAACGGACCCTGTGAAATGACTAAGCGGCTCATGACGCATTCTTTTGTTATTTGACTAAACAACCCATGACCTCTTTCATTTACATACACAAATTCTTTCAATCATCCACCTCGATCAAGCGACTTTCCTCTTTTATTTTCCATTTCGGATTTTCGTATTTCAACTCAATCGGTGAACTACGCTAGCGAAACTCTTGAAGAAGTTCTTCAGTCTCTCCTTCTACATTTCATCTCAATTGAAACTCTTTGTATGTTCTTCACTCCCTTTGGTTTTTTTACTTTACCTTTCGCTTAATGATTTACGAATTTCTTGATTGATGTACATTTAGGAAGATTTTAGGGCTTGAGAATCTATTTTTAGTACTGATTTCGCTCACAATTTTGTTTTCTATGGGACTAATTCATTATGATTCCTTCAGTTTAAGAAAAGTAAAAAACATTCTATCACCTAGGAAGAAACATTCTATCACTTAGTACATTTAGTAAAGGCATTTTATTGAATCATTGCCTATTTAGGAGAGTTTGAAATAAGTGTATATTGTTCTATTAAATCATTGACTTATGTTTCTAACACACACCCAATAGTGTATGCAATGTTTGTTCAATATCACTATTATTTCTAAATGCATGTTGTTCTTTGAGTACTATCATTCATACACATTTCTATCACTTAGGCATAAACATTCTATCACCTATGCATAAACATTCTATCACATATATGCCTAAACCTTCAATCATATAGGCATAGACATTCTATCACATATGCATAAACCTTCTACCACTTAGGTAGAAACTTTCTATCACCTAAGGGTGTTCACAGTTCGGTTTGGTCTGATTTTCGGCCAAACCATGAATCGAACCTATCATTTCGGTTCTGTAAAGTCATAAACTGAAAAAAAAAAAAACTGCATTATTTCGATTTTCAGTTTAGAACCAAACCAAGGTCTTAAGGTTTAGCTTGGTTCGGTTTAAAACCGATTAAAGTATGTGAAAAATATGATGGATAGATTTGGGGAAAGTGAAAGTTTAAAATCCAGCAAAATCTTCAATTTATTAGGAGTTTTGTGAGCTAAAAACAAAGAAATGTTAAATATTAATAACAATAAGAAAATTCAGAAAAATCTAATCATTATATGAGGTATTGGACCTCAAAATTGCCCACAGACAAAGAATCAAGATAAGGAAATAGAGAACTCATCTTTAAAAAAAAAATGTGAAAGAGGGGCAACATATATCAAGTTTAAAATGAACATTCAAAAGTTCAATTTTGATCCTCCATTGTTGCAATTCACGCCTATTGTGACTTGGGTCGTTGTTGCTATTTTCTTTCTTCCTCTCTCTATTCTTCGAGCATTTTATTCAACTCCTCATTGAAGAATCCATGCATGAACTGGGAAAAAATGGTGAGGATTTCATTGAGGGAAGAAGGGGGTTTCATGGCCGAAATGAAGTAAAACAAGACTAGAAAAAAGAAAATGTTTTACTTTAATGAAAATGTTGAAGAAATAGATGCATGAACTTGAAGAACATTTTCCAACATTGAAGAATACATGCATGAAGGAAAAAGACAAAAAGAAATAAATGAAAGATTTTTGCTCTTCATTTTTCCATATTACATTTTCCAACAATGAAGGCATGAAGGATTGAGAAAAAGGGCAATTGAAGATTTGAAAACAAACTTTACATGATAGACACGTGGAGAAAGAGAAGGAATAGTCTATGGGTGCATGATGTACACGTTGAGAATCAAAGTATTCTATGAATGCATGAAGGACACGTGAACATTATTTAAAATTATTAAAGGAATTAATTTTGTTCGGTTTTGTTAGGTTTTTAGGAAAATGAACTATGAGCCGAACCGAAAATCTCGTTTTTCAAATTAAATGAACTGAAAATCCAAATTTAAATGAAGAAACCAAACCAAACCATTCGGTTCGGTTCATCGATTTGGGTCGATTTATGAACACCCCTACTATCACCTATGCATAAACATTCAATCACTTAAGCAGAAACTTTCTATCACCTATGCATAAACTTTCTATCACTTAGAAAGAAACTTTCTATCACCTATGCATAAACTTTCTATCACTTAGGTAGAAAGATTCTATCACATATCCATAAGCCTTCTATCACTTAGGCAGAAATCTTCTATCACGTATGCATAAACTTTCAATCGATTTGATAATTCTTTAAAATAATAGAATACTAAATTATTGATATTATTTCAAAAGGAAACATGAAGTTCATAAATACAATAGATGAAAGAGAGATAGATAGATAAAACTGTTTAGAATGGAGCCATTTGAGCATTTCTTAGACATCAAAGCTAAAAAACTTCGCATCTAAATGCTTTCACATCTTTATAGTAACTTTATACATTTTTATCAATCAATCTATTTATTTGCTCAACAAATAACATGTTTACTTTTTATTCTAGAAAAACGAAGAGAATATTGAAGTGGGTGGTGCTAAAGAAGATCAAAGAGAGAAAGCTTCAAAGGTATTAATAGAAAAAAAATGAGTTTATCATTTGTTGAGTTCTATCAGTGATGGAATGCAAGCAGTGATAGAATTCTATCACTAGTTGAGATGTATCATTGATAGGATTTAATCATATTCATTGGTTGAATATGCTTCTATCTATGTTATATCATTGGTTGAGTATGTTATTGATTGAAATTGACTTCTATTGACTGAAGGGAAAAGAAGATGATGGCAAAGAAGAAGAAGAGAAAGAAGAAGAAGAATAGAAAGAAAGAAGAGAAAGAGAAAGAAGAAGTGGAAGAAGAAGAAAGTGAGAGAGAAGAAAGGGAAAGGGAAAATAGAACAAAAAAAACTTAATGACAAAAAAGGGAAGAGGAAAAAGGAGGTAAGATTGACTTTTTCTTTATTAAATTCTTCAAGTGATTGAATTCTATATAATGATTGAGTTATCAACTGAAATGAAGTTAATTTTTGTATATTCCTCTAATACTTGTAGGTTGTGAAAAAATATAGATCAACGGTTGTTGTTGAAAGGATAAAGAGGCAAACTAGGTATACTAAGAAAACATTGGAGAATGCATCTGTAGAGAGGATGACCAAAATTCAAAAGACAAATAAGAAAGGAAAGGGCAAGAAAGACACAATTCAAGCTATAGACTATCTAGAGAAGAATTCTCCAACAAAGAAGTCTCAAGAGTTATCACCCAAGTCCCCACCAGTTAGGAAATCACCAAGATTTCATGTGGAAGCTCCATCTTTCAATTTAAAGATTACTCAAATGAATGATTGAAAATCTATTAGCTTTGTATAGTTTTGTATTGTATGTAATATGAACAATTAGTCCATTTACTTTTGACAAATTACTTATATTTTAGTTGTAATTGAACAATTAATTCAAATAGAATTAAATGAAAGCTTTTGTTCAATCATTTTCCTTTTTCTTTGTTATGAAATTGCTTCTTATATTTGAACATTTGGGTACTGTTTGTTGCTAAGGCAGTGAAGGAGAAACAAAGTAGATAGATAGATAGATAGATAGATAGCAACAAAATGTCTTGGTTACCTATTTTCAAACTTTTTGATGATTTTCTTTAGGTTCTACCATTATTGCATTTTCTCATCATTCATTTGATTTTAAGCTTTGCTGCTATCAATGGCATTGTTTGGGATGCATATCAAATTGTTGCTCTCAATTACTTCCATCTCCGACTTTCTAGTTTTCATTGTGAAATAATTTCTAGTGAATTGCGAACAAATTTTCAGTGCTATCGCCAAAATTGGCTATGAATTCCAATAAAATCGATAGAAGCTGAAGCCAAGCTGGAAAGAAATTAGCTCGTGGAGATGGAGAGAAACGAAGTCGTTGAAAAGAAAAGGAAAAAGACAAAATTGGAAAGTAAAAAGTAGCACCCCAAAATCTGCTACAAAATGAATTATTTTGAAAAATCTACTACAAATGTAATACAACAACCAAAATCTGCTACCTCGGGTAAATTCTCTTATTTATATATGTAGATAGGTTAGCTTATTAGGGACCAAAATTGACAAATTTTGATTCTAAACCAAGTCCTTATTGTCCAAATTTGATTGACACTTAATTTAGATTATATACATGTAAGTTAACTAACTTTTTATAATTAGCAAGAGGAGCAATAGTTCAACAGTATCGATGTATATTCAATGAAAAAAAATATATGGTTTCGAATCTACGACCTCAATTATCATGTAGATTTGAAGACTATTTGTAGTTGTGACTAAATATTGTTTGTGATATTGATTGAAAACTATACCTCATTGAAGATTATCTATTGCACAGATTGAAATCATCAAACACATGGGATTTTTTATTTTTTTACTAGTTGTGCTCCAATTTTTTGTTATACATGAATTTCTTCTAATACATGAAAAATCTCCTATATATTAGATACGAAAATAATAACAATAAAAAAATGATAACTTTACGAACTATTTTATTATAAGTTTTAAATTTTTTAACTTCAAAAATTAAATTTATAAAGGTCAAAGTGTGCCATTGTGTATGAAATTATAAGTTCGAAACCTTTTGGACCAAATATTTTTTAACTAAAAAAAATTCTACTTATGTTTATTTGAATTTTTAATCTATTTTTATAATTTAAGTCAAAATTTTAAATTGTTTTTTTTATTTAAATTTATTTTTGTTTACGTGAAATTATGGGTCAAAATGTATGTTTTTTTTTTTTGAATTATAATTATTGGAAGTAGAAGGATTTTTGGTCATCAAATGTATATTATCGTCGGAGCTACTACTCCCCGGTCACAAGTATTTGTAAGAGACAATGTATCATTATAGATTTTACTAAATCTATCTGTGAAGGGTTTTCCATTTTTTTTTTTGAGTTATAATAATTTGTGAAGGTATCTAGTAGTGGCGGTAAGTAGTAAATTAAAATTTTAAAAGATAAATATCATGTTTTAAATTCATTCCAAGTATTTTATGAATTTCTAGGCTGTCCACTATAATTCCAAAATAAAAACATAACGATATATTTGAAATAAAAATATATAAGTTATAAATATCAAACACTAAAAGGAAATCTTTTCGAATGAGACCTTAAAATAACCCCCTCTTTTTTAATTCAATGATCTTTATAAAGTCATTAGATTACTTTATAACAAACTTGAAAGCCCTCCACAACTCAAAGGGGGTATTTGGCTGCATGTGAGATGAGATGAGATGAGATGTTGATAGCAAAAAACCTTGTTTCGAGTTAAATGAGTTGACAGAAAAATTTTGTTTGGGGTGCAGGGAAATAAAATGAGATGACAGAAAAACTTTGTTTGGGATGGAAAAGAAGATGAGATGTTAAGATATGTTATTTTTTATATAAAAAAAATATGTTCTTATATTTTTTTTAACAATAAAATTGTTATTTTTCTTTTTTTAAAAAAATAATTATTCTCAAATATTTATCTATTAATATAATAAACATGTAAATATAACTACTATCATAATTAAAATATAAGTAATATAAATTTAATATTAAGCACCTGTTTTTTTTTTAAATCAATATTAAGCACTCTTAATCATATTAATATTTTTATTAAAAAAAACATAGTTTTAATGATATTATGTACGACATAATAAGAATAAGGTTAAAAGTTTATAATCTTTCATACTTAAATATTGTTTAATTAAAAAAAATTATGAGAAAAAAAATTTTCACACCACCAAAATAAAGTTACTAATCTAAAATATTTGTACATCGTTAGTAACTTTTTTTAAAAAGATTTGTTAGACTTAAATAATAAAAAAAAATTAAAAAATACCAAGATTCTATTTATTAAAAAATAAAAATAAAAGCATTTGGTTAATCTAGTCATTATAAAATCATGATAGCAGTTTTTATTTTATTTAAAAAAAATTATTTTCTTATACCTTTTATACATTCATATTCATATTCATAGTTATCGAAGGTCAAGGAATTGTTAATAAAATACACTAATTAATAGGTAATAATAAATTAAATATATTTATCTTATTAGTCATTGATACTGGAACCATAGACACCCCTAAAAATTTTTATTTATTATTTTTTTTGTAGTTAAAAGAGAACTCGGTCACATTTTGATAATAATTATTACATGGAAGTAATAAAATATCCCTCAAATTTTGGAATTTATTGTTTTTTTTATTAGGTAGAATAGATCTCAATCCCTATGACTCATACAAGTCTTGAAATTTATAGTTGTTTTTTTTATATACAATCAAGACTCTCAAAATTATTTAAATTAATTTATCCTTTTAAAAAAATATATCTAAGAGTATAAAATTTTAATCTCATTTTTTTAACAACGAGGACACAATTACTCTCAAATAATATGAGAGCCAAATACCGATTTTCGGGCTCAAACTCACAAGATAGCCAACTGCGCCACTAACCTCAGTTATAAGTTCATACTTTTAAATCTATTGTAAACTCCGAATAAAAATTCAATGTGTATAAATTATTTAAATTTAATTTTTATTTTAATAATAAATTGAAATATTTATTGTTAATATTAAAAATAAACACATAACTTTTAATTATTAATTTTTAAATATGATATTTATAGTCTATCTCTAAACAATTGAAATTCTATAACTTTTTTTTGTTATTTAAGACGATTAAAAAATGAATAAAAATATGAAAATTTAACGTCATATATTAAGAAATAATATATATCTATTTATTTTAATTTTTAAAATTCAAATATATTTTAAATAAACATTTGATATAATAAGAGTATAACTATTATAATTAAATATTGATATATTAAAATAATAATATTATTATAAAAAAATATATCAAACATAAAATAAGTAAATAAGTAAATATATATATATAAATAAAAAGATGAAAAAAATTTTAATTAAAAAAAAAGAGGAGAGAGAAGATGAGATGAGATGAGGTGGAGAACACCTTAAGTCAAATAAGGTGTTGGGCTTCCAACACCTCACTGGATTTCGAAGTCCAATTTATAAACACATAAATTATAATAATTAAAAACAGAAAATTTCTCATATGTGAATTTAGCTAGAATTTAATGAATAAAGTTAAAAATTAGCCCATATAATTTTAAAAAATAAAAGGTTAATTCCTATAATTTAATAAACTTAATGCATAATATTTATCTTTATGTTGAAGTTTTGAATTTTCAAATACTAACGATGTGATTTAAATCACTCATTCAGCAAAAAAATCACATCAAACTTAATTTGTCGGTGATTATCTTCAATATAAATTACGAATGAAAACTCAACATAAGCAACATTCTAACTTTCCATCTTATGAATATATTTTCTTAAGTTTTAAATTTACAAAGATTTTTTTTTTTGAAAATTATAGTAACCAAATATATAATTTACCTACTAAATTATATATCAATCCAAAAAACGAGATTTTGCCGATCTGTTTAAAATAGTAATAATAAGAATAATCAAATTACCCCTTTCCACGGAGTCCACGTCATCACTCATGGGACCCACCCAAATTCCAACTAGTGTATTTCATTCTTCAATTTCTCCAATCCAACGTTTCGCAACCCGCCACGTGCTCTCAATCCTCGACATCGACCGTCCATTCCCGATCAGCCCGTCGGGCAGCAAGCCAGAGCGTATCAGCCGCTAGATCAGTTGGTCGATCATCCTCGACGGCCGTAAATCTGCCCGAAATTATCTCGGGTAGATCTCGACTCCTTTAAAAGCCCCCTTACACCCTCATCATTCTTCGTCCTTCGCTGAAATTATCTCGGGTAGATCTCACAAACCCTAATTTCTTCGTAGAATTATTTTTGCCCCTTTCGGGTTTTGAAAAAGTCTTTTTGGGGTTTTTGATTTGGCGCAATTGGAGTTTGATTTTCCCGCCTTCTGTTCTTTGTTTGATCCTTCATTCCGATTTCCGGACCTGTAATTTCACCGCCGGAGTTTCGCCGGAGTGTCGTTTTCCGACGCAGGGTAGTGGGTGGGTTTCCTTTCCATGGCGTCTGCCGTGTTACCGAATCGAAACGGCGAACCCGGTTGGTCGACGAGCAAAGCCAATGGCGGCGGCGGCGGCAATGGAGGACGAGAAAGAGCGCATATGGCGAAAGTTCCGTTCTCAAACCCTAAATCTAAACCTAATGTGAAAAAGAGGAAACCTAAAGTTGAAATTAACAACTCCCATCCCACAACTCAATCTCCCTCGGATGACGGGTCTTCAATCGATCGTCACGATGGATCTTCGAACCCCAACTACAATCGATATGTGAGTTTCGACATTGCTTCGTGTTCGGGTAGGGGTTTGGTTGAGCTGAAGCAACGTTTAGTGGGAGAGCTTGAACAAGTTAGGCGATTCAAGGATAGCATTGAATCTGGGGACGTTGGTTTTGGATCTCATTATTTTGAAAAATCGTTTAAGAGCCAGGGGATGATTCACAAACGGCCGAAGCCGCAGCCGAATTTGCCCATTTCGAGATCGTTTGAAGTTGGGAATCTGATGAAGAGTTGCTCTCAAATCTTGAACAGGATGATGAGGCAGAAGTATGGCTCGATCTTCAACAAGCCCGTGGATGTTGCTGCGCTTGGTCTCCATGACTATAATTATATCATTAAGCATCCTATGGACTTAGGTACTGTGAAATCTAAACTGGCTAAGAATTCATATGACTCGCCTTTGGATTTTGCTAAAGATGTTAGGCTAACATTTAACAATGCCATGATGTACAATCCCAAGGGTCATGAAGTTCATATTTTGGCTGAGCGCTGGTTGGAGAAATTTGAGCAATTGTTTTGCCCGGTTGGCCAGAAGTTTAGTGAACTGAAGCAGCCAGATGTATACAAGGAGGAATTGCAAGCCAGTTCTTGGACTGAGGTAGAGGAGGTGGAGAATTTGAACTTCAACTCTAATGGGAACCAATCAGAAGAAGTAAGAGTGCTATCGAGCTCATCGAAACCGCCTTCGTTACAGTCGCCAGTGAAGACCCCATCACCAGTGCGGGCACCACAAGTGAAGCCGCCTGTAAAGCAGCCGAAGCCAAAGGCAAAGGAACCCAACAAAAGGGAGATGAGTTTAGAAGAGAAACGAAGATTGGCAATTGGATTGCAGGACTTGCCTCCTGAGGAGATGGATAAAGTGATACTGATTTTGAAGAAGAAAAGTGGACATTTGAAGCAAGATGGGGATGAGATCGAACTCGACATAGAAGTAGTCGATACAGAGACACTTTGGGAGCTCGAACGGTTGGTGACAAATTGGAGGAAAATGCTGAGCAAAATCAAGCGGCAAGCTCACTTTAATAACAATGCAAATGCAGATTTGAGTAAAGCGAATAATGAGGTATAATAACTCGTCTTTACACATACTTTTTACTTAAAGGGTATGCTTTATTTTCTATAATGTTGCTGCCATGTTTTGCTGGTTTGTCTGATGGGGTTTTTGTACTTTCTTTTTGCCATTATGGGTTCTAGATACAATCTGCAAATGAGACAAATGATTCTAAAACAGAATCAAAGAAACTTAGTAAAGGGGATGTCAATGTGGGTGAGGAAGATGTGGACATTGGGGATGAGATGATGCCAATTGGGGGTTTCCCTCCTGTTGAAATTGACAGAGATGTAGCTGCTCATGATAGTGGTAGTTCTGATTCCTCAAGTAATTCAGGGAGTGATAACTCTTCCTCAAGTGGTATGACAATTGTTGTGGTGTTTGTGATTCTGAATCCTAGACAAGCTTCTTGTTGCTATATTGTCTACAATATCTTTCTTGTAGGTTCCGGTTCAGGCAGTAGCTCCTCCGATAGTGATTCAGACGGCAACGGTGGCGATAAACCATAGGATGAGCATCCTCGGAAGGATGTACGTAACTAAAACAGCTTTCCGAACTCTGTCCACGGAAGTACATTAGTAACTAGATTCTAAGGTATGATTAATATAAATCATTAGTGTACTATACTTCATCATGTCTGAAAAATGGGGGTGTGGGGTTTTCATGCTCTTATGGTTTTTTTATTGTTATATAATTTACAGATATGTGAAATGTGAAGAAAAAGTTGGGGCTGATGAAAAGGGGGAGAATTTTGGTTCTTTTGGACCTTTGCACTTTGCTTGATCTGAATGATAGTGTTGGACTTTTCATGGGGGAAGAAGATAACAGAAGGAAGGAATAGAGATTGTAGATGGGTACATGTTTTTTTTAGTGGAGATAGATTCAAGGGAAGAAACCAGTTTTTTTTTTTTTTTTTTGATTTCTTAGAAGATTGGTTGTTGTACATACAACTAATTGTTCATTTGCCAGTTGGTATAGATTTCCTGTTTTTTTATGAGAATTGAAATTTGTTTCTGTGTATATAAAAGAAAGAAATGTCTCTCTAGTAATATTCAGTTTCAATTTTTAAATCTTTTTGCCTTTTGCTTCGGCTACCTAACCTACTACTCTGTCTTCAATTAAATTAAGTGACAGTGATAATAAATACTTAGATTTTGTGTTCCCTGGTGTGTTCTTTTCTTTTTCAAAGCTGATGTTGATGTGCCAAGGTTTTTAATGAACCAAAGTCAGTGGCCAAAAGCACATACCAAAACATTATTTATAACTCCTCTTGGCATGACTTTAAATGTGAAACTCTTTAAACAATGGTACCAGATCCCAAGTCAAATGGATATAATGATTCAAACTTTTACCACATAATTACTTTTCATGCCACAGCCTTTTCTGACAATTGCAAACAACAAAATGTAATTAAGAAATCCTGGTTGCAGAAAGTTTTGAAAAGATTATTTTTGTTTTAAAATTTTGGTCTGAGATTTCAAGCATGTTTGATAAGGCTTAAAATGAAAGTGAATAATAAACTAAAAGTAAAATTTTATTCGCTCTTAATCATTAAAGATGTCTGAATAAATGTAATTGTTTCGGTCAAAACGTAGAAACTTACGCTGAAGATCAATGAAAATGTGTTCGATCAACCAGGACAAAGTAACCATCTAAACATTCCTACTTGAAAAATCTCAATAATAAGTATCTAACATATCATTTTCACCTCTTCATATTCACTATAAATCTTTGTTTATATCCCAACAATCATCCGATACACATTCAAAATATAGGTACGTTTGAAAACGTTGTATCTATGTTTGAAAACCTTTGGGGTGTGTTTGGGCCCCGTTTATGTAAACGGCCGAGTTGGTTATAATAACTCAACCGGTGTTTGCCCCACCGTTTATTATAAACGGTGGTTACCTAAACCTGCGTGCCAGTTTATCTAAACCTACGTGCCCATTTATCTACACCTTACATATGTTACTTTTTGTTACATAACCAGCCCCCCAAACACCATTTATCATAATCCCTGTTATAATAACTTGCCCCTCAAACACCATTTATAATAACCTACCGTTTATCATAACCCACCGTTTATCATAACCTTTCATCTATAATAACCAAACCGGTGCCCCAAACGCACCCTTGAAGGTTTAAGGTTGGAAAGACTTTCTTTTCTTTAGTCTTGGAATGCTAGTATAGTCTCTTATAGGAGCAAAAAAAATGGAACATTAAACCCTCAACCTCAAATCCTAATAGCACTAGAGCGAGAATGCAAGAAGATCCCAAAATTTATTACTTTTCTCCGTTTGATTTATTTACTTTTATTTGAAGGATGGACAAAAAAATTTATATTCTCTAGCTGGGATGAGAATGGGAATTGTTTTATCAAAAAGTTGTTTAACCCTTCAAGCAATGTCAAAATATATATGATGAAATGAAAGGTGTGATATATATATATATATATATATATATATATATATATATATATATATATATATATATATATATATATAAAAGTTGAAGATGAATCCTCTCCCATGTACATAAGGAAGATTATTGTGATGTTGAATTTCTCCGTGTTCGAGAAAAATTTCAATTATCTAGAGGTAGAACGAGAATAAAAGATACACAAACTTATAATTAGTAATTCTTAACTATGTGAGGATTGTGGATGTGGATGTGAGATAGCAAATACATAATCATTTAACGTACATGTAGAGAAGGATAACTACAAGGCGTACTAAGGTATTGATTGATGGTTAAATGTATGGGTGAAATAATGTCAGCCAAGTCTTCGCATATTGCATTCACGTCGTCAGCATTACTCTGTCCTTTGATGGTTGTGCCATTGCGTATATTTTATACACTATCAGTTACTAGTTGATTTGTTCAGTGAAGACAATGTGTCATCGACTTATAAATCTTCCACCGATGACACAATCACCAACATCTTATCGGTCGATGGCTATTATACACGTCGGCACCGACGGTTGATATTCATGTCAGCGATTCCTTAAGCCGTCAACCAACACCATTAGAATTATCAAGGGTTCTACTACCTAAATTATACAAAGACAACAATGTACTATAGAAGAATAATCGAACTATCAAAACACCTACAAATCGCTCGAAGAATTCTGAGTAGCAGAAGGGAATAGGAACGTCACACTACAAATCCTGGATATATTTTTTCTGGTGGCTGACGTCAGCAACAATATGTTAGATGTCATTGCTTTATAAAAGGGATTAAATATCATTTGGGCCTTCAAAGGAAGGCATCCCATACAAAAAGCCCCATATTTTACCAGAAAAAATCTACCCATAAAAAGACAGAACATTATCTAAAACACTAATTTCTTTCTTGTACTGCTGTCCATCTACAAATGCAAAGAAACCATAAAGAATAGGGACATCAAGAATACATACAACAAAAAGTTTCAATCAATCTAAATGGTATTGAGTCAGAAAAATGAAGGGTACAAAACTTGCACAAAATTTGACCAAAATTTTTCAACATTGAATTTGTGACTAATAAGTAATAAACATTCTACGACTGATTAAAACAAGAGATCACAACCATCTGGAAAAAACAGTGAACACCTGCACCGAACGATTACCGATATTGGAAGGTTGTTTTTCACTCGGAAACTAGCCCCAAACTCTTGCTCTTGCTGAAGAAATCTGAATCTTCATTGTCACAATAAGCAGGGCGGGCGACATAGAGTTCATCGAAAACTTTTTCCACCATCCATTAAAGTTTCCATCTCAGTTATAACAAGAAAACTAACTGCACGTGAAAACTTAGTTTCTTTTGAAGCTAAAATAGGCCAAGTCTATTGGTAGCCTTGTTGCCGTTATCATTCACGATGCTTCAATTTACTGAATTGCTCGCCGAGTTGAGATTCACATACAGCAAGAGCTTCGGGAGCTAAGCTTGCAAGAAAAGACTTGTTAATGTTAAGGGAGGATACAAAATGGAAAATCTTGCCACAAAACTTTCGTACATCAGCTCGGCGTGCCTGCTTTTCGGGCATATTCGTCAATAACTCCTTTATCAAATTGCATAGCTCATGCAGGAATTTCTCTATCAGTTCTTTAGCCACGTGATCTCCGTTTTCAGAAGATGTTGATGATTTTATAATCTCAGTTATTAGATCAAGCGCTTCAATTCGCCGAAACTCTGAATTTGTACTGACACATCTCTCCAGAAGAGAACTGTAAAGGTGATGCCCAACCCATGCTCTTCTTCTAATTATCTCTTTCAGAAATTCGGCCTTTATCTGAGACTTTTTACTATGAAAATAATCCACCAAAACTTTATCAAAGATATCAAAAACTTTCTGTAGATGAGTCTTGGACAATTTTTTTGCATCAATAATCTTGAGAATCCAAAATGTTGAATTCTGTCCCAGGGAAGTAATCATCTTGTAATAATTCAGTGATGCTGCCTGCTTCTTTTTTGATACATTTGCAGCAGACTTCTTTCTCTTAAATGGTTTTGATGCCAACTTTAGGTTCTTCTCCAGCAACGTTTCAAGCGTTGAAATTTGAACTGCTTCTCCCTTTGGATAGTCTTTTGCTTTGAAAATCTTCTTTTGCAAAATTCCCCAAATCCTCTGTTCCAACTGTTCGCTACCTTCTGTAGTATGTGGGTTAACTAATGACTGAGCCAAATTTGAGAGCACTAACAAAACCTGTGGCTTGCCTGTGCCACGAAAATTGAAAATAACAAATCAGATAGCGCTCTTCAATATAATAAATCTATGAAGAAGTGGAGTATTGAAAATAAATCACTTAAAATATTGTTAACAAATCATCCATGAACCTGAAACATTAATCTTTTTTTAGTACAAATTGAGGGGAGGAAGACCAACAAACTCTACATAGAAGGTACCATTGCTCTCAAATAATATGAGAATCAAATACCGATTTTCAGGATCGAACCCGTAACCGTGGTGTTGAACTTATGACCACCAAACAATGAAACCATTAGGCTACTGACCCTTTTGATAGCTAAAACATTAATCTACACTGTCCAAACGCCAAGATCCTTATAAACAATGATATGATAATACCACAATAAAAGATCTCTTCTTTTCTATGAATATAGTTATGACTCTCTACTGAACAGTTGGATATCCCTTTTGTAAATGGCTATTGCCATATAGTTTCATAATCATAATGAAATTGTTTCTTATCCAAAAAGATAATACCACGATAAAATAGAAAATCAGACCGTAGGATTTCCTAAGCTTCTAGGTGTTCGTATAAATTATTGATAAAAGTCCAAGGAACATATTTGTGCTCTGTTCCAAACCTATCTACCAGATGTCTATGGCGCAGACTACAACTCTCTCTAGCTCCAGATATCTACTTGAAAAGGAGGTTAAAATTCACGGTGATTTCTCAAGAGAGGAGCCTACCTAAATATAGGAGTAGATGTTATGCAAATAAATTTAAGGCTCTTGATCTTACCTCTCCAGATGGTGTTGGGTCTCTCATTAGATTCAATGTTTCTTTTGGGCCTCGATGACTAAATATTTTGTAATTATTCGTTAGGTCAGTTTGTTTTGGATTGGAAACCTTTCTTGTAGGTTCCTACCTACCTCTTCTGTGTACTTTTTCTTTTTGTACGTCCGTGTATTTTTTTTTCATTTTATCTCAATTAAGAGTTTGGTTTTAGTTTTTTTTACAGGAAGCAGAATTTTCATTAAGAAAATGAAAAACAAACAGATACAACTCCCGAGGGGGAAAAAGACAGGACAAAAGAGGAAAGCAAGAGTTTGGTTTATTATTATAGAAAAAGATCTCGATCTTTCCAAATTTAGGAATTTTAGATATTCTATGAGTATCATATCTTGGGATATTTGAGGTTTGAAACATTAAGATACGAGATTCTGATCAAATAAATTGTGATGTAGACTAATCCCGACATGGTCATGCTCTAGTCAGTAAGTTAGAACTGTTATTAACTATAAACTATTATATCAGTTTAGTGCTCCCGAGTCGTAGTACATATAGTGTTGTTGACTGTTGTTGGGTCAATCAGGTGGCACCATGATTGTGATATAACTCTATTAAAGTGACAAACGAGGTCCATGGTTTTCTTGATATCTCTTCTTAAATCCTACAATGTTTCAAACTTAGTTATTTGCATTTTCACAAGTCTAAGAAGTTCCAGTCAAAAGAAGTATACCTGGATTTTCATGCAAGTAAATTTCCAGAAGTGAGAGAACACGAAGCTTGAATAACATAAGCTGTGATTGAGCAGTTTCGCTTCCAGCCTGACTTTTTCGCTCTTTGAAGATTTGAGCAAGATAAGAATCCATTCGGAACATTGCATCATCATCCATTCCTCCATCGGATTCAGAATCATCAGAACCATCAGAAAGTTCTTCACCTACTTCTTTAACTTTATCAATAGCTTCAGATTCATCTGTATGTTCATCACTGCCACCTGAGTCAGCAGCTTCATCTTGATTAATTTCCTCATCTTCTTCAACATCAAGAAAATCTCCATCCTCGTCTTCATCGTCCTCATCATCTTCATCCTCTGCATTGTGACGTCTGGAAGGTTTCAAATTTTTCCTAACAACCCTCAACATTCTCATCAGCCCATCGTCATTGATATCACCACAGAAGTACTTGAAAACCTACAAGGCAAGTCTAACTAAAT
Organism: Sicyos edulis; assembly: GCA_036507275.1. Taxonomy (NCBI): domain Eukaryota; kingdom Viridiplantae; phylum Streptophyta; class Magnoliopsida; order Cucurbitales; family Cucurbitaceae; genus Sicyos; species Sicyos edulis. Next base: position 8,586,941 of record CM071851.1, on the reverse strand, counting down.
TTAGATTCTCTCATCAATTCCTAGAATAGAAAAGCATTAGTTATTTTCCTCAAGGAAAGAACGTGCCAATGATAATGTTATCCTACTAAATTTCAGAATTTCCCTGCAATTAACTTTTACAATCCTTCATCCAAATCAAGGAGAGAGATCAATCCTCAAATTAAAAAAAAAAAACATGTGGAAAAATTAAACCCTTGAGTAATAAAATAAAGAAAAAAGAAAGCACTAATGTTTAATAAGTATTAAAAAAACTAGAATTCGCTATTCGTACAAAAAGCATACTTGAATGATATAAACAATCAGATAAAATTTACAAAAGCTCCCAACAAATTAAATAGCGAACTCCATTTGAGAGAAATATTAAAGGGGAGTAATTACAAAAATCCTGAAAGTTAGCCATAGTTCACCTCAGCAATGTCAATTTTTTTCGACATAATGCTAATTGCAACCATAATATGCTCAGATAGAGATTGACACAAAACAAAAGTTTATTTAACACTAGTGCATAAACAATTAGCAATATTCTGCAATGCACACACCTGCTCGACGGCAGACCTCATGGGTGCTGATGACTGGGGTAGCAATGAAAGCAATGTGTCAACAAGAACATCCATTAACTGGGGTGTTCCATCACCATCCAACTCATCTTCTCCAGAGGAGCCTAGTAGATCAACAGAAGAAAAGGCTTTCTTACAACAAAGAATTAATTCCGTTGCAGCCTCGGTAAATTCCTCTGGTCGAAGGAGCACTTGCAAAAGCAATTGGATGAGCAAGTACCTTAGTGCATGTAATTTGTTTGTATCAGCACTTAAACCGCAATTCCTTTCCTGACAACAAAGTAATATTTGTTAATGATATCATAAACTAACATTTACAAAGTTGGTTTGTTCTCAAATTAAAAAAAAAACAAATTATTGATAAAAATTCCTAATACATTATTATATTTATTTACTTCTTTCTTTTTTTATATTTGTAAGTGGAGTGTCTTGACTAATTTATGTGTACTCGACTATTTTCACACAACAATTTTTTTATATATTCGTGATTGTACGGATCAGCTTGGGCGCATCTCGACAAATATCACGGGACATACCGTCTTGACCCTACAACATTTGGATGTAAAAGATACCGGTAGAAAATTAATTTCTAGGATAGGTGGCCACTATGGACTGTCTAACGCTACAACATTTGGATATCAAGAAAATCCGTAGAAGTTAATTCCTAGGTAGGTAGCTATCATGGATTGAACTCGTCACCTCTTAGTTACTTAAGACCCTTATTGACCCTATGACCTATCACTCCGTGATGGTTTCTTTCAGACATACGGAAAATATTTTTGGTTGATTTCCTCAACTCCCATTAAAAATTGAGCATTAATTTAATTGTTTGCAAAATATTGCTACCTTACTATTAATAAGATTAATTACATTACAGATTTATTAAACGTAGAAGGTTACCTCTCTTCCTAAACTGGTTTCAATCTCTTGCAGTTTCTTGAACGCATCTTCATCCTCATCACTAAGGCGGCGGAAAAGAGAAACAGAAGGAATGTTCCGTAAGGTACTAAGAAACCTCATAAAATAAGAGCCGAGATCATTTGGCTCAAGACCATTAACCAAACCATGAGATCCCTCTACCTTTTGAGCACTCGCTAGTAACAACTGTAGTTGTTCAATACAGATCATGCAGAGAGCACTAGAAGTAGGAGCTTTTGGCCACTTAAATTTCTCCTGCAATTCAAAAGATGTCACTTCTGTGCCAAGAGATGCAGTGAACAAACCCTGGACAGCTAGAAACTTCAAAACTTCTTTCTGCACACGGAACTTTGCCTCGGGTTCCAGCTTCAAGTGTTTTAACATACATGGCAGTGACTCTATAATCCAAGTTCTCAAGAAATCAGAGTTTCCCATTGTTCCAGTGGAGTCCTTATCCTCAACCGAACCAACCTCTGAGTTGTCATCAGTTGTTTGACTCTGATCTGAAGGTTCCTCTGACATTTGACTTTCGTCAACAAACATGCTCATCAAGTTCTGAATAAACAGAAAGCAACCTGATTCAGTCTTAAACTCAGACATCAGGTTTTGGACTGCTTTTGTTCGTGTAATGCTATCAAATTTTCCATTGCTATGCTTCTGCAAAGCCACAATGACAGCAACTTTTCTGACATCATCATGCAGTGCCCATTCGGATAGTTCTTTTAGAAAATTCTGCACAACTTTATACAGCCAAGAATCCTTCGTTGAAAGTATGTCCATCAGACACTGAACAACTTTATATGACAGCATAGTAGGGACAAAAGTTGCTGGCAGTCTTGGTAGGAGAAAAAGTAGAACATCGAACACCAAGTGCTTACGGTCATGAGATGATAGCAGAAGTGCTCCTTCAATTACAACTTCAAAAAAATTGTGGAAGTTTATCAGAATTTCTTCTTCAGAAGAACCACTTTTACGATTCTTTTTATGCTTCTTCAATGAGGTTGAAACAGGCATTGCATCTTGGGCTTGCAGAACTGTGTCGGGCAACAGAATGTTTAGCAGAACAGGCCATAAACTGTGAACTCTCGGCTGGCAAAAAGTAGACTCCTGCCAAATAGCATGCCCAAAAAGAGAAGATTTCAGTGTTTCAATTCTTCAATAATTATTACACTAAATGTTTTGAGAAAGAAGATGGATACTTCCAAGTAGGCACCTTCAAACAGTTGACTAGGGATGACAGATGATCAACAGAAAAAAATCTACTAGGATTAAATGGATTTGATAACAGTTTAACTAATGCTGGACAGTCGGCAGAAACTTTTTCTCGTAATTTTAAAGCCAACAGAAGTGCATCTGGGTTCCCAACTTCAGTAGCTGCTTCAAACCACTCTCGAATTCCAGGAGCTTCAAGCACGTGATTCAACACTGCCTCAGGTGTTAACTACAATATCATAACACCATTATCAGGAAGAAAAGATGATTTAGTTGAGATAAAGAAAGTCTAAAAGAAGACCAACTACGTACAGGCATAAGAAAAAGTGACCCAACACAATTACACAACAGAAAAACAGCAGCCAGACACCAACATATTTACTACCGTTTTGGTATCTGCATTTTATTTCCAAAAGTAGAACCACTCATAAGATAAATAATAGAAAACTTCATTTAGTTCATATGGAAATGAAACATTAAGAGTAATAAGCTCTAAATACATTATAGACAATGAAAACAACATTTGCCAATGATTTTCTTTTTTCTTTATTGAGATAAGATACAAGCTTTTCACTGATACAAGATAAAAAGAAGAGTGGCTGGTCCACCTGCCCAATTAAGGCAAAATGAGTGCACAAAAAGATGCTAGAATAGGCCCTCTTTGAAAGAAAAACAAAAGTATAGAAGACATTAGACACATGAGTCATGACAACAAGAAATCATTTTTCTAACAAATTTGATGATAGATTGTGCTTGCACAGTGCGCACTAAAGCTAATTATTTCTTTAGATTTCATTAGAGACTTTGGTGGTTACTTTTGCTTTTCATGGATAAAGTTGAGAAAGCATTTCAAATAATTTTGTGTTTGGAGTTGGTTTTTACTTGCGTCTTCATGCATCGCAAGTTCGCATCTTTGTTGAAACTTATAAACCGTTAATCTTCCTAATACTGTTAAGAAATTCGTGTGTTCATTAACATTAGAGAAAAAAAAAAACAAGGATCTTCCGGTCAAGGTAGAGCTCTTGGTCTAAAAAAATAAGAGAACTCCATGGAAAAGCATAACATAAATGTACTATATACCTTTTCTATTAATTCTACAATAATTGAGACAGCAGGCTCTTGCAGATATCGTTTTTTGACAGCAAGAGATATAAGAATACTGGTGATTTCCTTCACATGGGAAGTGTTTTCATCAGAAGAGAATTCTTCAGTTAGTCTCCCTGAGTGGACAAGAGCCCCATAAGCAAACAAGCGACCTAAAAGGCAGTCCCTTGCTTCCTGCATTGCCATAAAAATGTAATCATCAAGAAACATAAGAAAAAAAAAAGCATTTCACCAGAACACAGCAACCATATTATAGAATGGTAGAAAACATCAATGCGTAGATGACTCTTGCTTACCTGGCCCTTCATTGATGAAGAAACCTCTAACATATTAACAATAAGCTTCAGCAATGAGTTCACCTTGACGTTGGACTGTGTAGCTATCAATGTAGTTAATCCTAAGGCAAAACCCTGTCTGGCACACTGGAATTGCAATTCATAGCAAACGTAGGTGAAAAGTTAGGGTGGCCTCAAATGGATAGAAATTATCAACAAAACCATCCAAGCTATCATCAACCAAATACACAGTGATTTTCGGAAAAAACTAAAAAAACTACCATATTAATCTTGAGTGTTAAATACAAGTTAAAAAGAACACAGGATTTGAACAAAGGAGCACTTGAGCATGCATTCTAAGAAAAATCAATTGAAGACAAAAGGCAGCCTCAAAGAAATTACAAAACCATGTGATTTTTCAAAAGAACCAAAAGTATGTTAGATTTATAAATAGAATAATATGAAGAAAAAAAGGTAGAGCAGAAGATGTTCAAGTAAGATAACATCAAAACTTACCTCTCTCGAAGAAGACACACCTCGAATTAATCTGCGTATAGCATATCTCACAGATGGTGCACAGTTATCCAAGCCATCATCCTTCTCTGCTTCTAGTTTTAACCCACCCTCAACCAAATCCTTATTTTCAAGCTTGTCATATGCTTCTTGAACCTTTAGCAGCTCAGTTGCCAAAGCTTCTGCAGCTGATTCTCTCACTAAAATGTCAGCAGATGCCAAGTCCTTAAAAACGCTGATATGAAATTCAGGGAGACCACTGCTCGAAACAGAGACAGAAAATGGCTTGGTCTCATCAGCTTTAGAGTTAACACTAATTTTTTTTCCCTTTGGTTCTTCACTTTCTGAAACAGCTCGCTTTCTGTCTTTGTCAAATGTTTTCCTTTTCTTTTTTCTCTCCATTGGTTTCTCAGAATCAGGAAGGGTAGAAGAGGGAATATCAACATTCCCATTTTCAAGTTCAGATTTATCCTTCTTCATTTTTTCCTTTGAGGATTTTGAAACAGCATTAACATCATCCATCAACCTATCTTTCTTGATCTCCACTTCATCTGTTGTGTTAGAGGTTCTCTTTTTACTACCCATTGTATAAAAAAATCCTGATCTTTTCTGGTACAGATTAAAAACAAGTGACAGTTGTGAATATATCAAATGTACTGAAATTCCACTCTGGAGTTGGTGCATGATGAAATCCAAATATCTTTTTTTTTTTTCATTAGGAAATATATTGCTATAGTTAAACTTAAATTATTAACTTACTATTAAGTATTGAGTATTAACTACTTAAAAGAAGCAACAGAAAATAAAGTAAGAAATACAAATATGGCACGAAGAAAGACGACAAAGAGAAAAGATGTTAAAAAAAATATTAAGTACACAAACCTTTAATATATAACCAACGAGAAAGCATAGAAGGTACCTAGAAGCTTATTAATTATTTAGAAGTCAAGTTTGTAGCTCTGGGGAGGACTGTGTATGCATTCAATTTGATTGGTTTTCTGTTCTCTGACAAATCAGTTGTTTCAATCTTCAACTAAATCATGTGAAAACAAGGAAATAAACCAATCTAAATGAAAACAAGAGGGTCACCTTATCCCAAGCTTTGATGGCGACAGGCTTAAACTTTTATGGGGTGTTGTTTGATTATCAAATCAAACGTTTTTTTAGGTTTTTCATCTATACTATTTACAAAAGTTCCTATAGAGGAAGAATCTTATGTGTCTATACTATTTAAGCCATCCACTCAACTTTTTTAATGTGTCTATTTTACCCTAAACATTTTCTATACTTTTTAATGTAGAAATCGAGCTTATATTGAGAAAAATGAAAGAAAACAAGGCATAAAGAAAACAAACTCAACAAAGCGAGAGTCCTAGAACTAGCTAGTGAAATGAACTCCAATCAAAGCAAATCGAACTAATAGAATAATTACAAGAAGACTTAGGGACTGAATCCCACAAAGGCACATTAAAATTTTGTATAACTTTCTAAATCACTTGCATTGCATATAGACTGCTCTGCTCTTGATTCTTCTTTTTATAGGAAAGAAAACATTCCTTAATGAATGAAAAATGATACAAATCCTATCGAAATATTACAGGAAACTATTACCACTGAGACTGCTCTTATTTCCAGTAAATTCAAAGTATATTATATCGATATGGGTGATTGGTTAAGTGGGAATTTCAATTTTCAAAAAGACTGATTGTTCTGTCAATGAAAACAGCCTCTGTATGGTACGGCCTAAAAGAGAATAAGATAAAGGGCCCCCACTTACAAAAACAACAAGAAAAGAAATGGCATTCATTGAGAAATACGAGCTCTTCGCAAGGAGCCAGAAACAGCCAGCCATGGAGGTGTAAGTTTTTCTTTTATTTTTTTAAAATTCAACCACATTGGTACTCAACCCGATAACCAAATGGTTACAATGTATACCGGATTCCACTAGAGTACTACTCCTTTTGGCAAGTTGTGAAATGAAACTTTTCTAGATTATTTTCATTCTAATATGTGTGAGATTTGGTTCATTAGTGAAAATTCATGGTCTATGGAACAAGGTAATTTTCAGCAGAGACCAAAAAGATATACAGATAATGAATGCAAACATATGTAAGAGATCAAAATACAGAAGGCATAGTTGATTTATTGATTTTTTTACTAATTCATTCGGTATCATCCGGCTATGGCGACCATTTTTCATTCTAAAAAATAATAGAAACTTTTGAAGTGAGAAGAAAGGCATAGTTGGAGATTGGAGAATACCGGTAACGGAGAAGGCTGCGGCGGAGATCCCCAACGTGACGACGGCGACACTGAGCTGTGGGATGAGCCGGAGTTAACAAGAAGAAGAAGAAGAAGAATGATGAAAGGGTTTAGGGTTTCAAATTTCTCTTCTTTTTTTTTTTTTGAAAGCCAGATTTCTGTTCTTTATTTTTGGTATATTTTACAAATTGGGTTGGGATTATTTTAAAATCAAACTTTATCATATTTCAATAATGTTATACATCTTTTAAGTTCACTTTAAAGCTTTTTTTTTTACTCAAATTCATTCTGAGATTAAAATAATTAATTTATCAATGTGTTGATTTTTTTTTTTTTTTTAGCTCTTTGGAGATCTAGCTATAGCAAAAATATTAATAATCTAAACAAGGTCTATAAAAATTGCATCCATATTCAAATATTTAAAATTATGCAAATGCATTAAATACTAGATTACTAGAATACTCTTGAAGTTATTATTAAACTAATTTTATTAAAACAAAAAATGAGGAATAATAACTTAATTCTCTCCTTTAATTCCATTTTTTCACTTTTTTTAAATTAATAGAATTTCAAAATTGTTTAATTAAACAATTAATAGTATCCAATTGTCATTTAATGCTTTGTAATATATTTTAAAAAATCCTAAAATATCTCCATTTTCTTAAATTATTTTTTCAACTTTATATTTTTCTCTCTTTATTTGTGATTTTATAAATTTAATTTTTTTTACTCGTTAATATTCTAGAATTAATGGTGATAGAGCTTTCGACAATTATAATGAAATATAGAACGATGACGGGTATTATGAATACGAATTTAGTATATTATACCAATAATATAATGTACATGATAAGATAATAGTATTATGTAATACGGTGTTAATAATGTATAGAAATTCTACAAGCGTCTATTAAAATGTGTATTGATAAAAAATTTGTCTTATAGGTAAAATCTTGTACTAAAAATTGTATTGACTACAAATATATTTTGAGGTATTATAAATATAGGTTAAATACAACTGTTATTTCTGAGTTAGTAGATGCAATTGTAAATATAGTATTATTATTGACATTCAAATAATATAGATTAAATGATAAAATATTAGAGAATATACACATGGTATCGTAGGCCTAATAAATAACACTTGTGAACTTATATCTTGTTAAATAAATAAGAAAGTTTACATTATTATACAACAATAGTTCTACTAAAGTAAATGTTTGAAAGTTAAAAAAAGTATTGAAAAGTGTTTTTTTTTAGTACGTAGTATTGAAGAGTGTTTTAATTACACTCTTCTCAACAAAAAAAAAGAAAAAAAAAGAGTGTTTTAATTACACTAGAATATATTAATGTGTATTGCACGTGTAAAAAATAATTTGTAAATTTATATTTTAAAATTTTTATTGTAATAACAATCTAATTAATTTGGGAAGTGTTTAAGTATCTAAAAAAAGTTTTGAATTGATTAACATTGTTTTAAAATATATATAAAAAAAATTAATATTCAATTTTTATGGTGGCATTAACTTTCTTTTTAGTATCTAATAACACAAATTTATATAGTATCTAAAATTAAAAAAAAACACACACACAAATTTATAAAATTGGATAAAAGATTTGCTAAGGGTGTATAGTACTATCATTGAAAATTAAAATAAAATGAAATTAAAATATTTTAATTATAAATGGTGGTGAAAAAAAGAATTAGAGATTGAGAAAAGAAAAGATAAAAGTGTAGTTAGAAGAAAACAAACTTTGAGATTTTTTTTAATACAACAAATATAGGTAGAAGATTTCATTATTTATCTTATATAAACAAATAAATATCTTGGCTATATAAGGATGCTAATGTTAGAAGTCTACAAGTTTTTTGTCTGACATAAAAAGAAAAAAGTAACAATTGTATTTAATTACTTTGAAAATACAATCTAATAACACAAATAAATAATCTAAAAATTGAAATATATATCTATTCATTCAATTCATTATATACAACATATAAGTGAAAGATTTGAATTTTTAATCTTACATAAGCAAATAAATACTTTGACCACAGAACTATGACAATAGTGAGAATTTTTTAACCTTTAATTAAGTTCGTCTTTACCTATTTGACACAAAAGAAAAAGAACAATATATTTAATTCTATAATTTTGAAAATATAATCCAATACAACAACATAATTTAAATAATTCTAAAAAAATACAATTCTCAAATCTAAAGATCAAAACATACCTAATTTACTTTGATTCGTTAAATTTACCACACTTTACTGAAGCATGAATGTATGCATGAAACTATTCGTAAAGAAGGAGATGCATACATTATATTTTTAATTTTAAATTAAATCATTCAATATTTTTGTTACAAAATTTGAAAAGTTTTTTTAACACAACAACACAAAATAAATCATCTAAAGATTAAAATATATCTTGATTCATTCAATTTATCATATACAACAAATATAGGTGGAATATTTTGAATTTTTAATCTTATATGAATAAATAAGTACCTTGACCACTTGAGCTACGGTAATAGTGAAAATACTTAGCTTTTTTATTTAGTTTGTCCTCACCTATTTGACACAAAAGTAAAACAATAATTATATTTAGTTCTATAATTTTGAAAATACAATCCAATACAACAAATAATCTAAAGATTGAAATATATCTTTATTCATTCAATTTATCATATACAACAAATATAGATGGAATATTTGAATTTTTAATCTTATATAAATACATAGATACCTTAACCATGAAGATGTACTAATAGCAAGAGTCTTTAACCTTTTATTTAAATTGTCTTCACATATTTGAAACAAAAGAAAAATAACAATTATATTTAGTTTTATGATTTTGAAAATACAATCCAATACAACAACATAATTTAAAGTCTTCTAAAAAAACACAATTTGCAAATCTAAAGATCGAAACATACCTAATTACATTTAAATCTTTCAATTTACCACACTTGACTATAAATTTATGTATGAAACTATTTATAGGGATGGAAGGCATACTTTTAGGTTATAATTAATAAATCATTTAATATTTTTGTTATGGAATTTGATTTTTTTTTTGTTAGAAACTCTTCATCTTCATTCGCCATATATAACATTTGTGCATTAAAATTTTGGGAAGTGGGCATTTGTGCCTTAAAATATAATAATGGTAGAGAATTATTATGTAATTTATGAATTACATGATTATATATAATTTAACTTTAATGATAGTCTTGTTTTAAAAAAAAAACTTTAATGATAGTTTTTAATGATGATATATTTTATGTTTATCGAAGGGAAAATTATACATAAAAAAATAATATTAAATAACGTTTCTTCCATTTAATATAAATACATAAAAAAATAAACGTAATTTAATAGAATATTATTTTGTAATGTAAGTAATAAAAAAGAACTTTATTTCTAAAAAAATAAAAAAATAAAATGGTATTTTGTAATTTAATGTGTGGCTTAAAGGTAAAATCGTCAAAAATGATTTTTCCCAAGTCACACTTTAAGATAGTATGATACGATATGATTAGAGATAAGTTGGTCTTACATATATTATTATGGTGTTAATATGTATTACTTAACTCTCTTTTTTCGTAGGTAGTTTAATTTTCTTTTAAGTAATAAAAATAAGAGTAATTTAAAGTATGAAATGTTTGTAATTTAAAGGGAGACTTAAAGGTAAAATCGTCTAGAAATAATTTTTTCTTGAAGTCATACTTTTTTTTTGAGAAAATTCCTTAAGTCACACTTGTATTATGATAAAATAAGCTAAATATATTTATAAGCATATAACCATGAACTTACATAGGAATTCATACACTCAATCTCAAATGATAATTTTATCATTCTCCGAAGATTTTTTTTTCGCACATCCAAAGTATTTTCTTAAAAACAACAATTAAGCATTGCAACAAAAGATACCTAAATAAAATCTTGCAACAAAAAATCACTACAAAAATTATTGCAACATAAAGTATAGGAATTAAATTGGTTAGATAGAGGCCATCATTTTGAGATCGTTATCTTGTAGGTTGATAACTCTCAATTAGAGAGTTATTTAGTCCTCTTTAGATACATTTATTGAAGAAATCATGCACTTTCATCATAGAACAATGCATAGAATACTTCTAAGATAGAGAGTTTGTTATCAAGCACTATGCATGTTAGAAATGAGGCAGAGATTAGGAAATCAAATAAATTGAGTGTTTTTTTTGTGCTAAGAAGCTAAGGTTTGCAGCATTATGGATAGCATTTCTGGAATCCCCATTTTCGCTAAATGTCTTTATCATTGCAGGGCTTTAACGTTCTAGAAGCATTGAATTCATGCCTCAATTGGTGAAGTTTGAGGAAAGAAAAGATAAGCCATTTGGGAGTAAGCCACTGTTGTAAGCAATTGATCAAATGGGGACTGCTTCTGAAAAATGGCTGCCAGCTCTGCGCCTGCATTAGAACAGCTAAAAAAGGCAAATATTGTCGGCTGGGATCAAAAGTAAGGGCCATTTTGCCCTAGAATATGGACTGTTGATCTTGGCTAAGATGAGAGTATATATAGATCATTTTGGGAAGAGAAAAGGAGCTCTCATTTTTTTTTTGGTTCAGCCTTGATTTCAGAGCACATGGGAGAGGAGTCCTCGTTGTTCGAAGCATTTATACAGCATTTCTGCAGTTTTCTTCCTGAGTTTTTCTTCCTTTTATATTCTGTATTTTGATATTCTTGTTCAGACTCTAGTTGTAGTTTATATTTCCGCATTAGATTGCTTAGACGTTTGAACTTAATAGTATTTCGAAGTTTCTTCTCGTGCTTTCTCTTGTTTTTCATGATCTGCACCTTCTTCTTACTATTCTGAGTGTTACTATTCCATTGTTGTATTGTTCATAGTCGCTTGTTCTATCGCTTGAGTACTGGTTGCATGATGGTTACAATATTCTTACTCTATGTTTTTGTACTTTCCAGCATAACTATGAGCTAAATTTGTATAGGTGAGGGTTGAGGGGATGAGTGTGTGATGCATGTATTTTGGGTGAGTAGAGAGATGTTAGGCTAAGACATAATAGGCGTATTAACTAAAAGTATGTTTCGATTGGTCATCCATTCATGTTTTCTTTTCATTTCATCTCGAAAGAGAAGGATTAGAGAAATACTATTCGTGTTCATTAGTTTCAATGCAAGGAACTCCTGTTTGTTAAAGAGGGAGGCTAGAGATAGTCACCTCGCTAGTACGCATTTCATTGTTTATAGCTTCGAGCTTAGATGAGTGAGCTCAAGATCAAAGAGAATGAATGCATCTTGAGAAAGAGCATTTGATCACATGTTGTGCGGAGCCTATTTCTCACCATAGTCTCACCCCTAACGCATGATTAATCACACTCAATCAACCCTTAACTCGAACCTACTTCATCAATAGAGCATCTATATTTTGTTTTCAGCATTTTCTAGTTGCATTTATTCTATCACTTTAGTAGTTTAAATTTCTATTCTAGTAAATCATTGTTGAAGTCATTAGCATTTCTCTTGTTGCAGTTAAATTAGTTGGTTTATTAGTGTCTTTAGTATCCCTATTGCATTCTAGTGTCATCTAACATTGTGTTAAGCACAAATCTGGTTATCATCAATAATTCCGTTTACTTTTTTGTTCAAGACTTTGCAAGTAACACTCATTTAGAAATTAGCCAGCCCTATGGAGATGACTCGTAAACTTATCACTTTAGTGCAGACTGCGTATACTTGCATGTTAATCTGCTCATTGCTTAAAACATTGTCTGTGATTTGTGTAACCATCCAAATTAGCATTTATGTTATTCATTGCAGTTTGAGCAGTTATCATAGGTGTTAATCCAGAATTTATCTTCATCTATAGGCAAGACCTCTCTATCCAATCCATTGGCTAGTGCATCATTCTGCGATGAAACATAACTTTTTATATTCTAACCCACGTACCAACTACTTATTTTAATAAACCATTAATATATTTAAATGCAATTAAGGAGAAATCAATGCTAAGATTCATTAAAGAAAAGGTTACAATCTGGTGGTTTAAGAAATCAATGAATTAACTTTTCTTACGTGTGAAATGTTTGATAAATGTAGAGTTTGACTAAGGGGTAGAATCGTCTAAAAATGATTCTTCCCTTAAGCCATACTTTAAGTATTAGAGATAGAGATTATAACACTCATAAGTAAAAAGTAGTAATTGTACTTGAAAAACATCATTCATCTACAATATTTTGTATTATAGGGTTCATACATAACCGTCCATTGTGTCATAAACATCCACAACGCCAACATTTGACTTTATTCATCACACTAAAACATGACTTCCAATGTGAGTCCTCGGTCTACCGACTAAAATGTCTTGTAGTATAGGGCGAAATACCTTTAAAATACATAATATGGTGTCCGAATAAAAAAATGATATAAATATATAGTATTTTTTCAAATATTATATTAGTATTTATAAAAAAAAATAATGCAAATGTAATACATTCATACAAAAGATATAACAAAAACGTATCATACTACAAAACCAATAGTCTCATAACACTGTCCAACCACGTAACAAAATAAAAGAGCAAAATATTAATCACTTGTAATACAAAAGTACTACTAGATTACACAATATGCTATGACTTGAAATATAGGCATTTACGGCTAAAATTGTATATCTATATGTAATATTAAGGAAATAGTATTACGAAAAAAAAAAGTATACAAAGATTACAATATTGATGATATAACAAAAAATATTAGATAATAAAAACTCAAATAAAATTCAAATAGGTTTTTGGGATAATAATAGATGATAGTTATAATAGCTTGTGATATTATGGTGAACGACGGCTACAAATAAATTGAGAAAAATGTTTGATTGGTAAAAAAGAAGAGAAACAAAACATGATGATTATAAATGGAGAACACGATTTTTGGTGAGAAAATTAGAGAAAAACACGATTTTTCGTGAAAAAAATTGTTAAATGAAACATTTTTTGAATGAGCGTAAGATGTAAATGGCAAATTGGGATTCTATAATTGCATTAAACATATCTCATGCTTATACGAAAGTTTCATTTTATAATAAATTAAAGAATCGTTTTGAATGAAAACTATTAGTCTGTCTTAAAATATAAAAAGAAATGCGTGGAAAAGTGAAGGGTATGATGGACATATAGTATTTTTATTTTTTATTATTTAAAAATAGAAAAATAGGGTTCAATATTTGAATTTCCATCGCAATTATTCTTTTTTTTAAACCTCATTAAGTTGGAATTTAATATTAATATATTCATCATTTAATCAATATGGAATGTAACTAACAGTTTGTTATTATTGCTTTAAAAAGCGATTTTGTTATTATTATTGAAACGTATTGTATAAATGTGTTTGATTTTATAATATAAAGACTAAATCAAATTTACATAAAAAATGGGATAAAAAATTCTCTCATTCTATTAAAAAATGTAATACAATAGAGTTTATTGAATTGAGGTTGTTATGGATAGATACATTTAGTTTAAACATTAATAATTACATAACAATATAGAACTACCACTATACCTTCCTTTCATAGAGAAAAAAGAAAAATTGTAGTGGATAACCACTTTTAGAAAAATAATTACAAATCTAGTCATTATTTCAAAGTATTTGTAAATCTATTTTTTTATTTTAAGTTTAATTAATAATATTGTTTTATAATACCTATTATACCCTCAACTAAATATTCGGAGGCATTGGTTTTTTGACAAATCTGTGTATTTGTGATTGAAATGTTATGGTGGCCATGTGGCGAATTACTACTATGCCATGTGTGGTCACAAATTTATGATTTGTTTTTTTGTTTTTTTTTAAATCTTACTTTCTTTCTTTTTTACTTTTTTAAAGCCTGTTTTATTATTTTTTTTAAAGCAATTACGTTTTAAACTTTTTTTTTATTATTTAAATTCGTCTAATTCATTCTTTTAAATGAAAGTTTTTTTTTAAAAAAAACGTACAAATGCTATTTGTCATTGAACTGCTATGGAGGTCATGTTTTATTTAAAATTTGATGATTTTAATTAGGGAAATTGTAGTGGATAACCACTTTTAGGAAAATAATTACAAATATAGTCATTATTTCAAAGTATTTGTAAATCTATTTTTTTATTTTAAGTTTAATTAATAATATTGTTTTATAATACCTATTATACCCTCAACTAAATATTCGGAGGCATTGATTTTTTTGACTAATCGTGTATTTGTGATTGAAATGCTATGGTGGCCATGTGGCGAATTACTACTATGCCATGTGTGGTCACAAATTTATGATTTGTTTTTTGTTTTTTTTAAATCTGACTTTTTTTTTAACTTTTTTAAAGCCTGTTTTATTAATTTTTTTTAAGCAATTACGTTTCAAACTTTTTTTTTATTATTTAAATTCGTCTAATTCATTCTTTTAAATGAAAGTTTTTTTTAAAAAAAACGTACAAATGCTATTTGTCATTGAACTGCTTTGAAGGTCATGTTTTATTTAAAATTTGATGATTTTAATTATTTATTTTTTGGGAAATTCTAATGTAGGACTATTATAACAAAATAATTACAGTTAAATTTGAAATATATTTGCATTATAATCAAGTCTCAAGGGGTACCCGTCTTCTTCGTGTTTATTCCGGCTTTTTTTCTACCATCTTTTTCTGTTTTCTAACAAATTCTTCTTCTTCTTCTAGTGTTTACTTTGTGTTTTTCGTAGATTCCGACAATTTTCTTTGAATCTCTTTGTACTTTAGTGGGTTTTCTTCGATTTCTTCATGTTTTGTTTGTTATCATTGCACCTCTAACTTTCACAATAATCAAAGGTGAAAGGCAACTTGAAACCCTAATTTTTTGGTGTTGTGGGAGCTAAAGATAAATACTATATTAATTATAAATAATTACTGTATCTATAAAAAAAAGTATTAATTATAAATAAATACTGTATTTATATATATATAAATACTATATTTATTATAAATAAATATGGCATTTATAAAAAAGTACATTATTTATAAAAAAAAAGTAATACAATATTTATATAATACCGTATTTCTAAATCCGCATCAATAATATTGTATTTATAAATAGTATTGTAAATTTTAAACTATTTGCACCTATAGTCATTAATAAATTTTAATACTTTAATATAAATAGTTATTAATATGGTATTATAAAAAAAATATAGTATTTATACATAAGATGATCAATACCATAAAAACAACGTTAATCCATAATTTTATATTTATTTATTAATACATGATGAAAGCTTTCAAGTATTTTGACAAAAATTTAAAAAAAAAACAACAATGATTTGGTGAAATTTATTAGCAGTCAATTTAGACTGAAATTGAAAAAATCAAGGATGGTGGAAGATTTTATTTAAAAGGTTATTTAAGGAGGGAGAGGGGTCATTTGTGTCTTTTTGCCTATAAATGAATTTTTTTAAAAAATGCGGTTAACAATTTTGCTAAATTTACTGTAAATGAATATTTTTGCAAATTCTTTCTTTATCCAAATTGCCCTCTTTAAACTCATAACAACTTTTATGCGTTTGTAAGTTTCATTTTCATTTCCCATGATTCTTTTATCTTTTCAATTACCTTTGTTCATTTTCGTTTTTTTTTTCTCCTCTCTCATGGACGATGATATCCTATATTTCATTGTTTAATTTTTCTTTTTTTTTTCTTCTATGTTTCTTTTCATTTATATTTTCTTTGGTTCTTCTCGTCTCCAAACAATTGATATATTCTCCCCTCCCCCCTTTTTTTGTTTGTTTGAGTTAGGGGTGCAACAAAAAACCGAAAAACCAAAAAATCGAACCGAACCGAACCGAACCAATGGATCAGATCGGTTTTTTACCTCAAAATTGGACATATCGGTTTGTAATTTGAAAAAACCGAAAATATTGGATCGGTTCCGGTTTTCATTTTAAAAAACCGATCCAAACCGATATATATATATATATATATATATATATATATATATATATATATATATAGTCAATAATTCATATAGAGTAATCTTCTTTCCATTAATATTTCTTTAATTCACTCCTATTTCAAGTAAAAAATATCCTTAAATAATTTTAAATAAGTTAAAAATACTTCTAACCTTTAAAAAAATAGTTGTTTACGAGAATGTTGTTTTTATATGAGAAATATTATTTTTGATATATTAAAAAAAATTGGACATTGGATCGGATCGGATCCATTTTTGGACATTGAAAAACCGAATCAATGGTTCTATACTTTATTGGACATTGGATCGGATCCATTTTTTGAAAACCGAAGATATTGGTTCGGTTGTCGGTTTGGTACAAAACCGACAAAAACCGAACCGAAATCACCCCTAGTTTGAATAAAAAAATAAACCATTTAAAATTTCAATTAACCGACTACCGATCGAATGTTCTGTCGATCGATAGCTCAAACATCTAAAAATCAATTTTCGTCGACCGAAAAAAGCTAATATGTCGGTGGTCGTCGTTAGTTTAATCTAATAACTAACACCAACCGACCGATGAACATCCCCACTACTACTCAATTTTATTGACAATTTGTTTGTTGAGCTAGCCTTACATATGTATGGACCATGAGCTTTGATTTGACCCCATCTTGATGAAGAGTTGTCATCTCATCGAGAAGTATTAAACTTTATAAAAAAAAACAAACAAATAAACAAACTAGAAGTATAAAAAGTCTGACTTCTAAATTTTAAATGGTACACGAATTAAGAAATTTATTGACAACTACACATTCTACCTCTTGTATTATATTTACAACATAATCTCTAAAATAATTTATCTATAGCACATGATTTTCTATCGATGATATTACTTAGCCAGTGATAAAATTAGTATACCAGTGATAGAATTCAATCAGTGATAAAACTTAACTAATGCTAAAACTTAATTTGGATTTCCTACTATTAATTTTGATTTTGTACTATACATTTTTTACTCTTTTTTATTATACATGCAAAATCCCCTAAAAATTAAGTTCGTTACTTGGCTTAAGTTTATAGTTTAATCTGATATTAACATTAAGTACTCCTTATTTCATCCCCCTCTCACCACTTCTCTTTAAATTTTGTGGATGACATAGCTATCGAAATTAATACAGTTAATTATGTCTCCAACTACTTTTTTAATAATAGATTATGATACAACAATCTATTAGATAGTGTAATAAATTTAATTCAACGACACGAGTCTAAAGAGTTTGATACTTTTTTTCTTTAAAGTTTTCCCACCATATATATATATATATATATGTATGGACCAATTTTTACACTTGTCTTAGAGTTGTCCCTCACTAATAAAATGGATGTTTGGAAAAACTTTAATCAATATAAGAATGATAAAAGAAACTTTTGTTTTGATGGAGTTAAATCAGAAATAATTCGAGAAAAACATGGTAAGAACAACGTTAAATTACAAACTTTAACCTTTGGGTATAGTTCTCAAACTTTACATTTTGAACCTAATAAACTCTTTTTTTAAATTTGCAACTGATTACTAAGTTATATATGATGTAATAATTATTTTATTTTTTAAAAAAGAAAATTGAGCTTGTTTTCTACTTTTCTTTATTATAGGCATTTGAATTATTTTCTACGTTAAAAAAAAAATGTATTGGATAGACTCTTTTTATAGAATAATTACAAACGTATGCAAATTTTAAAGTATTTACTATAATATTATAAATATTCATTAATACAGTTTTATAAGAAAGTATGCATAAATACCCATCAATATCAATTGTTAAATTTAATAATTTTTTAAAATTTGTCATATTTATAATTATTTTCTAGATTTAACTCGTAAGTTTTCTATAAAAAAAAATCTTTTAAACACTTTTTCCAAAACTTTGGTTATTTTTAAAATATTAGTAAAAAGTATATAATAAAACCAAAAAAAGAAACCCATGGATAAAATTCGAGTATACAAGTTTATTTTTCAAAATAAAAAAAATGATTATCAGACCTATTTCATGTTTAAACTTTTGATTTTGTTTTTAATTGGTCAAACGTTAAATGTGCTATAAATTTCTAAACTATCACACTTTTTAGTTAACAAATTTGTTGGACATAAAATTTTATTTTCTATTCAATAACTTTTTTTAAAAAAAGTCAAATAAACTAAATTTATCATATATATATGAAAAAAAATAGTAGAGTCTACTTAAACACAAAAATAAAGCCCAAGTGAGTTAACATAAAAGTTAATTTTTTAATGGAAATTTTATCATTAATAATAATAGTAGGAAGACATACAAAACCACTCCCAAGATAGTAGGAGCAAACACGAGAGAAAAAATATCTTCAAAAACTAATTTGATTTTGGTCCACAACTTGAATTAAAATTAATTGTACAAAGAAAAACTAAATAATAATAAAATTTCAAAAAGATCGACATAAGTGGGTCTTCTTATATATAAGATTAGTAAAACCGAACATAAGAGACTAACTCAATAATTTCATTGAGATAAATGGTTGTGCTTTGATGAACTTTGCGAAGTAAACCAAGCGGCAGAAGACATACTAACATACAAGTAACCACCAAAAGAATAAAAAGAGAACTCCAAAACCATAGAGGAATGAAGATACCTTGAAAGATAAAAGTTGTTCAATCGAGTAATAAAACCTTTATCAATTAGCTTTTTAACAAAAAAAAGACATTAGTATAACCAAACACCACTATAACGGCTAGCAAACACTTGTCACCAACTTTTATTGAAACTAAATAACACCACGATTGGACTAGAAAGTATACTCACTCCTTGGAGAAAATAAAGTGTACAAGGTTGACTTCAGATGAGTGTACTTGGCTCATCAACAAACTTGGCTCAACCCTGGTAGGCCTTTTAATAACTTTTTTTTTCTTTTATGTACCAAAATGAAGTTCATTTTCTTCTTCAATAGGGTCAAAATCAACGGTCCAATAATGAAATCTTCTTCCAACCCATCCACCGACTTTTTCTAAACTTTTTTGTATAAACGTCCCCAGGATTTTTTTTTTTTTTTTTTTAATTTTTATTTTTATGAATTAAGGCAAAAAGGCTCAATTCTAAGAAATCAAAGAGGAAATCAAAGTGTACTCACAAAGCCTACACCATCAAGAAAAACTAACCAAGAAAAGTGCTCTCACCATTGACACAATTTTGCTCTCAGAAGGGACAGAATTGATCATCTTAACATAATAGATATAAATCTTCAACAAGATACCTCTGATATTATATTTGTAATCGATAAAACTTAATCAGTAATAAAACATAGTTTTCTATCAATAATAACACTCAACCAATCATAAAATGACCCTAGGACTAATTGAATTCTATCGCTAGTGAAACTCAACAACAGGTCATAAAATCCAATTTGAATTTTCTATTATAAATTAATTAGTTTTGAATTTGTTGTATAGATGAAAGTATTTTACTTTTTTTGTTATACATGCAAAATTATATATATATAGAATTATATAAATTTACTAAACACTTCTAAAATATAAATTTAGAGGTTGTTCGTAATGATTTATTAGTCATTCTTTCATTTCTTTCATCTAGCTTTTTAAAATGAGTTTTATATATATAATGTTCATGTTTCTCCTTTTTCATTTTACTAAAATGTTCCCAAATGTATATAGAAATTTTGTAGACAACAAATCAAGTTTTTTCTAAAATGTTTTTTTTTCTGTTCACGTTACCAACTTCTTTCTCTTTTTTTTTTCTTTTCTAACGTATACTTTATTTATACAAATGTTTAAAAACAACAAAAGGCTTGAACATTAATTTTAAAAATTAGTTTTCATACAGAAATGAAATGAAATATAAAAATTAGTTTTAACAATAGACAGAAATGAAATATAATACCTACTTTTATATTTTTTAAAAATTACATACCGCATTTTCAAAAGAAATAAAATTAATAAATAAAAACATTATCAAGTAGGAGTTTTCTATCACGACTACTCTTAACTTATTTATACTCTATACCAACTACTCATAACTCTCTTTCCTAACAATTTTATGCCTATAAAGTTTTCATAACAACTTTTCAGTGGTTAGTGAAATGATCTATTCAAACACACATTAGGGGAAAAAAAAAAGCTTTGAAGCCAAAGTTATCCCAAGAAGTTGATGAAGATTGTCCCTTCAATGATAGGAGAAGACCCAAGAGAACATTAAAATAAATAATAATAAATAAATAAAACTTTTAAGTGATGTAAACTTCATATTAAGGATGTTAGTCAACAGTCCAGTCAGCCTCCACATGGCAGCCTGGAAAGAGCACACCCAATCGATCCAGCTCCTAGGTGTTCATCCTTGCAACCAATTGATTCTGTAGATAGAATTTGTTATTGAATTATCCAAAATAAAATCTATAAGAGGATGTTAATTCTCTTTCGACTTTTCATAAATCGAGTCAATGCAGAGGAAATAAATGCATTTTCATACTATAAAGTAAGTGAAAAAGATAAAACATAATACCATATATATCACCTATTCTTTCCAAAATAATTCATTGTGCAAAGGAGAAGAATCTGCAAGTTTGTCAAGATGAATTCACTGATCGCCACATATTGTACTCGTCCATCCTGATCGTAAAAGAACTCGAACTTGCCGAACCCCCACCACCATAAGCCTTCAGAATATAAAATGCCAAGGAACTTAGTAACTGCACCTCAATAACATGAATCCAAAGAACTAAGAGTTCAAGCAATGCTTACTTTGGAGACTTCAGATGTGTCAGTAGAACCATCCGTAGTCCTCAAGCACATCTTAAGATTGTTTCGTTGCATGTATACGACAGCTCCAATAGGCCTGAAGCACTAAACAACATGTGATCTATGAATAAATGCTAGAAAATAATGCTGCAAAAGATTGAAGGATATGTTGGGGAGGTGCTTTGTTTCTTTTTCTCTGTTCGGATAAGGGGCCGGGTTCTTTAGCAAGTGGCACTCTTCTTCTTCGGTATCCTCTACAATATTTGACTCATTTTTATCGAGATGGCTTTGAGGGTGTGGAACCAGTTCTTTGAAAAATTTGGCTGTGTTAGCTGGACGGAGAGGCTGTAGAGAGATAATCATGGAATTGCTTATTTCCTCTCCCTTTCGTGAGGGGTCTGATAGGTTTGGGGCTTTAGAGGAATTACAAAAGCTATAGGAACATTTAGGCAATTAGTTAGGGAGTTAGTTAGATAATATAGTTATAAATAAAAGAAGAGAGGTAAGGAGTTCTCATCTTTGAATTGAGTGAAACCATTAGGGCTTAAATGAGGTTCTCAAAAGGGAGGTTCCAAGTTCCTATCAAAACTTGGCTTTATCTTTTTATCTTGTATTTTGGTTCTCTTTTATATTGTAGGTCTCCCTTTTACAAGCTTACTCTTTTGTACACCCTTTTGTTTTTATGTTCTTATATACTGATAAGTCTTCAGAGAAGGTTTGGGTTCCGTGCATTTCAATGCCTTTCAAGGGAGGTTCCTCTTTAAAATATTGTAATTATCTTCAATTTCTAATTCTTAACAATTGAAACGATTACATCTCTTGTAGTTCACTTTTGTTTGCTCAATTGTATGGGCGTTTCTATGATGTCTGGATTCTTATAGGAATAGCTGAGACCTTGTATAGAATTTAATTTATATAATGAAATTTAAGGTTATTGTCTTCTACATCAACTTACCAGTCTCCCGCCAGAAAGAGAATTTTACACTGGAATCTTCGACTGAGGAAACCCATTCTCACTCACAAGTTGCTATAAGATGCAGGCAGAAGTAACAGAGATACGGATCCAAGTCATTTTTCTTTTCTTATATTGGTAATTCTAATTAAATTATACATGGATCTTGGATGGTCTGTGTTAAGATTTTTTGGTTTTTTTTTTGGAAACCGGGAAAATACAAGCGTACTCCACTATACTCGGGTAACCACATCTATCCCTAGGTTAGGAACCGTGAGACATTGAAGGAAGACAAGAGAGGTGTCTACAAACTAATGTCACAGGTATATCTCAAACCTAAGACCTTAAAGGACCTAGAAGGGACAGTTTCCATGTTTTAATCTTAGAATATATTTCATTACATTCCCCAACAGTAAGGATAACTACAATAAATCGTTGACCAGGAAATATCAGCTTTTTGTGTGGTTGGAACTGGAAATATCCTCGAGTTCCTAATCTTTGAAAGGTCAATCCTCAATCCACAAACTTTTTTTACAATAATTACCCAAATAGGCTAAAGTAAATAACCAGAAGAAAACCGCAATGAGAAAATCTTATACAACATATTCAGGAAAAAGTTTAACAATTTACCTCAATCCAGCTGCAACACTTCTCATACTCAGTTGCTTTCCGATTTCATCACTCAAATTGGAATTCCCATCTGCTCGTACAGCCTAAGCACAGATATTCAATGCTTAAGTCATATATGGTATAACATGTTGAAGTAAAAAAGTACATACAAAGATATGAAACTAATATATTTTTCTAACAAGAAATGAAACTTTCTAAAGAGAATAATGCACAAGAGATAGAAACTTCACAAGTCAAAAAAGAACAAAATGGATAACAAAAAGAACAAACAAACACCCCAATACGGATAAAGAAACAGGAAAAACATGCTGGTTGAGATCTTGAGGCTCGAACCAATCTTGACACTCTAAATCACACAAAAACAAAAGAGAATGCTGATAGAACGAATGAAAACGCATGCAAAGAAAGAAACCCTGAAGCCAAACACAAAAGAGAACCCTCTGAAATATTGCAAAAAGACCACTGAAGACGAGATAAAAATCCTCCAAAAAAAAGCTAGGGAAACCGAAAACTTAAAGATCCAAGAACAGGGAGATCACCAACAAACTAAACAGAAAAGAAGCTTGAATGGAAGCTTTCGCCACATAGGACCATCGATAATAATGAGCAAAAAACCAAGGAAAAACCTTGCAAAGAAAGAGCCCTAGAACCCAAACACAACATGAAAAATCTTTCCTCTGAAAACCGAACAAAAGGCCACCAACAAAAGGCCTGAAGACCATGAAAAGTGACAGAGAACCACGAAAAGATGGAAAGACAACAATGAATGCAGGAAAACAAAAATTGAAACAAGTTAAAACACATGAAAAAATCTTTACCAGGCACTCGCCATAAAGTCCTCTCCCCAGGCGAATTTTAAAGGTCTTGTCTAAGAATTTGTTTGCTTCATTTTCACGAGAAGCAATAAATTCATTTCCCATAGCAATCAATTTCAAAGGATTCAGCTCCAGCAACTGAAAAGGTGACTCAAAGTTCATTATATGTCAACCATGAAAACAAAAATATTTTAAGTTAAAGCTAAAACTTGAAGACAGAGAGGGGAGAGATCAGTACAGCACAGATATATTTCTTATGATATATAATTGCCAAACTAATGCATAGAAACAGCATTAAGACAATATAACCATCCCACATAAACTTGAAGTCCAAGAAATAAAAACGACGAGGCTAAATTGCTTTAAATTATATTCATAGAATTTATCTTATTGATATTTGAGCTCTTAAAGCTCCATCTTTTAATGAAAATTCTAAAGTTTCTGAGTGTCTTTGTTAGTGCAGTTTAATGTTAAATTCCTTTTATTTCTCTTGTGTAAAGTGTATTAAAATTTGAAGTTGGCTGATTCAATCTTGCATTTCGTTTAATATAAATGGGAAAATTTTAAATATCAGACACCCAGTCACAGTAGAAATAAGGTTATACGTATGACAGATCTCACTGACACTGTCAGTGTCACCAATACACATACTATGATACTATACATAAACTTTTGACAGGAAAATGTGTACTTACACGTCTTTTCTCCAAGTAAAGGATGTAGAAGAAAAGAAATAAATTTAAAATTTAAATAAGGAACTTCTTTGAAATGTGAAAAATGGCATTCAGGTCGGAATTCAAAACATCCTTTAGGTAGGAAGGTTAGTTGTATTTTATATATAGAAACAACTTTAGCACTAGAGTATCAAGATAAAAAATCAAATCGAACTACAAAGAAATTTAGAATAGTTCAAAGTTTAAACCTGTTCATACATGTATGGGTTAGTGATACAGTTCAATTTTGATCGCCACTCACTCAGCCCAATGTTAAATGCCCTAATACCAGGTAAGCTCCACCTTCGAAGATCCCCATCCTCAATGTACTTGAGAACCATTTCAATTCGACTTCTATCTTTCAATTCTAAAAGGTCTGTAACAGGACCCTGATCCTGAGAAGAGCAAAACAAAACTATAAGCCAACCCACACAAGCAAATGAGCTAATAATTGACACAAGCATACAATTCCATTTCCACTTACACATGAAGTTTCCATATCTACAAGTCTAGAAGAGAAATGTTCATACACAGCCGTAGAGCTACTCTTTTCAAGATTCACACAAATTGACAGATTCTTAGGGCAATCTTCCGTAGGGATAATCTGTGGAAGCGATGATTTACGATGATCGAAACATAACACCCTATTTCAATCAACAAAATCAAGATTTCTGAACAAACAATAATCATTTTCAAAACATAACTAAAAAAAATGATAACAGCACAAAATCAACTTACTCACATGTAGCACGACGAGAAACGGCGGCAGCAAAACCACTCGGACCCAAGAAATCAAGAAAATAGCATCGCTCAAGCCCTTCAACATATAAATCCTCAATCCTGTAAAATAATTACATGATCAATGCAGAGTTTGGAATATTTTTTTTTAGGAACCTTGAAATTGAGCTTCATTCCACTATACTCGAATAAACTTCTCAAGGAGTGGCACAGTGGTTGAAGACTTGGGCTGATGAAGATATGCTCCATTCAAGGTCCCAAGTTCGAGACTCACTCATGACATTACATGTTCGATGTTTCTCGGTGTCTGGCCTAGGGACAGGGGTGGTTACTTTTGTTTTAAAAAAGAGTAAAACTCGCCTTACATTTTGCTCATGTGACACCATTAACTGCCACAATTTTTTTTTTTATAAATAGAAATATTATAAAGGAGTGGAGTTTTTGTGGCTTTCAATAGTGCACATGGGCAAAATGTAGGGCTCCCCTACACATGCATGTGTAGGGAAATTTTACTCTTTAAAAAAAACTATACTAGAATAACACTCCATACACCACACCTCACAAAAGGAAAATATCATAAGTGAGTCTCAAACCTAGACCTTGAGGGGAACAAACCTTTAAACCGGAGTTCGAAATTCTTTCTTTTGGAAAGTGGAAAATCGGAACTTGGCTCCACTATCATTGGAGTAACCACATTTGTCTCTAGTACTGGCAGACATTTAAAAGATGGAAACACGGAAAGTGTCTACAAATTAATGTCACAAATCTTGAATCTGTAACCTTGAAGGAAGCACTCCAATATCGGAATTCAAGTGATATGCAGATTAAAAGGCACTAAATAGAGCATTCGAGACAAGAAAAGCGATGGAACCTGAGAGGAGAAACGGAAGAGAAAGGCAGAATGAGGCAAGGGAGACGAAGACGAGTATGAAACAAGTGCGCGAAGAGTGCTGAGAAAGCTCCAGAAAAAGAAGGGTAGTTGTAGAGAACCACAGTGGGAACTCTCTCTTCTGAAGCTCTGGCTATCGCTTCTAGGGCAGCGTCAGAACGGAAGCTCCGAAGTCTCGAACATGGCGGAAATGCGGAGATCGTCCCTCCCCGTAGTCGGAGAAGAAGAGGAACCATGGAAGGGTTTGGGAAATGTTTGAAATTAGCCCATCCCGAATAGTGAAAATGTAATTCGTTTTTTGGGGAGAAAAACTAGGATAATGTCTATATTTCTTAATTAAATTACTTTTTTAGGGTTGAAGTTTAAGTCAATTTTCTATTTTTGACGGAAGATCAGTGGCGCAGTTGGTTATCTTGTCTGGTGTTAATCCATTTCAACTCCACGGTTACAAGTTTAATCCCGAAAATCGGTATTTGGCTCTCATATTATTTGAGAGCAGTTGTGTCACCTATATAGAGTTTGTTGGTCCCCCTCCCACACTATGTACTAAAAAAAATCTATTTTTGAATTAAATTTAGTAATTATATAAAAAATATTTTACCATCGTCACTCCACCTTTATTTCTATTTATTATTTAAAATTAATAACACTTCTCTAACAAACTTAACATTTTTTGACAATCAAAAAACCAAATTCAAAGTGAGGTTGAAAATTAATATTCTTTAGAGTTTTTTTTGGTTGAAAAATAAACAAAAAAAAAAATTAATATTGAAGAAACATGCCACTTTGAAAGAAAAAGTAAGTCATTAGTTGTAGTACGTAACCATACGTGCGGACGAATAGAAAAGTTAAATTTGAAATTATAAAAATTGAAATTTTGTTACTTGCAAATAAAACCTCACAAATCTTCATTATTATTATTTTTTTTGTAATAAAATATGAGAATCCCTCCTCATTTTCCGAGAGTTCGTTCAACTTTCAGCAAACAGTAGCTCTAAAACAGGATGTACTGCATGGTACACAGACGACTACGCATCACTATTAGGTACAGTTGAGTACATGCCTTTAAAATAGAAGGTGCAACTTTTGTGCTCCTTTACCCTTTGAAGAACTCCAAAATATAAATCAAGGGTGCCTCAATACTTGACTTTGTAAAATTAGAATATAAAAAAATCGACTGAGCCGTACTCGTGGGGAACGCACCATTTTTCTAGATTACGTGTGTGAGCGTAATCATCAAATCTTGTGGGAGTGCAATTGGAACGCAGCGAACAATGGAAAAAAGGGAATTGTATTTGGGAGGGAGATGAAAAAAATACTAAAATCGTTTTTGGGAGGGAGATGAAAGAAATCATACTCAAAAGAAGAGATAATGTGTGTACAAAAATAAATGGCTCGCATTAATTGTTTTTTTTTTTTTTTTTTTTTTTTGGAAAGGGCTCGCATTAATTGTTGTGTGATATAAGATGTGATAATAAAGTTTAAATATTTAGATATTCATTTAAAATATTTGAGAAGAAGATATTTTAAAATATACATCAATAAAAATAAAAATTTTAAATAGCTAGATTGATTGGTGGTTGTTTATTCATTGTTTCAAGGATTGATGGTTCGTTTGTTTTTTTTAAAAATTAATTTGGAAAATTAAAATATGACACTTTGAGAATGAAAATATTATCTAACCTCTAAAATTTTAGTTTAGACAAAAATTTAAAGCTAAAAATATTGTAGACATAACTCAATAATAAGTTTGGAAAATTTAGACATCAAAATAGAGTAGTTTAGGTGCTCTTTGGGCTCAACCCAAAATTTGCAGCATTTCATACGTCCATATTTTATTTGCCAAAATAAATGAATTTTTGTTAGAGAAATAGTAGTAAATGAATAATTTTCTCAAAATAAATCAACCAATGTCTACCCTTTTCAATTTCCGGATTAAGTAAAAAAAAGAATCATTCTCCCCAAAATAGATCCCAGTCAATCAGCGCACAATATATAGAGAGATTTTTAGTTTACAAACATCTATATATTAGGATATCAAATAAATAAGCAATTGTCAATAGAGTAGTAGCTCTTAAGCGGCATTGTTGTACACCTAATGACCTTGAGGTCTTAGGTTCGAGTCTTCCCCACCCTCAATTGTTGTAATCTAAAAAAAAAAAAAATAAGCGATTTAAATATATCTCACACCCTTCCCTTGGATGGGGTATACTCAAACCTGATTTGTCTATAGCAGCTCTGCAACATTGTAAGCGTTCTTTTTCTATCCATTGTCTTTAGGGTTGGGTGATCGATTTTAGCGATATACCGATAACGACGACGGTGTTCTTGACAGATTGCAAGGGTTTTAAGTTTGATCACGTGGTTATCTAGTACAAAAGCAATGGAGGTCACACCGATCACAATGGTTTTTTTATGGGGTTTAGGATGAGAGGGGTGTTTATTCTAATTACAAGACCACGAGTATCGAGTTGGCTAGCAACACAAAATTAACCCAACTGTTAGAGTTAACTGCACTGCACTCAATGTTGATGAAAGTTTAACCTTATCAAGCCTCATACTTTACAAAGATGGGTATTTCTAAAAATCCCAAAGTAAAAATTATGAGGGAGTACAGAGATGTACATTTGGTGCACAATGGAGTTTCCAGCGACATGTATGGCGAATGCTGCATCATTATAGAGAGCACCCCTAGAACACAACCTTTGTTTATCTAGGCATGAAGATAACTTTGTTTTACTTGGAATTTTTTCAATTTTATAAAACCAACATTCCAGCTATCACTAAAGTCTGTGTTCACCTTTTTACACATAAATACCAAATAATACTTGATACCACCTATTACAAGTTTAAGTCCTCATAGAATATATCTCTAGCATTACAACCTATTCCTAATAACAAAACATCCACATAAGGAGAGTGTGCGAAGCCCATCGAACCTCTTACGAGCCACGTGGTTGCTCATTAATGCACGCTTGCAACAATTAAAAAATTCAACAACCAACTTAAAGATGAACCCATCGGTAAATAAGCTGGCATATGAGTCTAGCAATATAGCAAACCTTTCTTAAACCTCCTTTTGCACCTATACCTTTCTATCCATCACTCAAAGGTGTATCACCCCTATACCACTCTCATTTAAATTCATTCACCACATCTTATCTTACTTGGAGTTTCTCTTTATATTCGGCCTACTTTAATAGCCTCGTTTTCAATCTTTCAGTCATTGGTGGGTTAAAGAAAATTATCCCAACTACATTTTACCTCCACCTTTTACAACTAGCAAGTCTGCATTGTAACCCCTTTTTTTCCTTAATGCTCATAAATCATTCAAAAGCATTCTAAACTCGTTATAATCCATCCATTCCTACTAAATATACTATACCATTACAATAACTCCAAACCTTTTGCATTTAACCAGCTTTGTCTCAAGTATCACAATTATCTTTACCCTTTAAATCCAACATTCATCCAATTTATATCACAAATATAAAGGTTCATCCAACTTAAAAAGAGATTCAAACTCTCTCACCCATCGATGTGATGTCCCTCGTGGTGTTGCCCAATTTCAAATGTTCTCGAGCTACCTGCTCATAATTTATCACACAATCAATTCACACTGTGGCTAACCTTCCACGACATAATTTACCCCTAGGGAAAAAAAGAAAATAGAACATAGTAAGGAAAATGAAACGAGATAAAATTAACCACCCAAAATATGTAAAGAAACTCAATTCTTAAATACTCACTAAAACCTACTCTAGCAATGCTCTTTGTTAAATTCTACAAGATACCCAAAGAAAAATCGGCTAAAACAGCCATAAAATGCTCAAACCCGAGCTCACACAACACCATCATAGTTTCGAACATATAAAGGTCAATACTTGATATTTTCATGTAAATCTATATATCAAAAGAAAGAGGGGACGAAGACGTGTCCAACGCAACAAGAACCGCACATTTCTGAGTTTACAATAGAAAGTTATCACCCTTCGAAGTTCTATGTTGATAAATACTTTGCAATGTTAGGTAGGTCATAACAAATCTAGCTGTGGCCAAACGAACAAGTTCTTTTTTAGTACAAAATTCTCATCGATGCCAAAACCCATCCATGGTTGTATTAATAAGATATAATAAAAAATAGAACAAACAATTACACATTAAACAAATTAGCATAATTTATTTTAAACATAAAAGAGAATTTATCCTCAATAGTACATTCTACCTCTTGTATTATATTTACAATATAATTTCTAAAATAATTCATAGTATATAATTTTTCATTAGTCTACCATTGATTGAATTCTATCACATATAGAACTCAATTTAGATTTTCGGCTAGAAATGAAATAGTTTTGATTTTGTGGTTGAGATGCAACAAGAAGATGATGGAACCAATTAATGGAGATTATGAGAAAAGATTGAAAATGTATTATTGAAGAAGAAAGGGTGGAGGCTACATTGTGTCTCACACTAATACAACTCTATCACATTCTATATAGACTATCAAAACCCTAATCTAAGGCCCAATGAACTCATACTCTAACACTAATAATCATATTAATCAACATTAATCCTAATATAATCTAAACACTCTAACATCCCCCCGCAAGCAAACACATCGGTAGACTTGTGAAGCTTGAAGAGAGTGTGTATTAAAAGCAAACAAGATTACATCAAAATGTGTAAACAAAGAACATAAGCAGTGACAAAAACACAAAATTCTATCATAATGATGAGCTTTCTTGATATTGGAGTCTTCAAGTTGAGAGCCAAGTCTCCATCGTTGACGTTGACGAAGCCCCATTGACTAAAGTGCATTGCTATACAAAAAAGAACAAGAAGATAAAAGGGGGAAATAGAGGGAATGAAGGGGAATAGATAAATGATGGTAGATATGGATGTAATCAAGTCAGAGTGGGAGAATATGGTTGAAAAGAAGAAGATAGGAAAAATTGGAGGAGCTTGAGATAAAAGAAAAATTGATGGCAAAAAGGTAATGATGAAAGATTTTTAATGTTGATGAAAATAAAAGAATTGAGATTTGACAGATTAAGATTGGCATTGAGAAAATGTTGGGGTGAAATGGCATTGGGAAAGGTAAGGTTGGGAAATGGATAAGAGTAAAAAGAAGGTGGGAGTGATGTGGTAGGAGACATTTAACTAGAAAGAAAAATAATAAATGAAAAAGGAAAAAGAAAATTAAAAAAAAAGAAAAGAAATGGACATATAGATGAGGGTCAGTTTTTTTTTTTTTTTTTTTGAGAGAGACAGAACAGAGGGATGGGATGGAGGAAAGGTGAAATAGAGGTATAATTGTAGGATTTGAGGAGGAGATTTAGGTTTTCTAAGTTTTGAGAATGATATTCCAGAAAAGAGGTAGTAAGATGAAGAGTTTGTGGAGATTTTGAGAAGAGAAAGTGGAAGAGAACAGAGATTTGGAGACTTAGAGAGAAAAATCCTTGAAGGATTTTAAGGGGGGAAGGAGTTTGAGAATAAGATTTTGGCCAAGAAGAAGAGAAGAAATCTTTAAAGGATTTTAGAGGAGAAGAAAATTTGAGAGGTTTACGAGATTTTGATGATGAAGGCGAATATCCTTAAGGGCGTGTTTGGAGGAAGGAGTTTCTTATTCCGGATTAAATAAATACCCCTAATATGTGTTTGGTGGCCGGATTACCAAAATTGAAAAATCGTATTAAAGAAATACGGATTAGCTACAGTATTTTTTCTTTAATCCGTCCTTTGACTTCCTCCTTTCTCTCTTCTCACGCGTCCTTTCTCTCTTCTCACGCCTCTCTCTTTTCTCTCCCGTTCGACTTTTCTTCTCCACTTCTTCAGGCCAAATCCGTTCGATTCAATCTTCTAAATATCATTTTGTTTTCATTAATATTGTTGCTCTTGAAATTTCGCATCCATTGAACTCCGAAATCCATATTTTTAAGGAGTTTCAATTTTTTCGTCTTCCCCTTCGTCCAGATCTGGGTTCGTTTCATGTCTAAACTTCGGTTTCCTTCCCGGATCTGAAGGTCTCACCGCCGAATTCCTACAAATCTTGCCGTCGTAGACTTCCTTCTACCTTGCATGTGTGAAAATCGACCTCTATATGCCTTTATCGAATGGTATATATATTTACATTGGGGAGTTCTACTGACTTGGTAGGATTTGTGGTGTATTAGGCTTGGTGGGATTCCTACACAAAGGTAAGTTTTCTTCAACCCTAACTCCAGCCAATGATGAATGCTTCATTGTTTTTTCAAATTTTTCATCTCATTCTCCTAAATTCATTCATATTTGTTTTTTGTCTGTTAGTTTTTTTTAATGAATTGTTCTCTGTTCTATGTGTTAGTTGAGTATCAAATCTACATTTATTTTGGATATTACGAATCTGTTCCTAATTGCATCGATCTGTTTTTTGTTCTCTATTAGATTTTTTTTTAATGAATTGTTCACTACTCTTTGTTAGTTGAGTATCAAATCCACATTTATTTTGGATATTATTGATGGTCGACTACTTTCTACTTACTTCTATCTGAGCTCTCTGTTCCCTGTTTTCTGCTAGTTGAGTATTAAATCACCATTTAATTTGGATGATTTTGTTTTGTTTTCAAATATTGTGGGTACTATTTTTGTATTTATTGATGGTTCATGATAAGCTCGAAGGTCTTGTTGCTTTCATTTCATCTAATCATTCTGAGATATGAAAATGTGTTGCTGCTTTTAATTGATGGTAAGGGATAATTGAATGCTGATGAACTAACCAACAACTTCCCCTTCCTATATAAGCCTTCTTTAGATTTTATCAGTTGGCATCCATCTTTCTGGCTTCATCTCTAACAATGTGAGTGTTTTTTTTAATCTAAATCATATCCATGTGTTTATTTCATTGTGTCTTTGTGTTGCTAGTAATCTATCTTATATCCATCTAGCCATTGAATTACATGTCTATTTCATATCCATTTCATTTGAACTATCTCTATTACACAAGTAGGAAATCTGTCTAATTCATTGTCTTCTTGCTACTTGTTATCAATCTCATATCTATCTATCTATTGAATTATATATCTATCTCATATCCTTCTCATCGCATTTGATCTATCTCTATATTATACAAGTAATATGTCTATTTCATTGTTTCTTTGTGTTGTTTGCCATCTATCTAATACCCATATGTCTATTGAATTGTATGTCTATCTCATATGCAAATTCATTTCATTTTATTTATCTCCATTACACAAGTTTATTGTATATTGACTTTGCACTTTTTATCTATTTGCTTATTCATGTATCTATGTCTACCATGTGTTCTTCATTTATTAGTCCAAAACTTGTGTTCAATATCTATTATCCATTTGTTTATCTTATGTATCTCATCTCACTTTATCTATCTCTATTACACAAGTGATCTGTCTATTTCATTGTTTCTTTGTGTTGTTTGCCATCTATCTCACATTCATATGTCTATTGAATTGTATGTCTATCTCTTATCCATCTCATTTCATTCTATTTTGCTACATTACGTGTTTATTTCATCCTGACCTTGCACTTTTTACCTATTTGCTTATCTCATGTATCTATGCCTACCATGTGTTCTTCATTTATTACTTCAAAACCTGTGTTCAATATCTGTTTCTATTGCCCATCTTTCTATTGCTACCTTGTTTTGCATCATTCAAACTTTTCCTTTTAAAAAAAAAAAAAAACAATGGATCGCATTTGATCTTAAATGAGAAATGAGTAATGCATCCATTCCACGAGGTCAGTTTATCTTCATTTATCATTATTATAGTTGTTTCACTATTCTTTATTTTGTAAAAGATACTCTTCTTCTAACATTCTCTTTCGATTAAAACTTTCACAAGTTTTTTTTTTTTACTAACAATGTCTCTTTCAATCCCTTTTTTCCAGTTGTAACTCTAGCACAATTGTTTATTTACTTCAAGGTTAAGTGTTACAAACTTGTAATATACTACATTTGATTCTCTTAAATTTTTTGTAATAAATGATAATATCCTATTACTAGGGACTTTAATCATATGAATATTATTGAGTTAGATTTTATGTATAATTTGTTTTTTTATTATGGTTGATATTTTTTTTATCCATTTTATGTTGCTCTAAATCTATTTGAATTATGTTTGTTTCTCATTTATGTTTGATAATTGTTTCATGTTTTCACTATTGAAATAAACTATATGATCAAATTTTAAGTTTGAAGTTTAGCTTAAAATCTAAAATAAACCTTAAAATTTGATTATGAAATAACTAAATTAAATTATTGAATAATTAAATTATGCTTACATAAATTGATATTTGAAATTTATATAATTTAATATTAAAATCAAATTTATAAAATTAGTTTCAAACGACATTCATGTTTAAGTATTAAAATTAACTTATTTTGAAAAGTTTAATCTCTATCAATATATATATAGATAGATAGATAGATAGGAAAGTGAATACTATTTAAAAAAATGAACTCTTTTTTAAGATAAAATGACTTCAATTTCATGTACACCATTCGTTTGAAGATAAAATGAACTTTTTTGGGGAAAAAACTCGTCTTAATCCCTACTACAATAAAGAAAATAAAATTGCAAATACAATAATTTTTTTTACAATGAATTCAAATTTATTTATAGAATTAGTTTGAATGACATCAAATTTAAGAAACAATTTTGTATTTAAAGAAAAAAGATGTAATTGAATGACATCAATTTTAACTATTAAAATCAAATACTTTTCTAAGAACAAAAAAACTTAATCTATATTTGAAGAAATAATAAATATAGCAAAATCAATACTATTTTTAAAAATGACTTGATATTTATCTATACAACTAATTTAGGACATCAATTTGAATATTAAAATGAACTTTTTTTTAAGAAAAAAAAGGCTTAATC
The DNA here is from genome assembly GCA_036507275.1 of Sicyos edulis. Classification (NCBI taxonomy): domain Eukaryota; kingdom Viridiplantae; phylum Streptophyta; class Magnoliopsida; order Cucurbitales; family Cucurbitaceae; genus Sicyos; species Sicyos edulis. Next base: position 8,551,718 of record CM071851.1, on the reverse strand, counting down.
AATGAGTTCAAATTAGCAAAAACATTACATTCTTTTAAAAAACAATGACTCCTAATGTATCTATACCACTAGTTTGAAGTTAAATTGAATATTTTTTTAGACTTAATTTGATTATGACTGATATTTTTTTCTTGAACTATTTTTTAGAGAATGGATCCCGATAAAACTATAGCAGCTTTTAACAATACTCTACACATGGCGTAACCCAGTTTCTTCTTCTTGCAAATCTTATAATGAACTACAACCCTAGGACAAAAAATTATTGCTCTTTCTTTAGACACCATTTTCGCCAAATGACTTTCTTCTCGATGATAAGACAAAGCGATCTAGCTTGTCGTGAGACAACTAGAATGAATCGTAGCTGCTTTGAAACCTTGTGCGACATGCTAAGGACCCACGGTGGTCTTCGAGGTACGGATTACATCGACGTGGAGGAAATGGTAGCCATGTTTCTACATATCATGGCTCATGATGTTAAGAACCGCGTCGTTCGAAGAATATTTACAAGATCCGGCGAGACAGTGTCGCGACACTTTCAATCTGTCCTTACTGCTGTGATTCGTTGTCATGACATTTTGTACAAGAAACCTGAACCTATCCAACCATCATGCACTGATAGTAGATGGAAGTGGTTTGAGGTACCATTACTTTACCTTTACAAAATAGAGTCCTTGTAGGGACCGAATTTCATTTCTTCCTTCGAACTATGCAGAATTGTCTAGGTGCATTGGATGGTACTCATATAGAGATACAAGTCCCAGTTGAAAATCGTGCCTCCTTTAGAAATAGGAAGGGTATTATCACAACAAACGTTCTTGCTGTATGCGCTCCAAGCGGAGAGTTCATATACGTACTAGCCGGGTGGGAGGATCAAGAATTGACTCTAGAGTTCTTAGGGATGCTTTATCCCGTAACAATGGATTTCAAGTCCCTCATGGTAATTAAGGACTAAAAGAAAATGCTACTTTCACTTATAGCGAATGTATAATAACCTAGTGCTCATTGATCCAGGATACTATTACCTTTGTGATGCGGGTTATCCAAATGCTGATGGATTCTTAGCTCCCTATAGAGGCGAACGTTATCATCTATCGGATTGGAGGGGTAGCAATCCACCACGAAATCCGAGAGAGTTTTTTAATAAAGCACACTCCTCGCACGGCACGAATATAATAGAAAGAGCATTCGGTGCATTAAAAACCGTTGGGCTATTCTGCGGCACAAGTCTTTCTATCCTCCGAAAGTACAAGTGAAGATCATAACAGCTTGTTGTCTCCTACATAATTTAATATGTAGGAGATGGGCTCTCTACGATTGGTTTAGAGATATTAGGGGAAAACGATGCCACACTCTACCAAGAGGAAATGGCGGATACCCCGACGATTAATTTCGTCGAGACATCGCCTCTTTGGACCACATTTCGAGATTCCATGGCCCAAAGAATGTTTGACGCAGCCCAAAACTAGTAGGAATTAGACTTCTAATCTTTTTTTTTTTTAGTGACTATAACTTTTATGAATCATGAATGACATAACATGACTTTTATGAGAAATGATACTTGTCTTGTATTATGCAATGAACGATACTAAATGAATGATATTCCTTACTCTTTATCTCTTATGTACAACTTCCATGTAGCAACATGGCCGCGACGGTGAGAAACATTCGACACAGTTGGACAGCAATGGAAGATAGTACTTTAGTCCAATCACTAATCGAACTTGTACAAGAAGGGGGGTGGAGATCAGATAATGGTACTTTTAGGAATAAGTACCATAATGAACTACTTCGACTAATGCACCTAAAGCTACCTGGATGCCCAATTACATCTACCACTGTGATTGATACTAGAGTGAAGAGTTTGAAACGACAGTACCAAGCTATTGCCGAGATGCTGGGAAATACTTGTAGTGGATTCGGTTGGAATGATAAATACAAGTGCATTGAAGTGGAGCCAACTGTTTTTGACAACTGGGTTCAGGTATTAAAGAATAGTTATAATATAAGAAAATAAAATTTCAATTTATTTACGAATCGTATGTTCTTAATTTCATTGTCAGACGCACCCAAATGCAAAGGGTCTCAACAACAAGCCTTTTCCACATTACGATGACTTGGCTTATATTTTTGGAAAGGATAGAGCATGCGGGTCAATATCTCAGTCTGCTAGAGATATTGCAGAAGAAGATTCAAATGCAGAGGTCGGTGAGGGGGGCGGTTCCCAAGAATATTACATACCTGAGATTCTTGTTGCTGAAGAAGAAGACCCAAATACCCCCACAAGTAGAGTAGCTAGACCGTCATCCTCTTCTGTGGGAGAGAAGAGAAAAAGGGTCTCGGAAAAGCAGGAAATGCTTGATGTGTTGCGTGCTTGGCATGCATGAACATGCAAGATGCGAGCAAATTGTGAGGATTGGCGATTGGCTCATCACAACCATACAAGTGACAAAGGAGGATAATAAATCTACAAGAGCCGAAGTCGCTACAATTCTTCAGAATTTATCACCGCCATTAACCAGTCCACAACGGGTTGTACTGATGAACATTCTTTTAAAGGATCTCGACGAAGCTTCTGCTTTTCTTGGAGTCCTCGAAAATGATCGGGCGACATCGCGCGATTATCTATTGAACAGACCCAGATGATGACCTTATCTATCTCTTTTTTGACATCGATGGATGCCTAGAAGATGACCCCACTTCTAATTTTAATTAAAGGACGAAAAAGCTTTTTTTTGTTCAACCATCGATTACTCATTGTACGGAGTCGACTTGCTTTATATAACCTTTTTTTATTATGCAATGAACGTTAATGCATATTTCCTATTTTATTATAAATGGAATGTTAATTCCTTTAATTATTGCCTACACTTTAAATTTTAATGAGAAATAAATAAACATAAGCACTTAGATAATATTCTTATGAATGCATGAAAATATAAGTTTGATAAAATAAAAAAGAAGTATTATAATTAATTTTGAAGTTTGATAAAAATAAATTAAATTACTCTTTGTTTAGATTATGTAGCATCGAACGAATTTAATAATATGGAAGATATTGTACACGTGACAAATACAAATGGGGGATGATGTTGGAGCTGCTCGGACTAGAGCAATAATGGACAAATCTTCAACTGAATGGTCATACTTTCAAGATTTAATCGCGGAACGAATGTTTACTAAATGGAAAACCTCATTAAATGAGTGAATGAAACAATTTCATAATGTACTACTTGTAAGTGAATGATCTTATTATTATCTCTTATTTGGTTGAACTGATACTTAATGTATTATGTCTAAATTATAATTTGGCTATCGAATGAATATTATGTTGTGACAATTTAAAATGAATTTCATTTTATATATTGCCAAAGAAACAACTAAAATAATATTCAAAGCAAACTCAAATTAACAAAATTAAGTTTAGAAACTCAGATTAACTTAATCTTCGTACCAAACACAACTTAACTTAATACTCAAATTTAACTTAATACTCAAACAACTTAATCCTGCATCAAAAACAAACGATCGACTTTAACTTAATCCACAACTTAATATGTTTACCAAACACAGATTAACTTAATCCCCAGCTTAACTTAATACTCAGCTTAACTTAATACCTCTTAACTTAATCCTAATCCCTGCACCAAACACGCCCTAAAGGATTGGAATAGAGAAAGACTTTGAACGACTTGAGGAAACAAACCTTTGGGTCTGCTAGGTAGATTCTGGATTTTTTTTTAATTTTTTATCGAAATACAGAAAAGAGGAGAAAGGGAGGAACATTTTCTCGAAATGAAGAAGGAATTTTATGAGCTATGGGGGTTGAGAAGAAAATTTGAGGAAATGAAAGATTTGAGATGAGAAAGAAATAATATAAAATTTACCAGGATTGAGGAGAATAAGAGCAAGCCCTTCAATGGCCTCTCATACCATGAGATGATTTGAAATGCAACAAGAAGATGATGGAAGCCATTATTGCAGATTGAGAAAAAATATAGAAAATGTATTATTGAAGAAGAAAGGGTGGAGGCTACATTGTGCCTCACACTAATACAACTCTATCACATTTTATATACTGACTACCAAAACCCTAACCTAAGGCTCAATGAGCTCAGACTCTAACACTAATAATCATATTAATCAACATTAATCCTAATCTAATCTAAACACTCTAACAGTGTTATACGTGAAAATATTTTTCCCTTTTTATCATGTAAAATCCCGAAAAGCAAAAGTAAATTGCAATAATAAGCTAAAGCAATTAAGAGTAATCATAAGAAAAAATAGTAAATAGACTATTCTATAATATTAAAGAAAAAAATTGATTTACTTTTGAAAAAAAAATGATGATAAAATAATAATATTTTTTTAAAAGAAACAACAAATAAACTAATGAGAAAAAATAATTTTAAAAAAAAATTATTAAAAAAATCATATTAATATAATAATAAATATTATATTTAATTCTTATTTAATAATAACAAAAAAAAAATTAAAAAACATATTTGGCAAACAAAAATAGAAATGGTGAAAAAGAATTAAATATCATTTGTTAAAAAATTCAATATTTAAAAAATAGAATACATCATTTATTCAAATAATCAAAAGCAAGTAGAAGAAAAATATAAAAGAAAAAGAAAAGAAATTAAATAAGATAACAAATTAGGTTGAATTTTAAAAAGGAAAAGAAAAAAAAGGTAAAACCCACATTTTTTTTATGTCTTGCTAGTGCCCGAGGAACGGAGGGCAACTAATTTTTATTTTCTTGTGCTGGTGTCTAAGAGACACCACTTGTCAAGAAGAAAAACCAACCTTCAATGTATTTTGTCTTCAACTTCATCAGCAATGGTCGTGTGTTGCAATTCAAATAAAATAAAAGGTTTTTGTCTTTTAGGTAAAAAAAGTTACTTTTATTCCTTTGGTAAAGTCAATTAATGGGTCAATTTGATTTTTTTTTTTTTTTTTTTTTTTTTTATCATTTAGATGGGTCCACACGATGACCGACATGCTTTTTTTTTTTTAAAGTTAAATGAGTACATGGGCACATGGCCAAGGCGGCCAACTCAAGGCATACGCGTCTGTTCCAAGAGGTGTAAGCCTCATTTCCAATACTCGAGGCTCGAGTATTGGAAATGAGGCTTACACCTCTTGGAACAGATGCTTTGAGGCTCTTTTATCCCACCTCGAGATGTATGCCGCATCCAAATGAGATGGAAGAAAAAATGGATACATGTATTTTCTTAAGCAAAAAAATAGAGTTGTCATAAGAAGTTTGAACTCTATATACAATTGTCATTCAAGATGAAAAATGAACAAATAAGCTTAAAATTATCGTTAAAATTAAATATCATCTAACATATCTAGACTTCACATGTACATTTTAACGAATATGTAAGCATAGTCTAAAAAAAATAAACTTAAACCAAACGATCTTCAACAAAATAAACTTCAACAAAATAGTTTTCAACAAAACCATAACATAAGCTGAATATTACAATAACAAAATGTCTAATTTTCAACCCAACTTATAAGTACATTCTTCAATCATCAATATTTGTTTAATTGTTGAAAAAAATTGGTTGAAATAATCAATATAAATCAATAATTAAAAGGGTTAAGTAGAACACACGAACTTATTAGAAATTACTTACATCATCATCTAAATCTTGAGATTGGAGAATAGTCTTCAACACTTTGACATCTATTGAAGTAGACTTATCGAGTGAAGACAAGCACAAATAAAATTCTTAATTAAATAATCTATATATATATATAACAAAATTTCTTTGATTGATAGTAAGGATAACAAAAATATAATTCATACAGTTTGCCCATAACCAATCTTGAGCACACATCAAAGTTTCCAATAATATAGCATGAATTTGAGATCGATGTGGACCTACGTGTCTAACTTCAATACTAAATGTAGACTCTGAAGTAAGCATAATAATCAAAACTGCAAAAATATCTTTGGCACTTTCATTCAAAATAAGACACTTTATCCAATTTAACTACCACTAAGACAAAATGTCAAAGTCGACACTTCTTAACCTTTTCATTGTTCTTTGCATTTTATTCTCTCAACAATTTGCACACAATATATCTCTCCACCGTGGGAGTACCATTTCTCTCCACTCTGAGAGTATTGTTTTTTTCGGCGACTAATTTTGACTACCTCAACTCTTAGTTTTTTGCATTTGTTCCTTTGTGTTGTCCTGGAATTATGAATGTGATTTCATTTATGGCTTGCTGGAATACCTTCCAAATGATTGATGTTGAAGGTGAAGTTACGGATCTCGAGGGTTTTGCTAAAGCTTCAAACATAGGTAACCTCAAATTTGGTCTTGTAGGTAAAGTATTATTTTCAAATTAATTAATGTGGAATCCTTTAAAAATATTAAGAGAAATATGTGGAGAATGCTTAAAAATATGAAAATCGAATGTTTTGGAGACAATTTATTATGTTTCAAGTCTTCATCGCCTTGGTTCTATATTAGAATAATTTTATTGTTAGAGGCTCTAAATATGGTGATTCAACTAGGAAGTTTGGAGTTTGGGGATGCCAAATTTTACCAACATACAAAATCAAGGGGTAGAAATTGAGTCTTTTATATTTTCAAATAGACAAGCTTTTAGGAAATTAAGTAAAACCAAGTTACTGCCCATTGCCACGAAGATAATGGGTCTATGAAATCCAACGAGCAGAGAACCAATGAAGTAATTAAGCCCATTAGGGATTATGGATAACATTTTGGATACTAGCAATATTGGGAAACAAATACTTGATTAAGGTTTAAATATGTCATTTGATGAGGCTAAAAAGAACAAGTCTAAGTTTCGTGGCATGTCTCATGGGGTTTTAACCACAAGCTCTTCTTTGGCTATCAATGATGGTTAGGGACACCATTCACCATGAATTACTTTTTATGGATTGTTCAAGGGATAGCCACCTTTTGGCTATCCTATTGAGTTTATTTTTATTTCTATTTTTGTTTCAATAATCTCAGTTGTTGGAGTTAGTTTCGAAGTCTTGTTTTGTCATTGTTTCAATTTGTTTTGGTCGGAGGAGAAGCTAACAGATAAGAAAATCACGAAGATGCCATGTTTGAGTGTTACTTTCGATGGAAACTTCGTTCCTCTACAATTTTGAAGTTATTGTCTTATCTTTTGAAAGGTTCTTGTTCCTTAGTGATTTTTACGTTGTCCGAATGAATCCTCAAAATTTATTTAACGTCAACCAGTGTCGTGGTGACTATATGTTATTGGTCCTTTACTTTGGGATCTACCATTCCTCCTTTTTTGTCTTTCATATTCTGGAGAATTCATGTAAGATTTGGTTTCTTTATTAATGAAGTAGTTTGATTTTTTTTAAAAAAGTCGACACTTCTTAGTAAAAAGATTTTTCTCTAAATAAAGACCAAACTCTGATTTGACATTATCAATACTTGCAAAATTATTAATAAGCTCATGAAATTTGAGAAATCAAGATTCTACTTCATTATTAGAATTTGACTCATAATACTTCATCAAATCTTTGCACAAATCTTTAACACGTTGCATTTTAAGAGTATAATGTGATCCATAGATTTAAAGAAAATAAAATTCAATCAATCTCATCTTAAACATTGTATCTAAACGATGTCTATTTCCAAAATACCATGTATCATACTCTAATATTTTTCAAACTTAGCAATCATTCTTGATGTCATCACTTTTATCTCATCAACTCCATACTTAAGCCACCTAAAATGTTCCAATCTAACATCACACATTATAAGAAGAAAAAAAACCCCATTGGATGTTGGATATCATGACCTATAAAACAACTCGATCATATCTTTAAAAAGTTATAATCTAGCACACATATCTTTAGCAAAACTCCAATCAATTTATGATGGAGGAACACATTCATGTTGGAAATGCATTTTTACATATCAAAGCATTTTTATGCATCAAATATGTTAAATACCATCTTGTCACACAATCAAGTTCAAGCTTTTTAGTGCATGAAAATTACAATTGACGAGGAGGCTCTTCAAAATTACATATCAACGCGCAGAAGCTCGCCCAGCTCGCCCTTCGTCGCGCGCAGAAGCGCCCCAGACGCTTGTCGCGTGCCCTGCCGTCGAGCCACGCCGCGCTCTCGCCAGCCCCGTGTCGCCGTCCCTGTGCCGAGCCGTGTCGCCAGCGCCCCTGTTCGCCCCTGCACCGCCCGCGCGCAGCCAGCGCCCTCGCGCGCGCAGGCTGCGTGCCCACGCGCCCAGCCTCGCGCCCCATAGCGCCCAGCAAGCCCTATTGCTGCCCCGTTCGTGCAATCGGTTCGTTTGTGCGTTCGTCGTGCCTCGTGAGTTGCTCCCGAGCTGAGCCTTGTTTGTTTTACTATATTTAGGCCTATTGTGTGATTTTTGTGTTGATTGATAGGTTCCCGGTAGCTAGATCGAGATTGTTCGCGACTTAGGATTTCGTGCCAAACCGTCCCCGACCAAGGTAAGGATTTCTTACCGGGGTTGTGTGGACCCTGCGATATTATATGTGATTGTTGATTGATTGCTTGTTTGTGATTATTGACATGTGTAGCTAGGTGCTTCAATCTGAATTCCCGGTTAGCATGATTTCTTGGTTAATTCTCATGTTAATCCATGCTAGGTTGTTCCTTTCTGGCATGCTCGTATCTGTTCCTTGCTTCATAGTATCATGCTAGGCTCATTGTATTCTTATTGAGCACGTATTGGATTTTATGGAATTGTTTGTTTGTTTGCTAGGCGTTAGAATTGCGGTGTAGATAGCATCATCCGGCCGATGCATAAAGAACCTTGCATCCATGGCGGGGGACGTCGAGCAAGTCATTCCGTCCCTGGACCCGTGAGGATTAGCTAACCCGAGCGGTAGGCCCCGCAATCTTGGGTGAGGGTGGCGGTATCGTTAAATGCCCCAACGGTCGGGATGATGACTTGGCATTGCCTCGTCCCGCACCGGCATGTCCTCGGCATGTTTGGCGGTAGCCCCTGATTGCCACCTGTTAAGGCAAGGACGGCTTCCTGGTGTAAGCCTACCACGACCGTTTCTTGCCCCCAGGTGCGGTGGTTCAGGCTGACATAGTTTACGTGTTCAGGTCTCACACCCCTATGTCAGTGACACCGATCCAAAGATTTAGTTAGGCGTGGTGATTGGATATGGGCGACTTGCCTTGGCACTCAGCAACCCCATAGTTCTGCAGTAGCACGCGGTGCATGCTTACGCTCATTACAGCGCCGACTGGAGAGCTCCTCGGGATTGTGAGCCAGTGTACCTTTCGTCGACAGTAGACAGGCTGAGGCCGGGACTTGTTTCTCGTATAGGGAGACTTGTGTGATGTTTTGTGTGGTGTTTGATTTCCGGACTAAGACCCTGAGTTGGCATCCGAGGCCCAAGTGTGGGCTAAGCTATGTGCTCTATCTGTGTTTATATTCATAACTTGCATATCTTTCTCGAGATGACCATGTATATCGTATTGTACCCCGGTTGGGGATTCTTACTGAGTAATTTGTTACTCACCCTTACTTATCTTTCAGGAAACCATGGCGCGAGGCAGGATGGCTGGAGGAGGAGCTGTGATCATGGAACCTGTTGTTCAACTCTGAGTCTTATGTTTATGTTTATGATTTAAGTGTCCTCTGAATGCATGTAGTTGGGCACAGAGCCCTAGGGTGTTTTCTGAATGTATTTGTGGATTCCAGCATGTTGTATCTGAACAGGTTTTGAATGGCTTTTAGTAAATCTCTGATCAGAGTAAACTTTGGAAATGTATTTATCTTGGAACAGGTGCTTGGAAACAGGGACAGGTTTCAGGGAAAAAGTCTAGTTTTTAAAGGGATTATTTTGAATGTTTTGTTTTAATTGGAATCCGAAATCATGTCTGTTTAAATGTCCTTTACTTTGAATGCATGCATTGGGGTAAGGGCCCATTTAGTGCCCCATTCGGGTCGGTCCCTTACACTGTGGCTCTTATTTCCCCTCTAGATGTGGCTCTACATTCAACGTCGTTGTGTTCTCTAGCATGCTCTATTACTTCTTCTTCGTGTCCCAATGTACTATCCATGTAAATTTGAGACACATACAACTCTATTGTATGTGGTAGAGGAGGAGCAAGAGCAATCATAAAATTAAATTCTACATCACTTCTTATTGTGATAGGGGTATATATAATATTCCCATTAACTCCAATATTTCCGTGTCTATAAATCACCTCCAATCCTTCATTTCTTTGGATTCCCAACCCTTGACACAACCCATTCATGAATGAGTCTAGTCCAATATCACGTGTGACACTTAATTGTCTGCATAACGGCACATCATATTGGATACCGTTTGGTCCATTAACTATGTTTCCATTCATATAAATACTAAATCCAACTTCCATATTTGTTGAATAGTTTAATTTGGTAGTAACAAATAAATACATTTAGACTTTGATATCAATTTTAAAATATATATATAATTTAAATAAAATAATAATAACATATACATATATTTTTTTATAAGAAATTCAAACATAATAAATGTAATAAAGAAATAGTTTATTTATTAATAAAGAAAAATTTAATAATAAAAAAGAATAATAATAATGAAAAAAATAATAAAATAAAATAAAAAAGAACCATAACAATTTAATAATATAATCATATTTTTTAAAAAAATCATAAAGTTTTCTGTTTTTATAAAAGAAAAACTTTTACAACTTTATTTGAGGTTCAACAAAACAATATAAAGTTTTATAAATTTCTATAAAATAATATACCAAATAAAAGAATATATAATTTAATAATGAAAAATTGTACAAAAGATAAATATGTATGAATTTTTTAAATAGACATACATTATTTCTCTATGAAAATTTTTATTTATAGGCCATATAGGGTGATAAAAAAACAAACATAAAAATATACTTTTAATAAATAACATGCATGAAGATATATATTTAATAAATAATATGAATGGTAATAAAAAATAAAAAATAACATTAAAAAAATCCAACATACTAATAAAATTATACATTATTATCATGACATGAAAAATTATATTTTTTCAACATACATGGTACTAAAAAATTACACAGTATAAAAAATATACATTTAATAAACAATATTCATAAAAATATATATTTAACAAACATGCATATACTAAAAATACTAACTAGTATATGAGATTTAATCTACATCTACATCATTATTAATATTTATATTTTTATACACAAATTTTATTATATAAAAAACCAACAAATTAATTTACATACCTTTTATAAATATGGAATGAAGCACAATAAATCCCTCCAAAACAATGCAAAATGTTATTATAAATACTTATAAATAACTTTTGCAAAACACTATATTAGTTAATTTACCTGCGTAAAATCATTCAAACTTGATTAAAAGGCTAGAATTTAAAATTTAGAAGAAAAATTGTTGTTTAGAGGAGAAGAAATTGGAAAAAACAAAAGATGAAGGGTAGATGTTTGAGAGAATTGTTTTCAAAAGAAGAAATGTGGGAAAGATAAAGAGATATTGAAATATATAGAAATATGAGAAAATATACTTTAATAACGAATTAAAAAAAAAAAAAAGTCAAATCGGGTGAAGAATCTGCCAGTGTCAGGCGGCTGATTCCTGACAAGTAACCAATTCCCCATACATCTAGCATAAAAGACAAACTTTTTACCTTATTTTTGTAAGGATTTTGAAAAGTGCCTTATATTTGCAACAAATTTTAAAATACACCCTACTTTTGCAAATTGCCCGACAGAGAAAAGATGAAAGATATTATTATTTTTTAAAATCTCATATGTGAACTCCTCTATTTTTTAAAAAAGTTATTCTATTTACATTAATGAGAAAGGGAATTGAAGTGACATTTTCTTGTTCAAAAGTGCATTTTAAGTCCATCTCTATCTTTGTAGACTTTCTCCTTTTTCTCATTCTATCACTTCCTTCTTTTCATTTTTCTTTTCATCTTTTCATCTTCTCATCACAACCTTAGACCTAAGAAACATGACAACACAAAACCTAACTATAGAAAGAAGAACTAATTAAGCTTAACAGATGGTAAAAAGTAGTGGGATTACATTAGTGAAAGTCCAAAACCAGGAAAAACCTGCAACAAAGTCGCGTCAGACCCACACCAAGCCGTTCTAGAAGAATCGAGATCTTGGTTCAGGTCTAATTCAAAATCTTGGTTCACAAAACTCTTGTTTCAGGTTAGACCCGGTTACCTGGTTCGGATCGGACCTGATCCGATTGCTTACAATAGTCTTAATTTTGATCCGTTTGATCTGTAATACATCAACCTCCTCAATCAACGTCTGTCTCTTCTTCCCATTGAGCCACGAGCTCTAACACTTGGCTAAATCTAAGGTACATACTCCCTAGGAAGAGGTGGCACTTCCCAAGCCCTCTCATCAGAGAAGAAGGTACTTTAATCCTTACCCATATTTTATCTCGTGGTTGATGTTATTGTTAATTACTTATGATTGTGGGCAATTTGCAAAAGTGGGGTTCATTTTAAAATTTGTCATAAAAATAAGGTACTTTTCAAAACCTTTACAAAAATAAGGTAAAAAATTTGTCTTTTAAAATGAATGTTCTAGAAAAGACACTCGGATAAGATTTGTGACGTTAGTATTTTTCTTTCTTTTTACACTTTTGTAAACAAAATCCTATTTTTATTAAATAATTAATTAAATTAAAACTGTTTTTATTCATTAATTAAGGAAAACTTAATTAATAATTCATATATATACAATTCTTTTTAATAAATCATTTATACTTTTATATGAATCATTTTCTCATCTAATTTAACAAATTATTAATTTTTTAAATTAAATTAAAATAAATTATGAATTTTGTAATAAAATTTAATATTAACAACAATAATAAGAGTTTCAATATTCTGATTCCAAATGAATATAATACATTCTTATTCTAAAAAAAAAGGAGGAATATAATACATTCAAAATAAATGTAAAAAGCATTCAAAATATTATATAGTAAATTTCATTCATTCATAAAATGAATTTACGTTAAGACGAATATTTTAGAGAGAGAAAAAAACACAAGTTTAATTAATTTTAAGAAAAATAATTATAAGAATAGTTATACAATCTTATTAATACAAAAAAATGAAAAAACAAACTTATCAATGCATTATGTTATATTAGGTTCCGTAAATAAACTTCCTTCATTTTATGTTGTACATTTTACAAGTTAAGTGCAAAGACTTACATGATAGCTAATAATTCATTCATATCATTGAGCGCCAACATGAGGACACTTTCGACGATCATGTCCTTCAATTCCACACATTCCACAATTTTGTTTCACAATTGGCTCCTTCCAATCCATCTCATTTCAAATGCGAGATGAACATGAACGACCATTTTCCCTCCTTATCATAGGATTCGGATGAATCGTGGGACATTGTACCATTGGACAACTGCTTTTGTCGGGAATTCATTCAAATCTGGGTGGATAACATTGCAGGTATGTCGGCATATGATAATTATGTTGTAAGAGATCAAGTAATCTCTATGCATTTTCTTGCATAGAGCAATAACATGTGAACATGGAATTCCAAAATTCTACCACTTATTGTAAGTACATGTTTTTTTTATGTAGTTTGACTCGATGGACAAACCCACATTTGAAAGTTTTTCTATCACTTCCAGCAGTAACGTCGGCCTCCCCCAACATATAATTGAAGATGTCTACAAAATGCTCATCTGCACGTTATTCTCATTTTAGTAGTTTTGATTTTGATATTGTATATCCTGTAAATTGTTTGCTACTCTGAATGGCTTGTTCTGTATCTCTCCTCCTGTCACCAAATTATGCCACATTTCGATAAAATGTGACTTGAACTAATGCACATATTGAGAGTTTCCTAGCCCCTTTAAGTATGCAGTTAATAGATTCTGCCACATTTGTAGTCAACCATCCATAACGATGACCACTGTCATGTGATAACGTCCATTGGAAAAGGTCTATAGTGGTAAAGAATCTCATGCATCCTCTATCAATTTTTTCGATCTGGCACATGAAATGTTCATAATTTTAAACGTGACTTTGTGCCCCTGCACGATATACTAAAATTTTCAATGCTTCGTTCTTGTACCTTTTATTAAAATTGGAGGCAACATGTCGTAAACAATAGCGATGGTGCACATCTTCATAACCACTATTTTGCACTGCATATAGATTACCTTTAAGCCCATCAGATATAAGACATATTCCCTTCCTTTTATGTACCACTTTAGTTCATATATGCCCTAAAAACCAACCCCATGACTCAACACTTTCTTTTGGTACAATTGCAAATGCAAGTGGGAATATGTGACCATCAACATTCACATTTGTTGCAATCAACAGTTTTCTGTTAGACTTTCCATACCAATGTGTACCATCTATTTGCAGTATAGGTCTGTAATGTTTAAACCCTTAAATAGTAGGTTCAAATGCCCAAACACGCACTATCGAATTGGACATGTTGGCTAGTCCCCTCCAACGGTTGGAACTTATATTGAACTATTGACCCTGAGTTGCTCCTTTGAAGAACATACACCTACCTTTGCAGTAGTCCATATGACTCCTCCCAATTTCTAAATATATTCTCAATAGCTTTCCTTTACCACTACATGACTTGACTTAGAATATGTGAACACCTTCACTATTGTAGAAGGATCCGATCGTATGACATTGTGGACATCTGCAACAACGAGATTGACATCTAATAAATGGTGGTTTTGACTTAACCTTGCTTAAGCACATGTATGAGCTCCATTATATTTGTGTTATTTCAAATTTACTGTGTTTCTTAAGGGAAGTACCACGTAGTCACCACATACAATCATTGTCGTAACATTTTGCATTGAACTGACCATATATTCTTTTTCGACTCAATGACATTAAAATGTTGATGATGTAGAACTGAATAACTTTTTACAACATTTTTTAGGTCTTTCTTTGTCTCAATGGTTCTCTAGCTTCTAACTTAATCCCAAAGTCTGGAAGAGAGTTAATAACTGTCATGTCTAAAGTGGTAAAAAATTCAGGTACTTCTTCTGTCCCATTAAAAAATTCATGATCATCTTTATTGTTGTCAGCATTCATATTAATGCAAGTTTCTTCATTGGTGGCTCTACATTCATCACGAGGGACTTTCCTTTCCCTCCAACTGTGGCTCTCCTTTCCCTTCTAGATGTGGCTCTACATTCAACGTCGTTGTGTTCTCTAGCATGCTCTGGTACTTCTTCTTCGTGTCCCAATGTACATGTAAATTTGAGACACATACAACTATATTGTATATGGTAGAGGAGGAGCAAGAGCAATCATAAAATTAAATTCTACATCACTTCTTATTGTGATAGGGGCATATATAATATTCTCATTAACTCCATTATTTTATGTGTCTATAAATCACCTCTAACCCTTCATTTCTTTGGATTCCCAACCCTTTACACAACTTATTCATGAATGAGTCTAGTTCAATATCACGTGTAATATTTAATTGTCTGCATGATGGCACATTATATTAGATACCATTTGGTCCATTAACTATGTTTCCATTCATATAAATACTAAATCCAACTTCCATATTTATTGAGTAGTTTGATCGGATAGTAAAAATAAATACATTTAGAATTTGATATTAATTTTTTAAAAAAATTATATAAAATAGTAATAATAATATATACATATCTTTTTATAAGAAATTCAAACACAATAAATGTAATAAAGAAATAGTTTATTTATTAACAAAGAATAATTTAATAATAAAAAGAATAATAACAATGAAAAAAAAGAATAAAATAAAATAAAAAAGAACCAAACAATTTGATAATATAATCATATTTTTTTACAAAAATCATAATGTTTACTGTTTTTATAAAAGAAAAATTTTACAACTTTATTTGAGGTTCAATAAAACAATATAAAGTTTTATACATTTTTATAAAATAATATACCAAATAAAAGAATATATAATTTAATAATGAAAAACTTTACAAAAGATAAATATATAAAAAAATTTAAATAAATATAAATTATTCATCTATGAAAAAATTTATTTATAGGCCATATAGGGTGGAAAAAAGGTGGAAAAAAACAAGCATAAAAATATACTTTTAATAAATAACATGCATGGAGATATATATTTAATAAACAATATGAATGGTAATAAAAAATAATAAAAAACATTAAAAAATCCAACATATTCAAAAAAAAAACATTATAGGTATAAAAAATATA
The DNA here is from genome assembly GCA_036507275.1 of Sicyos edulis. Taxonomy (NCBI): domain Eukaryota; kingdom Viridiplantae; phylum Streptophyta; class Magnoliopsida; order Cucurbitales; family Cucurbitaceae; genus Sicyos; species Sicyos edulis. Next base: position 8,535,444 of record CM071851.1, on the reverse strand, counting down.
CATTTAACAAACAACATTCATGAAAATATATATTTAACAAATATGCATATACTAAAAATACTAATCAGTATATGAGATTTAATCAACATCTACATCAACATCAATACTTATTTTAATATATATATATATATATATATATATATATATATATAAAATTTTAATATAAAAAAACCAAAAAATGAATTTACATACCTTTTATGAATATGAAATGAAGCACAATAAATCCAAAACAATGCAAATTGTTATGGTAAATACTTATAAATAACTTTTTCAAAACACTATATTAGTTAACTTACCTTGGTAAAATAATTCAAACTTGATTAAAAAGCTAGAAAATAGAATTTGAAAGAAAAATTATTGTTTAGAGGAAAAGAAATTGGAAGAAACAAAAGATAAATGGTAGATGTTTGAGAGAAAAATTTTCAAAAAAAAAAGAAGAAATGTGGTAAGGATAAAGAAATATTGAATATATAGAAGTATGAGAAAATATAGTTTAGTAAAGAATTAAAAAAAAAATCAAATCAAATCGGGTCAGGAATCCGCTAGCGTTCCACCGCTGATTCCTAAAGAGTAACCACTTCCCCATAAACTTAATTCTCCAAATCTTTAAAATTCTAATTATTTTTTTATAGGTGGCAGCAACTAGCATAAAAGACAAAGTTTTTACCTTGTTTTTGTAAAGGTTTTGAAAAGTGCCTTATTTTTGCAACAAATTTTAAAATCAACCCCACTTTTGCAAATTGCCCTATTATTGTTATTTTTTTATAAGCTAAACGATCAAACGTATGTTATTTACACTTAAAATGCAACAATTTGATTAAATAAACTTAAAAAATTCAAAATCTATAGCCATCATCATCTTCATAACTTTTCAAATCCTAGCATTGGGTCGGTGTGCCAGATCCATCGGGACGCTGGACCTCTAAGGGGAGGTGGAAACTCATAGGGGGAATACCACATTGGTTGGGAAGGAGAACGAAACACTCCTTATAAAGGGTGTGAACACCTTTCCCTAGCAAGACACGTTTTCCCACGGGGGTGAAACAAATCCGTGAGACCATTGGGACAAAGCGGACAATATTGGCTAGTGTTAGGTTGGGTTGTTATTGTCTCTCACACTGTAGCACAGGTTAACTGATATAATCAGTCATTTGTTTTATGATCTTTAATAAGTTGTTCACAATTTACAACTGGGTCAAAAGATCATTTATCCTTATAATTACATTTTTTTCCTTATGTGTCACCGACTCCTCTAATGAACAAATTGTTTATGGTCCAACCATGAACTAATGTATGCCCAAGGCCAATGGGACAAGGTGGGTACTCTTTATTTAAGTTCCAAATCAATTCTAAAGAGAACAACTATATTTCTACAATAATAGGGAAAGAGTGAATTTCATCTTGTGGTATTATATTTCAAGCTACTCACTATAGCAATCCTCAATGTGGTAGGTATATTAAACAACACCATTATGTCCCAAAATTTCCAACCTTGTTATATAGATTATTTTGAGGATTCTTAATTTAAATAATGATGGCTAGAAGTTTTATATTGATTAAAATAAGTTTGACCATTGATTTTAATTTACATTTGAATCTCATTTGTCCATTGATTTTCAATTTACTTTTGATTCCATTGACGAAGTTGACCCTTCTTCTTTCTTAGATTACACTAATTCTAGGGATTGAACCTGTGACTATGAAATAGAAATGGATTAACACAAAATCAAATAACTAATCGCGCTACCGACCCTTCAATAAAATTTGAACCATGATAATGCACATAACTTGGTATAAAAAAAGTTACAACAATTAAATTGTAACAATTTATTAAATTGTTACATGAATAAATTGTTACAATTTATTTATGTGAACTGTTGAAGGAAGAAAGAATAAAGGGTGTTTGTTTGACATAATTAACAAGCTTCCGCACATGAATTTTTACAACTTGATGTCAAACAATCACATTCAAACAACCTATTATAATCACTTAAAATAATCGCTCATTTCTAACTAATCAAAATAATAATTCATTTCTAACCTATTGAAATAATCATTAATTTTTAACCACATTCAAACGAACCATTGTTTACAATTCCACTACAAAAACCATTATCCAAACAAATTAGTAATTTCAATCTCTCTACAAATAACCACATTCAAACAATCTATTAATAAAACTTAAAATTTAATCGCTCGGAATAACCTCTCACTTATAGTCACCCAAAATTACCTAGTTGTGATTCGAGATCGATTCATAGGTTTTTTTTAGGAGAAAGATTCACTCGATTTTAGCCCAAATTCTAAAAAGTGGAAGAAGTAGTGAAATTTGTGGAAGAAATGCTTCCACCATGAAGATTGCCGCTCAGAAACCACGACGGAGCTCGTAACGATTCCATTTCCGCACTCAAAAACACCGCAGATCTCGAGAATCCAGGATACTCCAATGGCAGATTCGGCAATGGCGATTTGAAATCAAGAATGTCGATCACCTGTTTGATGGAAGGCCGCAAACAGAAATCCGGCTGAGCGCAGGCAAGCCCGACGATCAACAGACGCTCCATCTCTTCTCTTCTGAAATCATGGCGCAATCTCTGATCGGCGGCTTCGATCACACACCCTCTTCGGTAATAATCCCAAACCCATTCAACCAGCTTTATCAAACGCCCTTTTCCGTGTTCTCTGGCTTGACCTAGGGCTTTTTTTCCGCAGGCGATTTCCAAGCAGACGATGCCGAAGCTGTAGATGTCGGATTCTTTACTTGCGACTCGGCTTTCAAGGTACTCTGGTGCGACATAACCTTCTGTTCCTCGTAGAATTGTTGTTATTGATTGTTTTTTGTGATCAACGAGCTTAGCGAGCCCGAAATCGCCGAGTTTGGCGTTGAATTCGGCGTCTAGTAGGACGTTGCTTGATTTTATGTCTCTGTGTAGAATAATGTAGGAATCTTGTTCTTCTTGTAGATAGTGTAGTGCTGAGGCTAAACCTAATGTGATTTTGTATCTGTGATCCCATGTTAGGAGGTTGTTTTGTTGAAAGAGATGGGAGTCTAGGCTGTTGTTGGGCATGAATTTGTAGACTATGAGATATTCTTGGTCTTTGCTGCAGCACCATCCAATGAGCTCTACTAAGTTTTTGTGTCTTAATTTGCTGATTGTTTTGACTTCTGATGCAAACTCTCTTGACCCTTGGTGGAGGTTGTTTGGGGTGATTCTCTTCACTGCCACATCAAGTTCTTTGTTGTTTAGAAACCCTTTGTATACTTTGCCAAACCCTCCTTGTCCCAACACATTCTCATCACTGAACTTGTTGGTTGCTATTGATAAGTCTTTATATGAAATCTTCTTTGGCCCTGTTTCATTCTCAAAATCTTTTTCTTGGTCCCTTCGCACACTTTTTCTTCTGCACGTTCTCTTTATCCATATACCAAACCAACCGAACCCCAAAATTATAAAGAGAGAAAGGGCCACGGACAAGATGATCCCAAACCACTTCATGTCGATTCGTTTCTTGGAGTTAATAGAAGAACTTGCTGGATTAGTTGTGGTGGGATCATTAACTTCAACTTGTAATCTAGAGCTGAAACTCCAGGAGCTAATAGTATGAATCTCAAATGAAGATCCAGTCGATCCCGAGAAGCCGATTGTTACCCATTCCGGTAAATAATCTCTCAAATCAATATTGAAAGTGAACCTAGAAGAGTTCGTTGGAGGAACTTCGGTATCTTTTTCATCAACCAAGAAAAGAGTCAAATTTTGGGAGCTTGAATTGTAACCTATGATTGCTTGAACTTTTCCACCATTTTCTATGTCACTCCACCACCATGTAGTTGGGTTTAGAGATGTAACAGAGTTGACATCAATGCCAATGTGATTGTCTGATGGGTCCCATTCATTCTTATAGGTATCGAACTCAATAGCAACAAAGTTACCTGTCCTTTGGTTGAGGTTCAAGAGCCCAAAGTTGCCACCTCCCGAGTTATCCGGAAGACTTGAGCCGTTTGGGGCAAGGAAGAAGGCAAATCCATCGCCGTAAGGGGAGCCACCCCACGAGTCAATTGAGAAGGAGAAGATGGTAGTGAAGTCTGCAAGATTGTTGTGGACACTCTCCCAAAGATGGAAGGGATCTTTGTAGACGGCACGACCGACACTTCCATTGCTAGGCATGTCTCTCTGGTTAGTAAGCTGAATGACACTGTTGGAAGGGTATGCGTCGCCTTCGTATAGCATGGCATGGCCATTTGGCTCGAAATTGACGAGGCTGAATGTTAAGTTATCATGAGAAATTGTGGCTAAGACTGAAACCGGGTTGGTTATACTCCACAAGAAGGTAGAGTAGTAGAAGAGGAGTAAAAGATTTGGAGAGGTGAGAATAGAGAAGACCTCCATGAGAGACATGGATGAAGAGATCCCAAGGAAATCATGAAGAAGAAGACTTGAAGACTTGATTTTATACAATTATGGTAAATGGTGATTGGGGGACAGCAGGGCAACTCAGTGTAGCTCTCGAACTTGCTTGCAATTTCCGAGCAAGAAATTGACCCTTTGAATTTTCTTTGTGGGTTGGCTGTCGTACCTCCTAAAAGTCTACATGAAAATCAGTTCTCAATAAATTTCAGTGTTATACAGTGTGTGGACAGAGGTTGCTAGTCAAATGAGATTAATTTGGTCTCTTAATAAAATGATGTGGAATTGAAAAGGTCTCACCTCCTAGATTTTCTATCCCTTTCATGTCTTATTTAACTTTCTCTCTCCACCGAATGGGTCGGTGACACGATTGATTATCTGATTCGGTGTTGATCCATTTCCATTCCACGATCATGGGTTCGATCCATGGAATCGGTATTTGTAATCCTTTTCCCCCAACTTGTACTAAAAAAATAATTATTATAAATGACTTTCTCTCTCCTCCATCCCTCCCTCTATATTCAACCCATTTCTTCTCATCTTCTTCACATGATTGTAATACTGAAAATTGTAGATTGTTGAAGATCCAAACTCATACACTATGTATGGCTGCTGGGGAGAAAGTAGCCATTTAAGAATTGAGTTTTTTATGAAGAAGAAAAGTCCAAGTGTCTGAAAAAATAACCTACAGAAAATGGTGGAGCAGAAATGGTATTAAAAGGAAACAAACAAACAAAAAAGGCCTCGAAAGAAAGAAACAAGGGAAAATTACCTTGTTGATCCTAGGTGTGATTTCATTTTAGTTAATACGTTTAAAAAAATGAACATTTTTATTGATCCCAAAGGTTTCTTTTAAGTACAAATTGTAGGGAGAAGAACGATAAAATCGTGTACGGAGGACATTATTGTTCTCAAATAATATAAGAGTAAAATACGATTTTCAAGATTGAATCCGTCATCGTGGTATTAAAATGGATTACCATCAAACAATGAAACTATTAAATCACTCACCCTTTAAAAATAGGAACCAAAGTGAAACTAGACTCCAAATTTAGAGACAAAAAATAAGTTTTATTGAAATGTTATGGATATTAAACATAGGAATCAAATTGAAACTAAACTCCAAATTTAGAGTCTAAAAAGTAATTTTCTCAAGAAACAAAAAGTATTAGATTAGAGGAAAAATATAATAAGTATGAGATGAGTAAAAAAGACAGAAAATGTTCTTTGAAATTGATGAGTAAAATACGATTTTTACTCATATTTTCTACAATGTGTTCCATATTTTCTATAATGTATCTAACTTTCTTAAAAAAAATATATGAATGCTAACTAAATTTCAAAAACAAAAACAGAATTTTGGAAAATTTTGGTCTGGTTTCTACAAATATAGGTAGGACGTAGATATCCATGCGGCAGTTCGTTATTGGTTCATGTGATGAAATGAAGTTATGGAATGGTCTACTATGCATCAAAATCCTCTATTCCTCGGCCCCAATCTCTCTTCTACTCGCATACCCACATTTCTTCCCCTCCTCCACCTTAGCTCTTCATCTCCTTTTCTCAACTCTCTGTTCTCTGCTTCACATTCAAACTTTGTTGGTATTTTGATAAACAAGTGAAGGAGAAGAAAACATCTCCTTGGAATGCATTTTTGGAGGATTGGAAGCCAATTTTCAAGTTTAAACAAGTGACATTGGGTAAGGGGATGACACCAATGATTTGATTTGTACTCTTGGGGTTGATGAACATAAAAGAAGAAGAGAGAGACAATGTTTTGGGTGGGAGAGTGGAAAGTTTTGAAGAGAGAGAATTTTTGAATCAGAATACTAACCGTTTAAAATTGGTAGAGACTAAAATTGATCCAAAATCATAGTGGAAGGATTAAAATTGAACATTTGAAAGTTGAAAGACCAAAATTGAACTTTTGAAAATTGATCCAAAATCAAAGTGGAAGGATTAAAATTGAACATTTAAAAGTTGAAGGACCAAAATTGAACTTTTGAAAGTTGAGGGACTAAAATGGAATAAACTTAAAAGTCAAGGGACCAAAATAATATTTTAACGTTAAAATAAAAATTTCAAAATTCCTTTAAAAAAAAGGGGGATTTTGCATGTATAGCAAAAAATGGCAAAATGTTTGTACTTATAACACAAAATCAGAACTAATTCATTTATAACAAAAAATTCAAATTGAATTCTATCACTCATTAGAGATAGATGTCTATCACTGATTGAGTTTTATCACTAGTTATTGATAGATGCTATATATTTAATTATTTTAAAAATTGTGTTGCAAAATTAATATAAGAGGTAGAATTTGCTGCTGAGCCCAAATTCCCTAAAAAAAATTGAAATCTCGAAATGGGAACGATTAGTTTGTATTTTTCTCCCTAGTACTTAGATTTTAAAACTCATATACCGGAAAAATAGATTAAAACAACGGATTATTGGTAATAGAGAAAATCAACATACTCTTTCAAGACTTTGAGAATACTAGATCCAAATTAGGTTAAATTATCAAACACACCTATACCTTTGAATTATGGGGTTTGTTTCAAATATGCTACAGATTTTGAAAAGTTTTAAAAATACCTTAAATTTTAAAAAATTGTTTAAAAAAATACTCTTGCCGTCAATTTTATATGAAAACGGTTAATTTTTTTTGTTTCTTTTGAATTTTGAAAAAGTTAAAAAAAAAAAAAAAAAAAAAAAAACCTTAACCCTAAAAATTTTTTTTAAAAAAATCTTTATGAAACCTTTTTTAATGAATATATTAAAGTTATGTTCCAAATACTCCGGACATGTAAGAGAAAATTTAAAATTTATTCGATTTAAAATGAACAAAGTAATTTATGATCGAGCAATTTCCAAATTAATTCATTTGGATAGAAAAAGGAAACGGGAGACTTAAAAAAAGATCAAAAAGCTCACTTCAATCAATTTGTTAGTACTTGATTGACTCTATCACTTTGCTAGTGATTTACTCTATTATAAGTTTTCTAGTTAATAAATCAGTTTTTGTTTTGGGCTTCAATCAATTTTGGTCTGGACTTCTATCACAAAGTTTCATTGTTGCTATACATGATTTCTTTCACACATACGCTATACACGATTTCACGATGATTTTCTTCAATTGTTTCAAAACAACATCACATTTTTCATGATTTTAACTTGCATTTCAATCGGTAAGCATTATTGAAATGTTAAGTTTTTAACTCAGTTTACGTTACTTATTTTGTTTCCGCTATTTCAAGCGATTACATATTGATACTAGGTTTGTAATGAGTTCATTGCTTCTCAATTTCAGTCGATTTTATTCTATTAGTAAGTAGGTTATGTATCTTTCCTGTTATATCGATTTTAAGCTTTAATAACTGTGTTTCATGTTTCAAGTTCAATCATTAAGTTTATACCAATGTTATCGATAGTCGGTCCTTATAAATTTTAGGTATCTTTCATGTTTCAAGTTCAATCTATATGTCTACTGATTGACTTATAAAATGGATGGAGTTAATAAGTTGTTACTATGTCTTTATAAATTATGTCTTTAAGTTCAATTAGTATATCTACTAATTAACTGATAGTCTGTAACTGATAGTCTTTAAGTTCCTTTTTCCCTCTTCTTTCCCAATCTCCCATTTTCGTTCCTTTTGCGGTAACAGCTAACACGTCTTCAACTCAAGCCAAAGAACGTACTATTCATCTTCCATCTATTCATACAAGCTTCGTTTCTTCTACACAAATAGATCTTTTTTCTCTCTCTCACTCACAAAACCCACAAAGTTTTTGAATTATTTTAATTTCAGTGGTAAGATTTTGACTTTTATATCCAATAAGGCTGGAAATTTTTGTCTGTCCTTGAACCCAGTTCTTGTTAAAGTTTTCATAATTTATATAATTTGGTTTCATCTTTAATACTCATTGCTCTGTTTTTGTCTCTGATTTCATGGGGGTTCTGGGAAATGGATGGATGAAGGTCCTTTTAGGACACAAAAAGTCTAAGAAGGAAGATAATGTAAGTTAATGTTTGCTTGTTTTTTTTCCATTTGGGGTTTTAGTTTGTTTGGTTAGATTTCATTGTATAACATTTTTTCCTTCACTGATTTCATAAGTATGTGAGATCTCAGATGTTTGTTTAAGTTTTCTGCCTGTTTTTGCATTTGCTTGTCTAAAACTTGGCTAGCCTTCATTGTGATGTATGAAATGTTGTTTTTGAGATATTAAAAAAATTGGACATCGGATCGAATCTAAAATCGAACCGAACCAATTGAAAATCGAATCCAATGGTTCTATACTTTATTGGACATTGGATCGGATCCATTTATTGAAAACTGAAGATATCGGTTCGATTGTCGGTTTGGTACAAAACCGACAAAAACCAAACTGAGATCACTCATAGTTTCAAGTTCAATCACTATGTAACTATGTTTTTAAGCAGGTAATGTCTTTATGAATTTTAGATATCTTGCATGTTTTAAGTTCAATCACTATGTCTACAATCAGTATGTTTCTGTTCGCATTTCATGTTTCAAGTTCAATCATTACGTAACTACGTCTTTACGAAATTTAAGTATTTTTATGTTTTTGTACAATCACTATGTCTTCAATTACTATGTAACATAAAAAATATGATACACGTCAATCAGTTACTGATATAAGTGATAGAAATCAATTAGATTGACTTTTATCAATTAAAAAATTAAACTGGTATAAGTCAATCTGATTGAAAACAGTGAACTTGATGTTCGTGTTTGTGAAATTTCAAACCAAAATTGTCATTCTTCAATCATTTTTCAACTGATAGTCTTCAATCATTTTTCAATTGATAGCCTTCAATCAATTTTCGACTGAATAGCCTTCTATCAATTTTTTTCATCTGATAGCCTTTTATCAGTTTCAGTTGATAGTCTTCAATCAATTTTTAACTAATTGTATTCAATTAGTTTTCAGTTGATTGTATTCAATCAGTTTTCATCTAAAAGGCATCAATTTGTTTTTAGTTGATAACCTTCAGTCCATTCACTGATTGAAAACAATCAATTAAACCGTTTGAAACAAGCAATGAATAGCAAAATCCCATCTACATCTCTTTGATCTCGACGTATAGATCTGGCACGCAGTATCTGTACAAACTCTGGAAATTCCCCGAACTCTAGCATCTGTCCGAACTCCAGAAACTCTACGAACTCTTCCATCTATACGTTTGGTGAATGAAATCGGCGGTTCACAAAGAAATTTGATGAACTTCGACAGTTCAAAGTTGAAAGGTATTTTTGAAACAAAACATTAATGGTTTCCATTTCAATTTAGTTGAACGAGGAAAAGGAAAAGTAATATCTATCCATCCAAATTTAATGGCAAGAGCATTTGTTACACGTTTATTAAATTCAAAGGTATTTTTAAAACTTTTGAAAGTCTAGGAGTATCGTTGACACAAATCTCATAATTTAAGGATATATTTGATAATTTAGTCATCTAAATTATACCCATTGTCGTTTAGATTGGACCTAAATTTGAATTTTTGCGCACCGTATACCATATTAGATAATATGAAATTGTACCTCAAAAGTAATTGATAGTAAAGAGAAAAGCTTACATTTCTTATAAATATAGTAAAAAATCCCTTTTTCAATGTGAGATCGCATATGTATGGACAAGATTATCTCTAATATGCTTCATGAACAAGCGGTCTATTTTAATTGACTAATCTTGTCTTGGATTGGTAGGCGAGAAAAAGATACTTCATTAGGGTGTGTTTAGACCATGTTTATGTGAATGGTCGGGTTGATTATAATAGCCCAACCGATATTTGCCCCACCGTTTATTATAAACATACCTAAACCTGCATGCCCATTTATTTAAACATACGTGCCTGTTTATCTAAATCTTACATATATTACTTTTTGTCGCATAACAAGCCCCTCAAACATTGTTTATCATAATTCATGTCATAATAATTTGCCCCTCAAACTCCGTTTATCATAACACATCGTTTATCATGAGCTACAGTCTATTATAACCAAACTGATGTTCCAAATACACCCTTAACCAATAACTAGTCATCTAATTTGATAATGTGAAAGAGGATTTCAAAGTTATAAAAATAAATTAGTAAAATTATTAGTCATGAAATGTTGAACAAAACCTCAAACCTTTTTTTAATGATGACTTTCAAAGGAAAAAAAAACAACATTTAGAGACTATAAATTTGAATCTATTACTTTTTGTTACAACCTAAACGTATAGATCTATATTTTCGTCAGCAACAAAATTATAACTAAACATGAATAAAAACAATAACAAAAAAAAAGCTTTTCCTCGACTTCCAATTTAAGAATTTGAAGTCTTATTTGATAATTATTTCGTTTTTAGTTTTTGTTTTTAACTTTTTTAAAACAGATTTATTTGATAATTATCTTAGTTTTGTTTTCAAAATTTTAAAAAAAATTTAAAATAATAAAGGACTTTTAAAAACTAAAAAAATGTAATTATAAAAACCAATTTTTATTGTTTTTTTTTTTTACTTGGTTGACCCAAGCATATCTTGTTAGGCAAAAATTGGCCCAATACCTCCAAAATATAATCAATCCAAATTCACAATAATTTAGAAAAAGTATTCTTGCCTTTCCCAGATCAAGTTTGAGTTCCAAATTGCACAACGGAATTATCAATTTGAAAACGACGAGCTTAAAAATATAGATAAAGTGACCTAAACTTTTAAGCAACAAGAACGATAAATAAATCAAGTTTAAGGGATGAGAAATTGACACCGAATTTATACTGGTTCACCCAATGATGGCTACCTCCAATCTTCTGCTACCGATGCAGGTTCCACTAAATTATCAGGGAGAAAAATACAAGAGTTTTACAACACTCAAGAATGATATCTCTCAATGCTCTCGAAGAAAAGACTCACGAATCACTCAAGAAAAATAAACTCTTAATTTTACTTTGCAGCTACTGTGCAATTCAAAAGAAAAACTTTCTTTTTTCCTCGGCTGCGGCACTCTCACACTCTCACCCGTTACAGCTGCGTCAATTGCAAATTGCAATTTTTATAAAAGCCACTAAGGCAGTAGCCCAAACAAATGGAATTAAAAGGCTAATGGGCAAAACACATTTAATTAAAATGTGGGCCCGACACATGGGCCTACTTGCTTTTGTATTCACACTCACATAACATCACTCATTTTCAATGTTGGGCTTATGGATTTTTAAGTCCATGTGTTGGTCTTTTTGGGGAGTTGGCCATTCAAGAAAGCAAGGGAGAAAAGGGAGTTTCACTTTGAATGAAAGTTTATTTTCTCTTCAGTTTTGCTCTCTTTATCTTTCACATTATGGATTTGGGTTAAGTTTGTTTGTTCATTATTCTCTCTTGATTGTGTTTATGTATATGTTGTTCTTGATGACATTGAAGCTAAAACAAGTTTGATCTCGCCTTATAAAGTGGACTTAAATATTGTATCAATCTCTTTCTTTATTGTCGCTCTCTTTATTTATGCATTGTGATTTGTTCTTGCTTGGTATGGTGATTAAGAAAATGGTCTATTGATATGTTGAAAGATCTTGGTGGACTTAATTTTTGCAACAAAAATGTTAGAAAAGTGATAAAACATGCTACAAATAAAGTTGGAACCCGCAGATTTAAATTAATAATATTTTTAAATATTTTTATTTTATTTTATTAAATATTAAAATTAATAAATTTTAATTTTTAAAAAAAACCAGTTATCAAAGTATTTTTAGTTTTTAATTTTTAAAAAACAAAAACACATGTATATTTTTTTTTTTTTAAATAAAAAACATAAGAGTTGTCAAACCGAGTTAAAAATTTTTGTTTGCTCTATTCATGGTCGTTGAACTCGTTTACTTTAGTCGGCGGACACCAACTCCTTTTTGTCAAAAAAAAAAAAAAAAAAAAAAAAAAAAAAAAAGATTTATTTAATCCTCATTAAAACTACTGAGCAACATTAAATATACCCAACCAACGCTGGACAGACACTAACCAATCCCCACTTAGAATATCTCATCATCATATCCAAACAAGCTTTTCCATGCAATTTGGATGCAAGGATAAAAAGATCCAAAAAATTTGAACTTGTAACTCTTTTTGTTTGAATGGTTAATAAGTGGAAATTTGAACTTATAAGTTCATCGATTTTTACACCAATTGAACTATTTTTAGCTATTCGAGAATAAATATTATTTTATTAAAAAGAGCGAAAGAAAAAGCCGTGCATAAAATTTATAAAGAGATAATCGGAGAGGGACCTGCAAGAGTAACAAACTGAATTCAACTATCTAATTGGGAAAAAAAAGAATCCTAATATGTAAATTCTCACTAATCATCAAGACCAAAACTCCCATTTCAATTAATAATAACATTGAAGTATAAAATATAGAAAACCAAAATTAACAATGACAAACGATACAAATTAATTAATTTCTGTCTCGTTTGATAACCACTCGATTTTTTGTTTTTGTTTTTTTAAATTAAGTCTATTCTTACACAACTTTCCTGCAATTTGTTCTACCCTTTCTACAATGTATCCACCTTTATTTACAAAAGTACGTGAATACCGACTAACTTTCAAAAACAAAAACAATATTTTAGAAGCTATTTTTTTTTCCAAATTTTTGTTTGGTTTTTACGAATATAGGTGAGATGTACAAGTTCAAGTAAGAAAAAAACATATGGTAAGTTTTAGGCTTAAATTTCAGAAACAAAAAACAAGAAATCAAATGATTATCAAACGGTGTCTTGTCTATCCTATATTCAAAAAGGTAAAAGAAACATAGAAAAAGAAAGCTACAAAAGACAGGCTGTCTCTTGAGAAGAACCAGTAAAGACATTACTAGAGTTTGAGGTATTAGCAGTAGAAGAAGCATCACCAGAAGAAAAGGGAATTGATTTGCTTATGGCAAAAGATTGATAATAACTAGGAGTAGGCAACTTTGAAGAGAGAAGAGGCAAAGGAGCTTCAAACTTCAACACTTGAATTGCTTGTCTTATGGAAGGTCTACAATTGCTATCTGGATGAGCACACCATAGACCCACCACCATCAAACACTCCACCTCCCGTCGTTGCCGATCGTCTAATTCAACGCTTCCTCGAAGTTTCGGGTCCATTGCTTCGAGAACTTTTCCGAACCCGTAAAGATCCCAAACCCACTCTACCATCACAATCTTCCCTTGCTCTTCATTTTGGATTATAGGTCTTCTACCACAAGCAATTTCCAAAGCAACAATTCCAAAGCTGTATACATCTGATTCCTTACTGGCCCTTCCTGCAGTGACACATTCAGGAGCCATATAGCCTATTGTGCCAGCAATAATGGTTGTTTGTGAGCCTTTGGCATGGTCCACAAGCCTAGCCAAACCAAAATCTCCAACCTTTGTATTGAAATCTAAATCCAACATTACATTGCTAGACTTTATATCCCTATGCACAACACATTTCTCCCACTCTTCATGTAGGTACAATAAAGCAGTGGCAATTCCTTGAGCAATTGTGTATCTAAATTCCCATTTTAAGAAGATATTTTCTTTGAAAAGATGGGCATCTAAGCTTCCATTTGGCATGAACTCATACACCAACATGAGCTCACCTCTTTCATGGCACCAACCAATGAGTTGCACCAAGTTTCTATGCCTTAACTGGCTTATGATCTTCACCTCAGATGCATACTCCTTTATCCCTTGCCTAGACCCTTTTGACACTTTCTTCACAGCAACATAGCAATTCAAGTCCCTTATGAAACCTTTGTATACCCCACCAAATCCTCCTTCACCGAGCTTCTCGTCTTCGCTGAAATTATCCGTCGCTCGAACCAATTCGTTATACGAGAACTTCCGAGGTCCTGTACCTCTTTCAAACTCATTGTCATCCAACCCAACATCAACCTCCTCCACTATCTCCTTCTTCCTCCTAAAGATCATCCAAACTATAATCAACCCACCCACCAAGACACTTGCCCCAACACTCAGTCCAATTACTAGACCAACATTGATATCATCAACAATTGCAGGACTTGGACTTGGACTTGGAATTGGAATTGGACTTGGAGTTGGTGTCAAGTGGAGGGTTGATTTAAAATCCCAAGTATATATAGTATGTGTTGCATAATTATCTCCAGTAGCAGCAGAGAAACCAAAAGTAACAAATTCAGGCAAAATTTGCCTCAAGTCTACAACATAACTAAGCTGTTGAATTATTGTCTTATCATTCATAAACCCAGTGAAATGAACATTCAAATTATGAGTAACAGAATCATAATTAATCCAAGCACTATTGTTCTTCCCTCCCCTAATATCACAATTCCATATTGTGGAATTAACAGAAACCATTGAATCAATATCAATACCTACGTGTTCTCTGGGTGGATCTTTATAGCCGGGGTTGGTGAAAGTATCAAACTCAACAGCAAAAAGAGGATTCTTTGTCGATTGTGCTAGCTCGTCGAGGATGCCGACACCCAAGCCCCCGCCTCGTGCGATGATGGAATCGTCGAGGCGAGATCCTTGAGGAGCAAAGAAGAAGGTAAGTCCATCTCCATATGATGATCTGTTTCTAGAATCGATGGCGAAAGTGAAACTGGTTTCAAAACTTGACAGATTTCCAGAGGCTGTGTCCCACAGGTGCAATGGTTGGATGTATGTAGCTCTTCCGGCTGAGTTTCTTTGCTGGTTATCCCATGTTCCGGTCAGCTCAATTCTAGACTTTTCTTCAAATGCTCTATCGTAGGACATGTTGATATTAGCCGTATGGGCGAAAGTGGTGAAATTAAAAGATAAGGAACTTGCCATTGTAAATGTTGAGATGTTGATCAAGAAGAAGAAGAATAGAGGAGGAAGAACAGAAGTGTTGGAAATGGAGATTTGGGCAGCCATGGGAAGAGCCTCAAAGCTTGTGGATGAGAAAAAGCTTGTACATTATTAGTATTAATGTAGGGGACAACTTTTGACCATTTCAAAAACCACAACTTGGGCAGAAATAATTTTCAAGGATACTTTAGTGTCGGTAATAAACATTATTCTAATATGATCAATTATTTATCTCTTGTGTTCTTAATGAAAAACAGCAAGCATAAATATGATAGATATTCAGCACAACATACAACGATTTTAACGTGGAAAAACCTCCTCAAGGCGAGGAGTAAAAAAAATCACGGGTCGAAATCAAATCGCCACTATAATCAATAATGGGTTATGGGTACACGTACAACAAGTTCTCTATAGTTACAACTAAAGGTATAGAACAGATAATAACTCAAGATAACTAATCTCTGCAACAAACGACACTAAACCAAAGAGAAAGAAACAAATAGAAAGATCTCATAAGTTGTGGAACTGAATTGCCGCTGGAATCTCCTCTTAAACCCGATCCCACCGTTTCAGATTGAAGACCCTCGTGTTACGAACACGCTGTCAAAATTTCAGCTTGGTCCGACGGTTAGTTACCTCGATAATGCCCAAACACTGAAAATGGACGGAAGTTTCTTTTCCTCTATTTTTCACTCTATTTCTCTGCCGCTCTTTTCTTTCTCTAAAATTGCAAAAGTGAATTAATTTCACTTTAAAATACAGCAGAATGGGCCTTCACAATATTGAATACAGACCCAACATACAGATCGGAGACTTGAAGATTTGAAGACTTGAATTTTGTACAACCATGAGGCTGTAATGAAAATGGGGATTGGAGGATCAACAGGGAAACTCGGTGTAGCTCTCGAACTTGGTTGCAATTTCCTAGCAAGAAATTAACCCTTTGAATTTTATATGTGGATTGGTTGTTGTACTTTTAGAAGTCTACATGAAAATAAATTCTCAATAAGTTTCAGTGTTATACAGTGTGTGGACAGAGGTTTGCTAGGCAAATGAGCTTAATTTGGTCTCTTAATAAAATGATGTGGAATTGAAAAGGTCTCACTCTCCCACGAGGTGTTTGGATGGAAGTTTTCCATTCGGTTTTCAAAATAAGTTTTTCAATCATTCTTCAAAAAACTACATCCAAACGAGTTATTGCAATCATTTCAGAAAAGAGATTTTCAAAACAAGGTTTGCAATGAAGTTTTCAGATTAAAATAATAATTATTTTTTCGTTGACATTCTATATATTTTATTTAAAAAATTAAAAATATAATTATTCAAAAAAGATTGAGTATTATTTATTTTTATTTAAAAAATTTCTATTTTTTTATAAAATTTAATTAGAATTAAGGCTAAATTATAAAATATACCATTGAATTATGGAGTTCATGTCAAACATGCCCTAGAACTTTGAAAAGTTTCAAAAGTATCCTTGCATTTCGAAAAATGTCGATGCTTAATAGTTAAAGTTTTTTTTTTTAATCATCAATTTTAAAAAAGTTTCAAAAACTTTCTTAATCGAAAAAAATGTTAAAAACAAATTTTCCAATAATAATTATTATTGTTTTATAATAAAATGTTAAAGATTTTTTTGTTGATATTTTGAAAACTAAAGATATTTTTTTAACTTTTTTAAAGTTGAGGGGTATTTTTGAAACAAAACTTTTTCCATCCAAAATTAACCGCAAGCGTATTTTTGAAACATTTTTCAAAGTTCATGAGTTCTTTTAAAAAAATTTAAATATTAGGGGTATGTTGAATACAAACTTCATAATTTATGGATATATTTATACTTTAGCCTAAAATTAAACATGCAAAATACATTGTTTTAATATTATTTGAATAATTTAGAAATTTATATAATTTTCAAAGCAAGATAATTGGAAGAGACAAATGGACAAATATTAATAAAAATGAGAGATTTTGTATAAATGAACAAAAAAAATTCATATAAATTGTCTATATAAATAAAATATTAAAAAAAATCACCATATAACCCCTCTTCCAAAATTTCCATCCAAACGAGTTATTCTTGTAACTCCTCCTCCAAAATCTCCATCCAAACGTGTTTTTTCTTATAACTCCTCTACAAAAAAACTTCATCCAAACAAACTATTGCACAAATCCCAATTTTTAATCACTCCTATAAATCTTCATTGAAACACTCCTATAAATTCTCTTCCAAACAGCCCCTAGATTTTCTATCCCTTTCGTGATTTATTTAACTTTCTCTCTCTATATTCAACCCATTTCTTCTCATCTTCTTCACATGATTGTAATAGTGAAAAATGGTAGATTGCTGGTGATCCAAACGCTCACACACTAATAATATATGGGCGCTGTGGAGAAAGTGGCCATTAAAGAAGAGTTGAGTTTTTGATAAAGAAGAAGTCAGAGTGTCTGAAGAAATTACCAGAGAAAATGATGCAGAAGCAGATATGGTAGCCAAAAAAAAAAAAAACAAACAAACAAAAAAGGCCTTGAAAGAAAGAAATAAAGGAACATTACCTTTTTGTCTCTAGGTTTGGGGTTTAGTTTAATTTTAGTCCACATATTTAAACAATAAACACTTTAACCTTTGACATTTCAATAATATTCACTTTGGTTCTTTTGGAGTCTAATTTTAGTTTGATTCCTATATTTCAAAACTGAACATTTTTACGCCTGACATTTCAATAATGCTCACTTTCAGTCATTGTGCGTTTTTTAATTTACTTTTATATAATTTTTTTTAAAATTATGTGGAGGAGGAAGTATAGAATCCTGGGTAGATTGAAATGGTGGGAACATAACATCAAGGAAAGTTGAGAATTTATGTTGTTTAGATGTTGGAAAGGAAAGGAATGCTCATCAAAATGCATTTGAAGGATTGAAACATAAGTATCCTTTATAAAATAATGGATATACTACAAAAATACAGTAAGAGGTTCACGATTCCAGTTTGTTCTTGGTGTAGGGTGTTGAGATCTCAATTGTCCCACATTGGAAAAGTGGGGAGTCCAACATCAATATAAAAGAGATATGAGTTACTACTCCTCTCATTGTCAATTGGTTTTGAGGTGGAACCCCGTATTCTCTAATATGGTATCAGAGCCCATAAAGCCCAAACGGGTATCGGTCCAATAAAATGAAATTGAGATCCGATTCAAGATTGGTGAGCCCAAAAGAGGCACCATCTTGAGGGGGCATGTTGAGATCTCAATTGTCATTCTCTAATATAGGGTGTAGGGCTTATGCAAAGCCTTCAAATAGTTATTTTCAATTAAATGCATAAATTAAAAAACGTCGGTTCCAGAGCTTTTCGCTGTTTGACTTGTCTTGGCCTGAGTTGTGGGTGAATATTGGGTGGCTCTTTCAAGTTTATTGTTTTTTCTTTATCGGTTTTGTCGTATGTTTTGTTTATTTGATTATTGAAGGTCGCATTTGATAATCATTTTATTTTTATTTTATTTTTTTAATTTTTAGTTTTTGGTTTTAAAAAGTAAAAATCATACAATTATTTTTTGTTTTTTTGTTTCTTAAAAACTAAAAACTAAAAATACCTTTAATAACTGTTTTTGTTTTTTTTAATCAAAATTTATTGTTTTTAATATTTAATAAAATAAAATAAAATTATTTTAGAATATTATTAAGCTAATAATCTTTAAATTTGGGGGCTGGAGCTTTATTTTTTGTGTTTTTTTAATCATTTTTAGTACTTTTCACAGGAAAAAAAACAAACAAACGACAAAAATTAGTTTTTTTAGTTTTTAGAATTCTTTTAAAATTTTAAAAACAAAAATCAAAATTGGTTGTCAAATAAATCTATTTTTTAAAAAAATAAAAAGCATAAACAAAAAACTAATTGATTTTTAAAAAAAAAAAACCTTTGAAAACTCAATGAGGTAAAAAAAAAATTATTTTCAAACTACTCACATCATTTTTTTTTAATTAAAAAAACATCATTTTTTTTCTTAATGTAACATTTTTTTTTTAAATAGAAAAATTGGAGTTTCACTCTCCTATATCCTGAGTAACCACACTCGTCTCCAACAAGACATTTTTTTTAATGTAATTTACAAATCAATGCTTTAAAATCAATATTTTGTTGTAGTGATATTAAATTCAATATCCATAAAAATAAAATTTTAAAAAAAGATTAAATAATACAGTTACATTTAGCTACTTGTAGTTGTATTCGAATATTCGAAAAGCCTCACCAATAGCTTCACTTTCATACATTATATTATAATACAACATAAAATGTATAACAGTCAAGATGGAGAAAACAAAACAAGGGATTCTCAAAAAAAAAAAAACAAAACAAAACAAAACAATGGGAAAGAATTTTACATTCTAACTTTTAAATTACACATTTTCAATCCTAATATTTTCAAAACATAATTAATTAAAGGAAAAAGCCTTCAAACCGATATATCTTCCCACAAATTTTTTAATCTAAGACGAACCAAAAGGAGCAATGGGGAAATTACCTCAAGCTCATGGAAACGAAGAATTAACAAGGATGACCAAACTCGTTTGCGAATATCTCGACTATTCTTACAAGACAGACTATCTGGCCCTACAACATTTGAATTTACAAGGATGATTTGGAGGAAACAGGCTGAGAAGTATCAGATAGCAAAGATAATTGTGTGTTGGTTGTTGAGTAAGCATAAGAAAAAGGGTTCTCATTGGGAGCAGTGGGGGCATAGAACATAGGCACAGGCATTTGTGTTGGGAGTTTAGGCAAAGGGGCTTCAAAGTTAAGCACCTGAATTGCTTGCCTTATGGAAGCCCTAAGGTTATGATTTGGGTGTGCACACCACAGCCCCACAGTCATCAAACACACAATTTCTTCTTGGCTGAACTCTCCATTCAATGCCTTATCAGCTGCCTCTAGAACCCTTCCTTGTCCATATAGCCCCCAAACCCAACTCACCAAACTGATCTTTTCTTCTTCTTCATGGTGCTCCACTGCTTTTCTCCCACAAGCTATCTCCAATGCCACAACCCCGAAACTATATACGTCGGATTCCTTGCTTGCTTTACTCGTAAGGAGAGACTCGGGAGCTAGGTAGCCCATCGTGCCTGCCACGACTGTCGTGGGCGAACGGAGGCCGTGGTCGACTAGCCTGGCTAGACCGAAGTCGCCAACTTTCGCGTTGAAGTTGGAGTCCAACATCACATTGCTTGACTTGATATCTCTGTGGACAACGCATTGTTCCCACTCCTCATGGAGATAGAGCAAGGCGGAGGCTATGCCTTGAGCTATTTTGTATCTTACAGGCCAGGAGAGGCGCGGTTTCTTACCGAACAAATGGAAATCCAAGCTCCCATTCGGCATGTACTCATAGACGAGTAAGAAATGGCCGCGTTCGTGGCTATATCCGACGAGTTGAACAAGATTTCGATGTCGCAAACGGCTTATGATATTCACCTCAGAGATGTACTCCTTTTTGCCCTGTTTGGAATTGCTTGATATCTTCTTTGCTGCTATTTCCATGTTTAGTTCTGTTACAAAACCTTTGTAAACACCACCAAAACCCCCTTGTCCAAGCTTTCCCTCTTCAGAAAAATTGTTGGTTGCTTTAACCAATTCCTTATAAGCAAATCTCTTTGGCCCAGTTCCTTTTATGAATTCCTCATCAACAGCATTGTCCATCATGCCAATTTCTTCATCTTCAAATTCATCATCACCATCTTTTTCATCTCTTTCTTTCTGTCTCCTCCTTGTCCTTATTTTCCACAAACCAAATACCAAACCAGACGCAAATATGACGCCCACCAATCCAGAGACCAGCCCCACAATCCACAATTTGGATCTACCCTCAACAGTTTCAACAATCAGATCCAAACTCGAAGTGAAATTCCAACTTCTAATCGCTTGAATCGGAATCGACTGACCCGTAGATGCAGAGAAACCAACGATCACTCTCGCCGGAAGAGTTTCCCTCAAATTAACAGGAACATCAGTAAGATTCAGCGTAATCGACTCGTTCGGAACCTGAGGGTCTTTCAAAGTAACACTCAACCTCCTCAACGTAGCATTGTAAGTAATCCGCGCACCCAAAATATCACCAGACACCATAGTATTACTCCAAGTACGATTAGCAACAGACACAATGGAATTCACATCAACACCAACATGATTATCACTGGAATCCCAAGGATCTCGAAAAATATCGAACTCAACAGCAACAATCCGATTCGTCGAGTTTCCATTATTGGACTCATTAAACAACCCCAGCCATCCGCCGCCGGAGTTCAAAGGAGGCAATGCCGAATCCTCGGAAGCTAAGAAGAAGGCGATTCCACCGGCGGAGGCGTTTCCCCTCCCGTTGGTGAACAAGATCACGAACTCGAAATACGTAGAGAAATCGGCAGATTCGTTCGTGGTTGGATCCCAGAGCTGAACCGGCTCCGAGTAGTAAGCTCTTCCGGTGTCGTTGAACACACTGCCGCCGATCTGGTTGTCGGTGAGGCGGAGCGATGGATGGTTCAGAACAGTGCCTCTTGAGGCGCTGTTGACGAGAGTGATATTGGCTAAATTGGGGAAAGAAGAGAAGGAGAAATTGGCGGAGGTGCAACAATGGAAGAAGAAAGTGAAAATCAACAACAACAGCAACGATGAACAAGATTCAGAATACATTTCGAATTTCGAGCGATTGAGGATGAAAAGTACAGATTCATGAACTAGGGTTTATGTGAAGAATCGAAGAAAAGTACCTGCTAGGGGCGGCTGATTTGAAGATTTATGGATCTTTGTTGACAGCCACCAACCGGATTGATTCAGCCTTCTAAGAACACCAGAAGCGACCTGGTCAACAAGAATGAGTCGTTGGTATTAAAGGTTTTTTGAATTTTCTTACGCTATGGCTTCCTCTGTTTCGTCGTCAATTTGGCGCGTTTTTGTGATTAAAGAGAAAACCAACCATGCAACTACCACGAGTCAAAAGGGTTAATTGTGTGCAGGGGTCTTTTTTTTTTTAACTTTTTGTCAACATGGGTCACTTTCTAAATTAATTGTTAAAATGGGTTGTAATGTGTTTTCCAAAGACGCCACAGCCAATGACCACAGTCAAACTTTTTTGTCTTATTAGCCACGTGGGCATATTTTAAACAAACTTCCGCATGTCCACCATTTTCTCATTTTGTTACTTTTTTAAACTTTCTCTCTTATTTCTTTAACCCAATAGTTTTTTTTATAAAAAAAATAAGTTCTAATTAATTTGTAAATTAATATTCTTTCAACATAATCATTTTAAATCCCATTTATTAATTTAAAAACAAACCTAATTTTTTTTAAAATTTGTTTACTTTTATTTTTTAAACCATAAAATCAAATTAATATATATTTTTAAAATAAATTCTATAATTTTGTAAATTAATTTTCTTTCACCAATATCATTTTAAATCCCATTTATTAATTTATAAATATATCTAACAATTTTTTTAATTTGTTTACTTTTATTTTTTAATCGATATAACCATTTTAAATCCCATTTATTAATTTAACAAGCATTACATTATAAATAATTTAGTACAAAGTTTATAATAGGGAATTTGCACTGGATAACAACTTTTTTTTTACCACATTTACAATTATAGCACATTTTCAAAAATAATTCGTTTATTGCAAATTCTGACTATTTTTTAAAAAATCTCTACTCACCGTTTTTTATTAAAGATTTTTATAGAATCTATCAATGGAAGTCTATCAATCTATCATTCCCTCGTTAATAGAATTTAATGGAAGTTTATCAATTTAATTTATTTATTAGTAATTGATTATATGGAAGTCAATCAATTTACATTTTTTGTAAAAATATTTTTATTATTATGCTATTCATGAAATATCTAGCCCTTTTGTAATATACAAGCAAAAACCCTTTATAATATAATAATAATATTTTTTTTAAATTATTAATACTAAATATTCATTTTTTAGGAAATAAATTAAAATTTAAACCTAAAAATATAAGATTTCTTTTAAAATAAATTAAAATAAAGATCTAATGACAAAATCTAGTATTATAAAAAAAAATGAATCCTAACAAAATTTATACATGTTTTTTTATTACTAAAATAGAATTATGTGGTAAATTTAAAATTCAATTTTTGTGGTTTTTTATATTTTAATAATTAGAGCATGGAATTCTAAATTATGACCTCTTGGTCACTCGACCTACATCTTAGTAGATTTGTGTGTTAATTCAATTTTTTAATCATAACCCAAAAAATTTTAGTTTTTAATATATAAAAGTTATAGATATTTTTTTTACAATAAATTATAGATAAATTTAATTTTCTAATATAACATTTTTTTTAAAAAATATGATTGCGTAATAAATTAATAACAATTGAATAATTATAAATGTTATTAAAAAATAGTTAGATATATTTATAAATTAATAAATTGGATTTAAAATGATATCGTTGAAAGAAAATTAATTTACAAAATTATAGAATTTATTTTTTAAAAAATATATTAATTTGATTTTATGGTTTAAAAAATAAAAGTAAACAAATTAAAAAAAAAAGGTTTGTTTTTAAATTAATAAATGGGATTTAAAATGATTATGTTGAAAGAATATTAATTTACAAATTAATTAGAACTTATTTTTTTTATAAAAAAAACTATTGGGTTAAAGAAATAACAGAGAAAGTTAAAAAAAGTGACAAAATGAGAAAATGGTGGACATGTGGAAGTTTGTTTAAAATATGCCCACGTGGCTAATAAGACAAAAAGGTTTGACTGTGGTCATTGGCTGTGGCGTCTTTGGAAAACACATTACAACTCATTTTAACAATTAATTTAGATAGTTACCCATTTTGACAAAAAGTTAAAAAAAAAAAACCCCTGCACACAATTAACCCGAGTCAAAATGTACCATTCAAGCACGAGTTAAAAAGCACAGAATTAAAGATAATAGTTTGTTTGGATGCAAATTTAAAATTATAATTATTTTGAATGATTAAATTAGAAAATTTGTCCTATATAACATTTTTTTTTGGAGTACATATCATCGGACTCGAACCTGTGATGCTGATGTTGAACCAACCAAACAATGAAACCATTGCATCACTCGCTCAGTTCCTCTATAGCCTTTTTTTTATTGTTCATTACAATTGTAACATATTTTTTAAAATAATTTCATTTATAACACATTTTATCCAAAATTTCTATTCTAATATCATTAGACTTCTATCAGTTCAATTGATAGACTTTAGACTTTTATCAATTCAACAGATAGACTTTCAATCGATATTGAATGATTGAACATTGCAAAACATTTTTGTACCCCAAATGAATAAGTTTGGAAAATGTGTTATACATGAAATTATTTTGTTTTTTTTAATATACATATGCAAAAATAAATAGACAAAAAGAATAGTTATTTTTTAGTTATTAGAAATAAATAAATCTTTTAATTATTTGAAAATGAATGATTAGAAAAAAAAAGGCATTATTTTAAATAGTTTATAAATTAAAAATTGTTTTAAGTAGTTACAATAATTGGTTTCCATATAATTTTTTTTCTAAGGAATACTTGGTAAATGCTATTTTTAAAATTTTCATAAATTCAAGTAACAAACACCCCTGTGACCTTTAATTTCTTTTCGTAATTTTATTATCATTACCATATCTTTTGTTAAGGTCCTTTACCATAGTTTCTTCCTTTTTTTCTCTGTCACGTTACCCATCGAGATTGGATATCATTTCAGTGTTTTTGTTATTACAAGAATTTTGTATTTTAACTTCTAAGAGATGAATCGAGTAAAGAGAGCGTGCTAGGATGATAAGTTTCATTTTTTTTTATTTTATTTATGTTGTTGAGTTTTGATTCTACCAAAGAGGGAAGTTTCCTTGCTCTTATCTTTTAATTCATTTTCTTAGACATCATTTATTAGTGATTTGTTGATTTGGTGAAGACAACATTAGGACCAAAGGGAAGGTAAGTTTCACTCATTAGTCTATTAAATAATGAGATGGATCTTGTATTAGTAAATGTTGTTATGTACCCAACTGTTAGTGAGTTTAATACTTTATGTTCATTTTTCTTTTGTGTATATTTGTTATATAGTTATTAGGTTTTCTAAAAAATTTAGCATAGTTATTAAATTCATAGTTCTCTTCAGATATAACTCGATTTCATGATGGTGTATTTAACTAGTTATGTGGTGTATTTACACAGTGTAGTTTTTATATCATAGTGTTTGTCATTTTATGTTTAGGGTGTGTTTGGGCCCCAGTTTATGTCAATGACTGGATTGGTTATAATAATCAAACCTGCATTTGCTCCACCGTTTATTATAAACGGTGGTTATTTAAACTTGCGTGCCCGTTTATGTAACCCTACGTGTCCGTTTATCCAAACCTTACGTATATTACTTTTTTTTACATAACCAACTCTTCAAATACCGTTTATCATAATTACTGTTATAATAACTTGCCTCTCAAACACCATTTATAATAACCCACTGTTTATCATAACCCACCGTTTATCATAATTTTTCGTCTATTATAATCAAAATCGATGCTCCAAACACACCTTTAGCCTCTTCTTATTTGAAACTTTGTATTATTGTTTGCCTATATAAGTGATGCCGAGTCATGTCCACACGAGCAATCACCAAACTTTCAAAAGATTCTAATCTCAAAAAAAAAAAAAAAATTACTTATAAATTTTTTTGGCCTAATCCTAATTCATTCCAATCCTTCCAAAACCACATCAGACAACACACGCAACTTAATACTTACCCAACAAAAATACCAAAACAAAACCTCCACCGTTTGATCTCTCCCAATCTGATAATCATCCATCCAACGATTTAAAATCAGAGAGGGCCCACCACTAATTTCGCACCTGATAATTGCCCAGTTAACAAGAACATTTCGTCCCGCTTTTGCTCATAAACATCTCTCAGCAGCGCTTGTGAGAAAGAGTGCGATCATCTGTAATCTGCGCCGGAGAAAAATGTTGCGGTTGTCGATTCGGCGAGGTAAAGTTCTTTGATCTACTTCGAACTTGTTTCCGATTATCGATTTTGGTTTATGGAATTTGTTTCTTGATCGTGTTTGCAGTGAACAAATCGAGTGTTCTTAGGCCTCAGATCTTTGCTCTTGGAAATTCTCGTTTCTCCACCTTCGCTGTACCGTCTTCGAAGCTTAATCCTCCGGTAAGGAAGCTTTTTTGTTCTTGGAGACTTCGATTTTGTGTTTCTTTGTACCAGAATTTCTTTCGTAAGGAGTTTGATTGCTCGAGAGGCTAGCAATTTTGGATGCTGTGCGTGATTTCTTCTTTTATTTTGATTAGAACTCGGTGATTTTCTGAACTTTTGGTTCCAATGAGGAACTCTGTTTGTGTCGTTTTGTTTCCGAGGAAATGAACGTGGAAAGTCCGAGCTGAGATTTGCTTCCTTTTTGCGTTTCTAGTTCTTTATTGGAGAGACTGGCTTTCAATGCTTCAACTTTTGATGTGGAGATGAAATTGTTTGAAATAGTCTACAATTCTGAGCTTTTTCTGTTTAGCAGCTAGGAAAAGAAGTTGATCTATATATGCTCTCTTAGCTTATTCATATATGTAGTTGTATTTTTGTTTCATAGCCAAAATATCATGTTTATTGTCAGGACAAACTTGTTTGAGCGTTCTTCAACTTGATTCGGAAAGCTGACATTTACTTCATCTACGCAAGCATTTCTTCATTTATATCTTTAATCGTCCGTTTGATAGAATCCACTTTAAATTCCTTTTGTCAATTTATAACTGCTTCAAAATTGTGGCATTTTGTTTATAACATTTATCTCTTTCGTTTCTTTTTATTTCTCATTTAAACTCTACTCTCTCAATCTTTTTTATCCGTGCCAGAAAGTTCCCAATCTTATAGGAGGGACATTTGTTGATTCTCGATCCTCAGCGTTTATTGATGTCATAAATCCAGTAAGTTACCAGCTCATTTATATGCTCACTTTTCTATTTCAAATTGGAGAATGATAAATACCTTTAGGTATGGGTAAGAAATATATGTATTTTGTTTGCAGGCGACGCAGGAAGTTGTTTCTCAAGTTCCATTAACCACAAATGAAGAATTTAAAGCTGCAGTATCGGCAGCAAAGCAGGCTTTTCCTGCATGGCGTAATACACCAGTTACAACTCGTCAAAGAATTATGTTAAAGCTTCAAGAACTTATTAGGCGAGATATTGTATGTTTGTAGGTGTCTTTGTTTTTCCAGAAAAAAAATGAATGTTCTAAATTCACTTTAAAAATTGAAATGTTATTTCTTCTTTTTAGGACAAACTTGCTCTAAATATTACTACAGAACAAGGAAAAACATTAAAGGATGCACATGGAGATGTATTCCGGGGATTAGGTTATAATCCTTTAGTTCCTTCCTCACCCTATCTACTCTTGTGATTATGAGATGGGAAAGTTCGTTATATTTTATTGTATGATAAAAGCTGAATGTTTAATAGCAAATTGAACTGACTCTTATGCAGAGGTTGTGGAACATGCCTGTGGAATGGCATCTCTGCAAATGGGAGAGTATGTCTCTAATGTGTCACATGGAATTGATACGTTTAGCATCAGAGAGCCTCTTGGTGTTTGTGCTGGCATTTGTCCATTCAATTTTCCAGCCATGATTCCTCTATGGGTTAGCTTGTTATTCTTCACTAGTTCAATGTCATTCTAATGCTTATAATATCAGCAGTAGAGAATTAGTTTGTCTTCTCGAAGGCTTGGGCACAGCCAAGTATCTACTTCATTTGTGATGTGAAGTCCTTGCTGCTACAAAAGACGTGCATCCCCCATAAATTAAAATTATTTTCTTCTTTCCTGATATCATTATGGCAATAAGCTTTACTTTTTTTTTATGATAGTTAACTGGCACTTAACAATATTTGTACCCTGGGATAATCCTCGCAGATGTTCCCAATTGCTGTTACATGTGGGAATACCTTTGTTTTAAAGCCTTCGGAAAAAGACCCAGGTGATCTTTGTTTTTCACTTATTCCTCAAATGCATTAATATATACTGGTTCTTTTTTTTTCCCTCTCTTTTTCTGCTTTCTTTTAATATTATTTTTGTTGTCAACCATCATGGAGTGGACTAGTTGTGAAAGAGGGTCTTGGGGTGATTAAGGTGATGAGTTCAATCCATGGTGGCCATCTAGCTTGGAATTAATTTCCTACAGGTTTCCTTGACATCCAAATGTTGTAGGGTCAGGTATGTCCCGTGACATTAGTTGAGGTGTGCGCCAAGCTAGCCTGGACAGTTATGGTTATCAAAAAAAAAAAATTGTTGTCATTTAATTTTTTTTTTTAAATACTTTATATTTATACATTTATTTAAAGTATACTGGATAGCTTGGCTTTGACCTAGTGGTGATGTGTATGGGGTTTTATTTGTGGCTCGGGAACAACCTTTATAAGGGTTATTTAGTTGAAGTTCAAACTAAATCAATGAGAAGGATTTCATTTGCCTCCCCACCCCACCACCACCACCAAACAAACATAAAGATCTTCATTAGTTATTATGAAGCATTATGCATTTTCATTGATCAAGACCTTGAATGGATGCTTGACTGCTCGTGTAGTTGTTGGTGGAAATTCTTTTAGTAGAAGAAAAACAATTATTAATTAGAAGAAATTATCAGAGAAAATTCAGACGTTGATAAAAGTGGTTTTACACTAGATACTTGCTTGTTCATAAATTCCCAGTTATCAGTTTGACCCAACGGCTGTTTTTTTTTTTTTTGCAAATTAACTGAAGTATATAATAGTGGAGGTCATCTCCATTTCAACGATTTTTCTTTATTTGAACAGTGGTAAACTATTCGAGTGATCTAAACTTTCTTGCTTTTTCAGGGGCTTCTATAATCCTTGCAGAGTTAGCAATGGAGGCTGGATTGCCTAATGGCGTCCTGAATGTGGTTCATGGTACTAATGTGAGTTCTTACTTATCGTCTTTTTGGATTGTTGGCGGCAATGATAATATTTGACCCCTTTGATTGATCTATCTAATAATGAATTCTAGATGTGCAATCAAGAGCAAATATTATTATTTTGTCTCATGGTATTCTAAAATTTTTTCAAGCATCAAACTATATAATTAGATGCTGAACCATACCCATTAGGTTCAACTCCTATCTGAAATGTGTTGGCTGTCCCTTGATTTAGTTGCAGCATCAACAAAATGTTATTTTAACTCTTTGTGGTTTTTCTGCAGGATGTTGTCAATGCAATTTGTGATGATGAAGATATAAAAGCAATATCATTTGTTGGTTCAAACATTGTAAGTTACCTTCACTAAAAATTTATGCTTCCATGGAGTTGGAAATCTCAATACATTCTAGGTTCATTTCTACTAGGATTTTTGCTGCAACATACTAAAAAGAAATTGAACAATATGAAAAATACAAGAACTAATTTGAAGATGGCATGAATCGAACTCAATTGTCTCAACAAGAATGTTGACTTTGACCATTGAGTAGAGTATTGAGTGTTGATCAGATCTGAACTGAGGCGGTCTGAGTGAACCGCGAAAAAACAGTGATGTATGATTTAGGAATGGTGGAGCAAAGGAAGAGAGTGGAATTAGTAGGCGCCTGACATGAGTTGTGGTGAGGGCTGGATGAGACTGGCGCTCAGATACAGTGTTGAGCATGGTCTGTGTGTGATTAGGATTAGCTCAGAGCATGAGATGATCAGAGCATTAAATCAGAGCATAATCAACAGCTAGTGTGCAGTTGAGCAAAGATGTTTGTCATATTCGATGCTACTAATCGGTGATGAGCACAAGCGATGTGTGTCTGCGATGAGCATGAGATGAATGGTGTGCAGCTGCTATTAGGGTTTGCATTTAGAATGCATTAGCATGATGAACACTGCACACTAGAGTGCACCTTTTGTATTGGCAAATGACGTCTAAATGCAATGACGACGTTAGATGAAGATCTCAATGTTGGTGGAATGAAAACAATAAGAGGAAGTGCAACAGCTAGGATTCAAAATAGTTTCAGGGTTATATACCATGCAACCATGTATAAATGATGATTTTAATCATATTTGATTGAGAATATGAACAATGTATTTATACAATAAGTCTCCTAGCCAGCTAGCCTAAAAATAATAATACTTAAATATAAATGTAAGAATACATGGAAATAGAGAGAAGGATTCTCAACTAAAACTACTTTAATTTTTACTATAGCTATCCTTTGGGAAGTTTTATTTGAAAAAAAATTAGTATTGTTAAGCACAACAAACAAGAGTCTGAACCATCCCATCCTAGTGGTCAAGAGTTCTCTATACCATGAAACCATGTCTAAATGATGATTTTAATCATGTTTGATCGAGAGTATCATGAACAATGTATTTAACATTTATACAGTAAGTTCCTACCAGACTAGCCTAATAATAATAAGACATAAAGATGAAAGAATGCATGGAAATAGAGAGAGGACTCTCAACTAAAACAACTTGAATTTCTACCATAGTTATCCTTTGGGAAGTTTTATTTGAAAGAAAATATAGTATTGTTTAGCACAGCAAATGAGATTTTGAACCATCATGGGTTGACCTAGTGGTCAAGAGGGTCTTTAGAAATCAAAGATCATGGGTTCATTTCATTGTGACCATCTACGTAGGCATTAATTTTGTTGGAAATATTCATCTTTTTTCTTCCAAAGACTGAAAGTGCTAGTTCCATCAAATTTAGCCAATTCAAAATGTGCTGCCATCTTGCTCCAAAAACTGTTGCAATACAAAACAACTCAAACTATTGGTAAACAATTTAAGAACTTCACCCATTAATTTGCCAAATTGAGACTCCAATAATGAGAGTTTGTACCATCGTGGGTTGACCTAATGGTCAAAACGGCCTCCAAAAATCAAAGGTCATGCGTTCAATCCATGGTGATCATCTACTTAGGAATTAATTTCCTACAGGTTATCTTGATAACCAAATGTTGTAAAGTTAGGTAGTTTGTCTCGTCAGAATAGTCAAGGTGCACGTGTGCTGGTCCACTTAAGCCGGTTCAAACTACAGACTGGGTCAAGCTGTAGGATATTATTAGTTTTTTTTAAAAAAACTTCTTGGTAGTGTCCACCTTTTACTTCTCTATGCAATAGTTTATTTTTTATTAGTGCCCATTTGAGCAGTTTGTTTACTCGTTTTTGGCATGGGATTTCCCCTTACCTTATGCAATTTTCACTTATAATAAGACAAACGTTTGTTTCCTTAAACAATTATTGCAATCTTTTTATTTATCAAGATAATAAGACCTTACTGAATTTTAATTTGACATTTTCTATGTGCAAGGCGGGCATGCATATATATTCAAGGGGATCAGCTAAAGGAAAACGTGTCCAGGTAAGTAAACCCAGGCACACATTTTTTGATACTTTTAGAGATATGTGCTTGTTTTGTTGAAACGCTGCAATTATCTGATTAACTGTGTGGTTGTTTCAGTCCAATATGGGGGCAAAAAATCATGCAATTGTCTTGCCTGATGCCAGTAGAGATGCTACTTTGAACGCTTTAGTTGCTGCTGGTTTTGGTGCTGCTGGTCAGAGATGCATGGCACTTAGTACAGTTGTCTTTGTCGGAGACTCCAAACAATTGTATTTATCCTATTCTTGGCTTTTCTAATTATTTTATTTTTAGCCTGCATAACCTCTATTTATGTTGATTTTATGTTTGTGCTTTTATGGCTATGTTGAGTACTTATTCATTTGAAATTTTACTGTTTTGAATTTGTATGATGCAGTTTGTTTCTTGAAAGTTGTTTTCTTTGTAGTTGTGAGCTATGACTTAGAATTTCAATTGTTAGGATAAATTTGAGCAATTGAAATCATCGATATTCTAAAGCCTGGAATTTAGTTTTTGTTCTGGGAAACTTCTTATTACTATTAATACTCTCTTCTCCCAATTGCTAATTCAAGTACCTGGAGAAAGTAACCTTAAGCAGTCTGAGAGTCAACTGTTTGGGATCATCAAATTTGTGTTTTGTGGAATCTCAACTAATGTTAATCTATATCAAAACATCAGGTGAATATTTATTTGGACAATGTACACTTTCAATGCTAACTCATTGAAGTTAGCAGATACATGATAATTATTTTGTTCTTGTACTTCGAGTTATATGAAAATTTTGAATTCTGTGTAATATATCTATTTGGAAAAATATTTTTAGACTGCGGCCATAGTACTTTGTTTTTCACGAAAGAATTATAAACTTTTTCCAGGGAGAATGAACTTGTTGAACGAGCCAACGCTCTGAAGGTAAATTCTGGAACAGAACCTGATGCAGATCTTGGTCCAGTAATTAGCAAAATGGTACTAATTAATTTTTTTCCTCAATTTAAACTTGTAAAAACTATTGTTTATTTTAATCTTTCATTTTGGCCTGGAAAGTCCCTCAGTGGTATACTGGTATCTATGTTATACTGAAAAGAATTCCTTGTTTCACAGGCTAAGGAGAGAATTCACAGATTAGTTCAATCTGGCGTCGATGGTGGGGCCAGGCTACTACTAGATGGGAGAAACATAGTGGTATCTTTTTTACTTTTCACGTCCCATTACCATCTTTTTAGCTGCCGGTAGGCCCGGTACTTCGTAGATTTAGCATACATGGGCTACTGCTAGTTGTTATGTTTAATGACTTACCCTGCAAGTTGTATAACAAGCTAATTTATTAAGGAGTAATCGATTTTTGTTGTAATACAAATGCAGTATGCACTCAAGTAAATAAACAGACTTCGTTGGCAGAGATAGTAATTCCAAAATTAGAGATCCTAAAATACCTCCAATATATAATTTATCAACAAGGGTACAACCAAGGGAAGAATTATCACGCATGCCACCTCTCCTAACTTATCCTCTGAAGAACAAACTCAAAACCTACCCTCCAAGCCTTCAAACACTCCATATATGCTCCACCTTTACATCACGCAACTGAGCCCACCTCAAACTACTTATCATCGTCACACGTGCAGGGTCTATCATAAAAAGCCGAAAGATTCTTTTTATATAGTTAATAAATAGGCTAAATATAGTTTTTGGCCCCTAATGTTTTACAGTTTTTTCAATTTAGTCTTCCGGGTTAAAAAGTTACAATTTTGTTCTTAATGTTTTAATATTTTCAACTATACCCTTGTCATTTAATGTTTCAAATTTCAATCGACTGATAAATAGTGAGTTGACCGTAGATGGAAGGTGGAATTAGAGCACCTAAAATAGAAAATGTCTAAATATATATCAAGTCTTTTCGAATTTTGGTAGATGAAATCATCATGGATCTTGAAGGACTAAGAGAGGGAATGAGTTCAATTCATTGCGTCCACCTACCTAGGATTTAATATCCTATGTATTTTCTGTCAACTTAATGTAATAGGATCAGGCGGTTATTTGTTGAGATAAGTTGAGGTGCTCGCATGCTGGTTCAGACACTCGCAAATAAAAAAAAGGAAGATGAATCAGAAATCTCTCTCTCTTAGATACCCTCACTCTTCGTCAAAATTTGTGTCACTTTGCTAAGTAACATGGAATATAAGTTTACTGCAAGTCAATTTTAGACAATACACAATAGAGACTAAATTGAAAAATCCATCGCGATGGGAAGGGCATGATTGAAAATCACCCAACCAATACTAAAACATATTTTTATATCCTCAAACTATAAAATAAAGGAAATAATGCGGTAGAGTTGTCCTTCAATAGCTTCTCTACACTTATCTCTCACAAATGTTCCTCTGCATGCACAATATCTTTCATAACTTCTCCAGAAAAGTACTATTTTTCTCACTATTCTCTCTCTCTATTGTTTGTTTGTATATTTATAAGGAAACTTAATGAAATCTTTGGTATTTTTTACATAATGAAACACAATGAATGAAGACGATTCTCTGGAATAATATCCCCAGGGAGGTAAAGTTGCAAAGAATAAAAACATATTGTAAATAAATCATGAATGTTCCTTGAGCATTTTATCATTCTATTTGAGTCACTTTACACAATTCAGATTGCTGAAAGAAGAAATATGGGTTTTTTTATCTCTAGATTTTCTGATGAGTCTTAATTTCCATTTGATTCCAAGGTAGTGTTATAACAGACTCAAAGTTATATAACTGCATCTACTTAGATAATTATTCATGATTGTATGTTTCTCTTCTAAAAACAAAAAGATAATTATTCATGATTGTAATTTAGGTTCCTGGATACGAGCATGGAAATTTTATTGGCCCTACTATCTTAACAGATGTGACACAGGACATGGAGTGCTACAAGGTATTTCTTTTATCTAATTATTGGTGTAATTGCTGTAATAATCCTGAACATCGAACTAAGCTTGCGAAATTTCTATCTCGCGCTTTCCAGGAAGAAATATTTGGCCCAGTACTGCTTTGTATGCGGGTATGCTTGTCAGACCCTTATCTTTCTGATTATTCTAGCCGTTACTGTTAGTGAAAAAAGATTTTTATATTAAATTCTTTCATGTTCGTTCAGGCTGAAACATTAGAGGAAGCCATTAGCATCGTTAACGGAAATAGGTACTGGACTGTTTGTTGTCCCATTTATTGTCATAGCAACTACACCTTTTCAACTGTCTTACAATCTTGGAAACAAATCATATGTTTCAATAGGTATGGCAATGGAGCTTCCATATTCACCACATCTGGAATCGCGGCGAGGAAGTTTCAAACGGATATCGAAGCTGGACAGGTAACATTGAAAATAAAATACTTGTTTTTTTCTATATATATTGATGCATGAAACACATATATATAGTTGCACCCAGTGTTTTAAAAGGCGCGCCTGGGCTCAAGTCCCACCCCTAGCGCTTCGTTTGTCCCAGGCGAGGCGCGTGTAATAAGGCGCTCGCTTTATGGCGCCTTACGTGAAGCCCTGGGTGCCAAAAGACGCGCGTCTTGTGGGATTTTTTATTTCCTTTGCGCTTTTTGTGTTTTAGATCCTTGTATTAGGCCATTCGAAGCGCGTGAAGGTTGATAGTTGAATATTATATATGTTTTATATATTATTCTTGGTTAAAACTTCATTTATGTCCATGAAAACTGTTGTTATTATGTATACACACACCAAAAGCCCAAGCCCTTTGGTGCGCCGTGGCCTCAGGCTCCTGAGAGCCATTGCGCCTTAGTGTGCCTTGCACTTTTTAAAACACTGGTTGCACCAGTACCCGGACCCAAATCCTTACCTAATGCTCCTAGGCCTAGCCAGCCTCATAGTGATTTCGAAGAGACTCTTGCCTACTGCCTTTCTGTAGTAGATATTGGAAAACTTCTTACTTCTTTGATTGATTTTATGTTTAACAATTGTTGTATTCCTCGTTTGGTTTTTATCTTTTTTGAATCATTTTAGGATTTTGTATCCATCCTTTGAACATTTGTTTCGTTTTTATTATTTCACTGAGAAGTTTCCATTTGTTTCGTTATCATGTAAACTAATATGATCTCAAAGCTTCCATCTCTGTTGAATTGATTTGAATTAGGTTGGGATCAACGTTCCAATTCCCGTTCCCTTGCCCTTCTTTTCGTTCACCGGCTCCAAGGCATCTTTTGCTGGGGATCTCAATTTTTACGGTAAGTTTTTGGTTTAAAATTTTTCCACTTCTTGTATTCTTACCTTTATTCTTCTTCCCGTCCTTATATTATGAAATATTTTATTTTAGACCATTAACTAAATGCATATTTATTTTGGTCCTTGTCATTTTTTAATTGCATTCCAATAAATACAAAGCCCATATAAATTTAAGGTCACGTTTAAAAACCTTTTTGGTTTTTGGTTTTTAATTTTTAAAAAATAAAAATCATACAGGTTTGATAATTGTTTTTTGTTTTTTAAAAACTAAAACTAAAATAATCATGTTTAATAACTGTTTTTGGTTTTTTAACAAATCAAAATTTATTGTTTTTAATATTTAATAAAATAAAAATATTTTATAATAATTATTATTATTGATTTAATAAATCTCAAATTTGCGGCTTCGAACTTCATTTGTGGCATATTTGATCACTTTTTTAACATTTTTTTAAAAAGTTATTTGTTTTAGTTTTTAGAATTCTTTTAATATTTTAAAAACAGTTTTAAAAATAGAAATCAAAATTGGTTATCAAACAAAAAAAGTAAAAAAAAAGAAAAGAAAAAAGAAATGGTTATTTAATAGGGCCTAAAAAAATGAAAGATTATGGGATAGTGGAGTTGAGAGGTTGTGTTGTTGGTAAACAGGCAAGGCTGGGGTTAATTTCTTCACTCAGATCAAAACAGTGACACAACAATGGAAAGAATCACCTGGGGGAACTGCAATCAACCTTGCAATGCCAACCTCTTCCAAGTTATAAGTAATTTTCTTCTTCTTCAACTTGTAATTTTCTTCACAAACTAACTTTATGCAGACCCCTATTTTCACTCCACATCAATAAATACTAATCACTTCTTCTTTTCTTTTTTTTTTTTGTTTTATCTCTTACTTTTGTTTAATAAGTCTAGAATAATTTAATCGAAAATGAAATTTAAAATTTAGAATAATTTTTAACATTTTCATGACTCCTCATTTCATGTTCAATTAGTTGGGAACTAATGATTTGTTTTGTCTACAAAGATTTTGAATTTTCTCATACGGATGAAATTATATTCGGTCTTGTTTTTCCAGTCAAATGACTGAACTGTATTCTAATGTTTGTTCAGTATTATATCGAGAGGGGTTTAAAAATTCCATTACTTAAAGAATATGGGATTCAATTTTATGACCTCATGTTCATTTGATACGCATGATATTGCTCAGCTCTTGGTTTTCTTGGCATCTATAACATAATAATTATTGTTTTTACTTGTAATGTAACTATATATGCATTTTTATTTTATCAATTTTTTTTATAAAATTGGATTAAAAAAATGTCTAACCCTACCTAATTCAACCCATATAGACTTCTAGTAAAATTTATCATGTTGATTTAAATAAAAATTTATATATATTCATACAAAAAACAAAATAATAATTTGTTGATCAAATTTAACTCAATTTGAAAATATATATAGGTTGATATTTTGAAGAATCATTATTATTTTTTATAATTTAAAGAAATATAGAATCCAATCCCTATAACTTAAAAACACCAGAAATGGTTCCTTAGGTTTGATAAAGCTCCCTGATCAGTTCCTATTGTTTTAACTACTTTTTATTTTTTTATTTTTCTAAACCATATGACTAGACTAAAATTAATTCTCAATTCAAGTTTTTGTGAGAAATGAGATGGTTGGAAGATATGTTTATAAAAATGTTCGTAATAAAAATTATTTGTAGTTGTGGATTTTACGAAATATATAATCATTATCAATTGTTAATTATGCAATTAATTTTCTTATTGATTAATTTAAATTGAATTTTATCATCGGTTGAATTCTATTAGTGATAAAATTTAATCAATGATAGACTCATTCATCACTGTTTAAATTTTCTATTGGTGATAGAAATTTAAATTAAGTTTTATCACTAGTTGAGTGATAGAAATTAATGTGTTATAGATGAATTGTTTTAAAAATTCTGCTGCAAATATAACATAAGATGAAAATGTGTTGTTGATGGTAAATTCGCTAATAGAACATTAATATTTTTTTTAATTATCAATAATATCGTACAATATAGGTTAAATTCTTGGGACCAAATTTATAATTCAACTATAATATATTTTCATATCAATAGTCTTTTGCCTTGTGGATTAAGTTGTAAATTGTGCAGCTCACAATAGTTCTTTTTTTCTTTCTTTAATATATGTGTAATAGTAATCGAGTTCGTTAGAAGTTAATAAGTTCATGAATCTTGGACGACGTTTTGAATAAGAAGTTAGTTTGAGAGTTATTTTGAGTAGTTAAAAAATTGAAATTTTGTAATATCTTGTTTGAAGGTAAATTTTTATAGAAGGAATACAGAAAAAATCATGTTTGGACGTGGCTTTTTTTGTTTTGTAGAGAAATTAGAAACAATAATTTATTTGGATGTGAATTTGAAAAAAAAAATTATTTTGAATTGTTAAAAATGAATAGATAGAAATGAGTGGTTAAAAATGTTGTTTTGAATAGTTGAAAATGAATGATTGAAAATGAATAGTTACAAAAATTTATTTAAATATAATTTTTTGAAGAGTCAGCAAATACTCGATCTAAATCTTCTTTAAATTTGACAAACAAAAACCCCTTTATTGATTTTAAAAAAAAAACAAAGGTTTGAAAAGTTATTTTCACTTTTTTCAATCCTTGAACCAAACCCCACCTGAAAGTCTATAAAACCTCAATGTTGATACGATTCTTCCTCTTGAAACCAAATCTATTTCCTTACGTAAACAGCCATGAATATCATCAGTCCCTTACAAGATTATAACTGTTTCCTTTGCTTTACCAAATGAAGATAATTTCTTTGGAAATTCAAAACTCCCCACAGCAAATGCCAGAAATTAATTTCTGGCCAAAGTGCAGAAGGAGAATACAAATAGCTGCAGTAGGTCTGCCACAAAAGGAAATTGCTCAAACGGGCCTCTCCCGACGTGCGGACTAAGAGATCGGGGTCGGGCGTAACCGCGAGATACATATGGTTCTCAACATCGGCTAATGTAATGGAGTTGCCCTCCGCACCATTTCCAGCCACTGAATCCCATTTTTCTTCACAAGACTTCTCCACAGCATGAACAATCTCATCAGTGGAAGTGTAAGCAACACAGATTGAAAGAAATGTTCTGTTATTGTTCTTGGTGGCTGCCATTGCTCTTTCAATTGCTGTCCTAAGAGGCTCACTCAACAAACTCATATTCCCCACAAAGTGAACCCTCATTCCATATTGATTGATCAGACATTCTTCTCTTATCAGTAGTTGGATTTTTTCCAGCATCAGATCCATCACGACTTGGATTTCGTCCGGACGCCTATTGAAATTATCGATGCTGAAGGCGTAAATCGTCACGTACTTCACACCCATTTCAAAGCAGTACCGGAGCATCGACGTCAAAGCGTAGTACCCACACCTATGGCCAGTCCCTGCAGTCAAATTCATTTTCTTTGCATATCTCCTATTCCCATCCAAGATGAAAGCAATATGGTTAGGAATGGAACC
This sequence comes from Sicyos edulis, assembly GCA_036507275.1. NCBI lineage: Eukaryota > Viridiplantae > Streptophyta > Magnoliopsida > Cucurbitales > Cucurbitaceae > Sicyos > Sicyos edulis. The sequence continues at coordinate 8,496,059 of CM071851.1, read as the reverse complement.
CATTGACAGAATATAAAAGATGCATCTCCTAAACAAACCAATAACATTTTCCAAGATCTGATTAAGTATATCCCAAAAGTATGTCCACAAATCCCCAACTCGCATTCTGTTTGATTGCTTTGATGTGTAACACAAAAGGCCTGCCCAATAAAGCCAACATATTGTTCAGAAGAGAAATGTAAATATACAAAAAAGAAAACTTTACAATTGCACAATCCATGATGGCCACCTATCTGGGGATTAATTTCCCATGAATTTTCTTGATATTCAAATGTTGTGAGGGTTAGGCAGTATGTCCCGTGAGCCGTGACATTAGTCGAGGTGCGTGTAAGCTGGTCCAGACAGTCACAAATATAAAAAAAATTTAAAAGAAAAGGTGTAATGTACCATTTGTTTACCAATTTCTTTTGGTGTTTGAAAAGTAAGCTTATAATACTACATCCAGGTGCCAAACTTTGTAAACTTAAAAATTAGTACTAAACTGTTTTGTTTTTGGAATTTGGCTAAGAATTCTAGTAGGTGAAATTCATAGTGAAGGAATAATTAGGAAACAAACACCATTGTAGAAAAGAGAAAACTAAAAACAAAATTGGTTTCAAAGAAAAGCTAAAATTAACAGCCTGAGTGAACAAAGCATTATAGTCGCATCCTCACTGTACAATACAAATACATAATCAAACAGACTTCAGAACTTCATTACAATCTACAACAACTACTTCAAAGAAATGCATAATTTTTTTTTAAAAAAAGCTATATCTATATAAGTTAGCTAGTAGTACTCCATTGACATCATATATACACATATAACATGGTAACGAGTTGGTTAGGGGGTTCGAGTCTCAAATGTTGTTGAATTTGTTAAAAAAAGAAAAGAAAGAAATGTTTTGCAGTTGAATTAAGAATAGCTGAAGAGTAATTAAAGTCAGATAGTGAGTGACATGGTTAATGATGAAAAGGCAAAAGAAGGATAAAAAATACAGAAGAATGAGAGCAAACCTCAGAAATGTAGCCAAAACCTCACAAAAATAGAAGAAATAACCTGGAGATATTGGAATTTGAAGTGTGTCATTGTCATAAATAAGTTGAAAGAGAAAAAGAAAGAAAAAAAAAAGAAAAAAGGGAAAGGAGCAATGAAAGTGTGCCCTAATTCCAACTGAACGCCAAGTTTGTGTGAGTACTCTCACAGTTACGTCAACCCTTCGCTTCAATTCTTTATAATACTACCAATACAAATGTTTCTAAAATTCATGTGCTATTTCAAACTTAATATATATATATATATTTATTTATTTTCTAATGTTACTGATCGACTTCAATCAATACACTTTATTATAGTACCTTCGATTCTTATGAAAATTTAATTTCAACTCCTATGTTGGTTGTGAGTGTAACTCATCTTTTGGGATCAAGTACTTAACTCTACAATAATTGGACAAGGCAAGTAAATACAATAGGTATACATGCTATTGTTTTTGTTGACAATTGAATAAAGTGATCACCATACATTACACCATATTGTTTACTTCTAGGCTATAAATAAAGAAAACTAGAAAAGCATAAATGAAAGATGTAAAAATAAGCTAAACAACAATGTGATCTGAAACATTTAATTGCTATTTTATATGGATAAAGATTACATCTTAACCAAACATCGTAATAGAAGAAATAAGTTAGAGAATTTGTCCTCCATAACATATTTTTGGCTCTTCATTACAATTGTAGCATATTTTTTAAAAATAATTTCATTCATAACACATTTTGTCCAAAATTCCTATTCTAACGTCATTAGACTTTTATCAGTTCAACCGATAGACTTAGACTTCTATCAATTCAATTGATAGACTTCAATCGATTTTGAGTGATTGAACAGCACAAGACTGATCGTTTTTGTGCCCCAAATGAATAAGTTTGAGAATTGTATTATATATGGAGTTATTTTGTTTTTTTTAATATACATGTAAAATCACCAATAAGATAATTAAAACTTGTTTCGATAACTATTTTATTTTTTATTTTATTTATTTTAGCTTATTTTCTCTAAAATCTCTATATCATGGTTCTTTTTCTCTAATAAAGAAACGAAAACATATTTTTATTTTTTTGTTTCCAAAGTATGACTTTAGTTTTTCAAAACATGACAAAAGAAAATAATAAAAGTAAGATCTATTGGTTAAATTTTCAAAAACTCAAATGATCTTTATTATTATTATTTTTGAGAACTAGCTTATTCACACTTCAAACTATTCTCACGAAATATAAAATCTAATCTAATAACATATATATATATATAAAATTAATTTCTAAATAAGTGATCAAAACTCATTATTTCTTAGATATTTAAGATTCTCTTGATGACTAAGTGACTCTACTGTGGTTATCAAGCTGGATTTTACTGATTTCAAATCAGCGGAGGGAACTCATGAGCCTTGGATGAGAGCTTCATATAAGGAAAAGCTTCTTCTACTTTGATCAGCTTTGGAAAAATGGTTTCTTTTCTTCTATTGCTTTTGATTCTTGTATACTATCTAAAGTATGGCCTATTTACAACTAAGAATTTTCCATAAAATTTGTTGGAATACTCAAATACTCTTCTACTACTGCAACCAGCATCAATTTTTGGACAGTTACCTTTTGGGGTTTATGACCTATTTACAGCATCTGATTTACCACCCACATTAATTTGCAGCATCTGATTCATTATCTTCTTCATCGCTTTGATACAAGAAAAAAAAAATAATGGAAAGTTCAAAATCAGAGACAAACATTTTCACTGTTTCAGATCCATGTTTGAAAACGATTTTGAGTTGTAGAAAACAACATTTGCTTTCTTCTTTTTGCACAAGTTTTTTGAGTTCAACATATGTAGGAGGGATTCGAACTCTAAACCGAGGCCGCATGTTTTATGTCAGTTGAGTTAAGCTGAACCGACAAGAGCAATAGTATAAGCGGCATAACTATATTTCTAGAAGTCATGAGTTCAAATCCTCCGATTATTGTTGAACTCTTTTGAAGTTAGTTAGATGGTGATTTCTTAAGCAGCTCTCAAGATAAGAAAGAACAGAAAATAAAAACAGTATTTTTTATTGTTTATTATTATTATTAAGTAGCTGTTGATATCTAATTATTTGATTACGATTAAATGTTTACCTGTTCAGTCTCCTTTGCAGAGGGTTTCCGAATGTCTGCGATTGAAACCTTGGAAAGATCCCTCATAGTTCCCTGTTACATTTAAAGTTCACTAATGAAAACTAATATATCATTGAATATTTAGTTTATTACAAAAGACATAAGTAATATATCTCTGAGAAACAAAACCAAATAAAAAAGGCCATACGGAAAACCAGGGAAAACCTGACATATTCTATTCAATGAAGAATGAAATTAACTTCCTACCGAATATTTGGTGTAACTTTATAGACAAGAACAAATTTAAGCATCCAGGACAATTGATTGTATGAAAACCTTTCTACTAACATATAGCAAAGATTTCCAATAGTGTTCTTTTCTTTTCTTATATCCATATCCATGGGTGTTCAGGCTAATTTTTACTTGTGCACCCCTCAACTATTTTCATTAGACAGCCGATTGATCCTACAATATTTTTGTTGCCAATGAATTTCATAAGAAATTAATTCTGAGGTAGGTGACCTCCATGAATTCAACTCATAATTTATTAGTTCTTGAAAACCTTTTTTACTATTAGGTCAATCTACAATGGTTACGTGGAAGTTAGTTTCACCAAAACCAATTTAACCTTAATTATAAACCTAATGAAATTTGTATAAGGATATCAATCAATGTAGAAGTAGAACCAGTAAGAAATTTTTTTGCTACAATTCAAAGAAACTATAAAGCAAGATTGATCTGCAAAGCTAACTAGAAAGTTCAAACCATTATCAACTAACTGAAAAGCACATTTGATTTGACAATGAAAAGTTAAACACCCATAGCTTGCCCCCATCATTAAGCTTCCAAAACTCTGTACATATTTCAGCCAAAGATAACTGTAATCACTTCATGGATGATGTCATATCACATAAAGAACTTCAATTATAGATTAATAAGCAAACCTTAGTAGACCACTGCAGTCCACATGCATTGCATAGTGTCATTGGGCCAGCTGGTCCACGACGCATCATAGGGGTAGATTTTGAACTGGTTCCACAATGCATACATTTGGATAAGAACAATGGAGGACAATTATTAAAACAAATGACCAGATTTATTTACTATTTCCACATTTGGAGGGTCAAATTTGAATCTCTAACTAGTTGAACTTTGCTCAACTTGGCACTACAGACAAGATTATTTAAAGTTAGAACGCAGGGCTCGAGAGGATTGACGAATACTTACGAAGTTTCTAACAAGGCATCATCTTGATTGGAATCCGAACTTTGAGCCAAAACTGAAGATGAGCCCTCATCTTCATCTGCAATACCTTTAGACGATACAAACTGGCCCTTCTTCCGCTCCATTCTGATAAGTCCAGACAATAGTCGTTAGAACAACCGAACAAGTCTCAAAAACAAAAAATTACTGTATACCATAAATCTTCTACAAAATAATAAATTAATTACAGAATAAGGTAAATATGAAAATGGTCAACAAGCCTCGATCACTGAGGCGTGTGCTCGTAAACGGGGAAAGGGAGAGTGAGAGGTATGGATGATGTTATAGTATGTGAGGGACCCAAACATCATACTAACTCATATTAGTTTTGTAGGCAGTTGACAGAGAGGGTATTGATAGAAGCAAGAATGTATTGAGATAGAAAATGTAACAAAACTATAAGATAACTCAAGGAATTTGAGGAACTTAAACCAAAACCACTTAATCAATGCTTGACTTCTCCCTTCCTCACACTCAATTTATAACTAAATACCTTAACAACTACTCTAATTAATACATTGTGGCAACCTATCAAGGAGGATCAGATAGTTGTCTGTGACAATAATCTAGATGAGTTTAAGCTCATTTGGACACTTACGGATATAAAAAATTAATTTCTACTTAATCCCTAAGAACAATCCCATCATCACCCGATCCTCAAAAACACATTGTCCTCATGGTCAGGAACCAAAGAGCTCTAATACCAATCGATGGAGATCAAAATGTATTGAGATGAAAAATAAGAAAACCCAAATAATTTGAGGAACTTGGATCATCCTTTCTCTTGAGCACTCTCACTCAAACCCTAGACTAAAACCACTCAATCAATGTTTAACTTATCCCTTTCTCGCCCTCTAGTTATAGTCGAATACCTTAACAACTACTCTAACTAACTACCATTTTATCCCTAACTTAGAACATTCCTATCAGGTATCTTTTTGTTAATTTTGTACTTGATTTCTGAGTGAGAGTAGGCATAGGCAGGAAGGGAGGTTAGAGTTCCCTTGTGACGCGACTTGTATCTACTAATATAAAAACAAATTGGTATCTCATCATATACCTGAGAGCAAGTTCTTTCCGCACATCGTAACGAACTTTCTTATCGAAACACCTTTCTTTTTTCTTCTCTCTATACCTACTCAACGAAGCAGCACTTTGTTGTGGATCTGACTTGACAGGAAAGCCATCGGTGCCCTGTAAGAATTATAACAGAAATGAGACTTTAGGAAATCAACAAGAGGTGATAATTTAAATCAGTATCTGTAGGGTAGAAGACCATTCAAATAAACCTGTTGGTTCACGGGATCACTTCCAACACCAGGAATACCAGAAGGAACTTCATATTCACTTAACATCAAAATCGCGGCTTCCACCTGTCAAATCAAACCATTCTCAAGTTCATAGTCATGTACTTGATTGTCAAAGTATGGTTCCTAAATCTAATTAGACAACCATAATCTCAGTTTTGTTCAACTCACACAATCTGTTCATTCATCCTCATCTTTCTTTCTTTCTTCATTTTGTAAAAGGGGTGTAACATGAGGAAGTCTTTAACTTAGTACTAGTCTCGCCCAAACACGCTTTCAAAAGAATGAAAACTTCGCATTCATGATCCACATGTCCCAAGAATACATTCTGAAAATTATATTGCACAAAACCCCTTTCCCTATTTGAATAAGTTACTGCAAGATCTTAAACGCAAAACACTCAATCTTTTAACTCATAAGTATACAATTGTGAGTCGAACCTTGTCCGGCAACACAGAGTAAAAAACGTAAGTATCCCCATGGTAAGACAACGTAAGGTCATCAGCACCACCACCAAGGTTTCCAGTCAAAGGATCCTGAACTTGGTCCGCCATCGAGGCCGACCCGCTCATTCCCACAGAGTCATCATCAAACAGCATCTGAAAGTAGTCAATCGGCTCTTCCTCGCCGTTAACATCACCGTCGCCAACGCTGCTCGTCCCGTTTTGGAAATTGGACTCCGCCATTTCTTTCTTCTACAACTACATACATAACAAGACCTAGAACACGTCAATACAACAAGAAACCAAAAAAAAAACCCCAAGAAAAATCCCAAGAAACTTATAAACAAACAAATCACGAAGAATAATCGAAAAGAAGATCAGTAGAAACATACTCAATAAGAAACAGAGAAATTCAAATTCGCAATGAAGATAGCCAGAAATAGAAAAGGAAATTAAAGAACGAGAAATGAGCTTCAATCAATGGGGTTTTTAGGGTTTGATTCAGAGAACCAGAAATGGCGAAGAAGATGAAGAAGAAGAAGAAGAAGCTGCGCCAACAATCAAACAAACGGTTGCTTCTTCATCTCTGAAATTTCTTACACTTTTTATATTCATTTTTATTTCTCTAACGGCATCAGTTGAAACAGACAAAAAAAAAAAAAAAAGTTGGCAGAAGATATATATATATATATATTCGGGCATGAAAATATATTTATTAAAGAATTTAATAAAATTACAAATGTCATTGAACTAGATATTTTTAAAATTACCTATTCAAATTACTTATTCCTTATATATTTGATTAAACAAAACTAAATATTTGTGAATTATGACCCAAGGAATGTAGGGTGGAAATAATTGAAATAGTTTGGATTGGAAAATAAGGGTAAGAAAATCTTATTTGAAAATTTATTTTAGTTGGATGAGTTTATATGTTTTTGTAGTGATTTTAATTTATAGTAGTATGATATAGGAGATTTTGCATGTATAACAGAAAAAAGGGTAAACTATTTTCATCTATAACATAAAATCAAAACTAATTCATTTGTAGTATAAAATTCAAATTGAATTCTATCACTGGTTGAGTTGTATAAGTGATAGAATTCAATTAATGAAAGACTTCTTCTATCACTGCTTCAATTTTCTATCAGCGATAGAATTTCAAATTTAGTTCTATCACCGGTTGAGTTCTATTACTGATAGAAATTAATGTGTTATAGAAGAAATATTAATATAATACAAGAGATGAAATGTGTTGCTATGGTAAATTCTCTATGATATATATTTTAATTGTAACCTTTAAATATTCCATACTTTTTGTCTTTTTATGTTTGATTTATTTATCTTGTAATTTATATTATACAAATATTTTATCGTCGATTTTTTTTTTTTGAAAAGAAATGTATATTTCCTTTTTATTTTTCAAAATTCATCTTACAAAGAGTATGTCTCTTTTGCAATATATGTTTTAATGAAAAAAAAATAATACACTTCCTTTTTATAATTAAATCCCATTTATCGATCAAAATATTATTATTTAAATAAATTATGGTTTTTTAAAACCTTAAAAAAAATGATGTCCGTAGAATACTAACCATCAGACTTTAAAAAAAAGATGGTTAGGATTATATTGGCATTAATCAATTAAAATAAAATAGGTCGTGACTTCTAATTTTATTGTTTGATAAAATTCACTTCAACACTATAATTACAGGTTTAATTTATAAAATTGATATTTGACTCTTATTTATTGAATTTTTTAAAAATAATTTATTGAGACTTAATATATATATATATATATATATATATATATATATATATATGATCCATGCTACACATGAATTCTTACACGGTAATTGTTGGTTGCAATTTCTGAAAAAAAAAAAAAAAATTGAAAGAGAAGTAGTAAAAATGAAAAAACTTCATAACTTCATCATGATTTTTTATAAATACAAGTTTGAAAAATCAACAAAACTCTATTCTTCTTTTTTGTGACTGAACTCTTTCGATATATCTCTTTGCTAAGAAGGAGAAACAATTATAAGTTTTAGTTGTAATCTCAAAAAGAAAAAAAAACAATTATAAGTTTTAACTATCTTTTATAGCCTTACCCATTAGGGGTAAAATTAGAAAAATAAAATTCATTAAAATTTTTCCCTTAGAGTTATTATTATTATTATTATTTATTCATTTATTTTATTTTATTTTTTGTAAAATTGACATTCATAACAAATTCTCTTTAATTTTGACATTTTTAATTTCTTTTATTCTCGCAAAATCCCATAAAAAATATCTATATATATATTTGAGTACACAATGGGGGAAGGGGACCAACAAACCCTATATAGAGGGCACAATTACTCTCAAATAATATGAGAGTCAGATATCGATTTTCAGGTTCGAACTCGGAGTTGAAATGGATTAATATCAGACAAGATAACTAACTACGACACTGACCCTCGGTAAATATCTATATATTTTTAGAATGATAAAATTTCAAAAAGAACACCCCCACATTTTCTATAAGTAATTTATTATAGTTTTTTTTCTAGTATAGTAATTTATGATAGTTAGTCAATTCTATCTTCTCTATTTTATTTTGATATTTTTTTATAAATATTTTATACATAATAAAATATTCAATTTTAATTATTTTCAATAAGTTTCACTCTATTGACATCCAAATTTTTACTGTATTTAAATAATTATTTGTTATAATTAAACTTTTTTCTAAAATTTTGTTACCTTTGTAAACAATACCATAAAGTAAAAAAGAAGAATTAAATTAACGTCATTAACAACGCGCCGGCCGGAGAAGAGCGTGAAGCTAAAGCCTCATAGAAGTCGCAATGGCAATAACTTGGCACGTCATCAAAAGGCTAATATCAAATATCAGCCGTTGGATATCTAGCAGATGCTCACTCACTAACTCAATTACAACGGCCAGGATCTTCCATGTCCAACGGTTCGAAATAATCTTTCGAAAATTTCATCCCAACCCCTAGGGGTGTTTGTTTGACGTTTTTTGTTAACCTACATCCAAACGAATTTTTACCAACTTCTCATTAATTTTACTTTTGAAAATAACTCTCATTTCTAATATTCATTTATAACTACTCAATCATTTCTGTCAATCATTTCTGTTATGGGTGAAATTTGTGATCAAGACCTAATGAAACTCACCAAACTCAATTACAAGAGACTAGACCCAAAAACGAGCTCGGTCCAATAAAACATATTTTTCTAAATTAGAAATATTCACTTAAAAGGAATATTTCTATAATTATAATTTATTTTTATCAAAAGTAGCCACCTACCTACCTCCTATATATTCGTAAGCTAATTAGTCATGAGGTAAGCTAATTCTAAACCCTAGAAACAACCCCTCTACACTTTTTGACCTCGACTGACTTAGGCATTGGAGGCTACGTGACTCACACCACACCGGTGTCCATTGATTATTGTTTGTTTTGCAGGTATTTGTCCCAATGAAATACAAATTCACCGTTGATCCCGGAGACCAAATTTTGACATCAACAATTTCCAACCACCTATTTTTAATCATTCCTTTCAAATCAATCAAAATAACTTATTTTTAACCACTCATTTTTAATAATTTCCATTTTAACTACTAAAAATAACTACTCATTTTTAAATCAACATCCAAAAAAGATTTTAACTATAACTACTCTACACAAAAACTATATTCAAACAAGTTTTTGGCACAACTTTCAATTTTTAACTACTCAATATAACTCCTTATAAGAACCCGACCCGAAATACGGTCCTAAACCTAGGTTCTCACTCAGCTTGCAAGTAAAGTATGTTTACAAACGGTTTAGTGCTCATATTTAAAACTTTTCAAACATCAATGAACGGGGAACATTTTAAACATCACCAACAGTTTTCATTAAGCAAAACCAATAAAGTAAAAACAAGTCTGGCCAGTATTTATAAAAACACTCAAACAGTTTAAACAACTTTTAACAACGTTCCTCTAGGACTCATGTCCATCTACATGCTGAATAAATAATGCAAATAAAACAATAGAGTGCCGGCAGCTCCCATGTTCATGCAGCTCCCTCCGCTAGCCGTCCCGGTGCTGTCCCAAGTTACCTGGTGGAAAAACCACAGAAATAAGGGTAAGTATAAACATACTCAGTAAGAATCCCCAACCGGGGTACAATACGATACATCAGTCATCTAGCACCCTAGTATTCATGCAAACAGTTACCAACACAGATCATAGCTCAACAAGCTTTCAAGGCAAAATCTGGAATCCTCGGAAGTCTCCTACTTCCGGCCTAATGATTGGTTCTCATAACCAATCCTGTGACATTTCCGAGGGTCTTTCTCCCTCAGCCAAATGATCAGCTCAAAAACCGATCCAAATAGATGTCTGACACCCTCGAGGGTCTTTCTCCCTTGACCATATGATCAGCTAAAAAACCAATCCCAATGGGTGTCCTCGAGGGCCTCTTACCCTCGGCTAGATAAACTGGACTAATGGGAGAGTACCCGAAGTCTGGCTCTAACTGGAACGAACTGGTGTACTCACGAACATTAGCCCGGGGGAGCTCTCCGAACCGGCGCCTAACTCGTGTGCGCGCACACCGCATGCTGCTGCAACCGGCGTAAGTGTGGGGGCCTAGGGACAAACTATGCGGGCCAGGTACGCATGCCTAAAGACTCGGAAATGGTGTCACTGAACACAGTAGTGCGAGGCCCTCGGCACTCATCTGTAACAGGCTGTACCACCGACTTGAAGCTAAGAACCGGCCAAGGTAGGCTTGCACCACTGGTAGGGTTTCGCTCTAGCAGGCTACAAACTAGGCTTATGTCGATGCGGTAGCTAATCCACATTGGCTGCCGGGGGGAAGCAATGTTCGCTCTGACTCCCGACCAGTGGGGACAACGTACGTTATGTCCACTCTCAGCCTCTAGATGATGACAAACCCTACTGCTCTAACTACTAGTACATAATAATTGATTCCTGGCTAAACATACATATTCAACATCATTCACACATAACCTAGCATGATACTATGAACTTAAGGCAGGAATCACAAGCATGCTGGAAGAACAAACCTAGCATGACACTAACATGTACAAACAGGAAAACATGCTAGCAAGAAGTCAACACAAGCTGTCCTACAACTAACATGTTCATAACAGTCAACAAACATACAAGGCACAATCATGATACATCACAGGGTCAACACAACCCCGGTAAGGAATCCTTACTTGGAAACAAGCAGAAAACAATCACACAATAGCAAACTCCTTAAGATGCAATGACCAACTCAACCTATCCAATAAACCAACATAAATGGTGCATAAATAAACTTGCCAGCTAAAGTTATCCCGGGAATAAAACACAAGGCACAAGAGGCTACCAAACCAAGAATGAAGCTCTCGACACTAGGCTGGCTCGGCAAGGGCGTGCGGCAAAGAATAAAGTAGAAGCGGCGCGCTAGCGCGGTGCGGCGGTAAACTGGAAAGACAAATCTGCTTTAGGGGGTTCTCTGGGGTGAAGCCCTGCCTGGCGAAGTGGCGCTGTTGCGGGCTTGCGACATGGCTGCACACGGACGGGGCTGCTGCGATCCAGACGCTGGCGAAGGAGTCACGACGGCGAAGGGCACTGGCTGTCAACGAAGCTGCACACGGGCGACGCGATGCGCTGGGCTGCCGAGCGGCTCTACGACACGATTTGGCTGCTGCAGGGACGAGCCCACGGGCGCAAAGGACAAGCATCGCTGGGCGAACTAGGGTTGACTCCCGAGTACAGGCTTGCGAGGGCGAGCTGGCGGGCTGTGCAGCGGCAGCGAGAGGCTCGGCTGGGTTCGCTGCTGCGGTTGGGGTCCTGGCAATGGTGTGTTCGTTGGGGCGAGTCGACAGGGCTGTCTTCGGCAACAAGGGGCTTGGCTGAGTTTGTTGTGGCAACATGGGTGATGCTGGGGCGAACGCCTAGCAGAAACTCAGGCACAACACACAAGATTCTTGGCTTGGCTTGGGGATAAGCACACACACAACAACGACCGATTAGGGAAGAAGAAGAAGAAGGAAGAGATCCTACCTCTCGGTTCTTGGCTCGGGTTCTTGGAGAAAGGGCAAGAAGAAGAAGATGAGAAGGACTAGGAAACTTGGCAAAGAGAGGAGGTTAAAAACAAATACGATTTTTCCTTTTTCTTTCTTAATTAGGTTAAGCGATTCCTTCCCTGGGCTTTCCCCCTTCGAGTCCCAGCTGAAACAATCTTTACTCTTTACTAAAACATTTAAATCCATGTCTCCAAATCCTTTTAGGTCAAGGGTTCAAATCCCAATGGAAGCTCTTTAATTCCTTTTAATTTTCCAATTAACCAAAGCACCTGCAAACCCTATCAAACAGACCGTTTCTTGGGAAAAAGCCACCAATAAATTCACAGATCTCAGCAAAGGACAGAAACAACCCTGGAACCCTAAAAATCCACAAACCCTGACCGAGGAGCAAAATGACCAAAATGCCCCTAAGGATTAAAATAGCTCTAACGGCCCAACCGAACAACCGAATAACGAACCGAAAACACCTGAAGAACCGAAACGAAAAACTAGGTCGTTACACTCCTTAACCTAAAAACTACCTAAATATGTTGAACAAACACCCCCCTACACTCTCTCTATTTACTCATAGAATTTCTTTCATTTTTTTTATTGTCCATGAAAAATCCCCCTTTTTATATCATTTTTAAAAATTAAATTGCTTAAACAAACTAAAATTAATTTTTAAGAGATATTTAAGGAAATTTATAATAAATGTCAATTAAATTTTTTTAAATGGTTTAAATTTATATTAAATGGAATTTCTTATTCAAATGGGATGGTGAATGAAATAAATTTGCATATGATTAAGGATTGCAAGCTTGCAGTCCATGTGTGGATGTCTATTTTTCCCTTCCTTAACTGACTTTATTCCTTTTTTTTTTTTCAGGAATGCTTACTCAGGGGAATTATTGTGGCAAGGGATTTGTGCAAAGATCCCTATCGAGGATCTGCCAAAAGCCATATAACTATTATCTGGCAACTTTGGAATTTTCGAAACTCTGTGTTGCATTGTAATTCTAAGGTTAAAAAAGAGAGTTTTATGACTGTCATTTTAAATTCTTTTAATTCTTATAGGTTGAATATGGTTTCAGGGACCCAGATTTCAAAGACTGTGATTAAGAGTCGTGATAGCATAGGTTGAAGCCCACCATCACAAGAATGTATTAAGCACAATGTGGATGACTCATGGATGGAAAACTGGGGCGAAGGAGGTGTTGGTTGGATGGCTCGCGATAGTGAGGGTAAGGTGATGTTGTGGGGCTCTAAAGGCGGTTTCAAAGCGTCAACGACAATTGTTATGGAAGGAGTGGCAGTTCGGGAAGGTCTCAGACATATGTTGGATAGTGGCCTAGACCTCGTCCCTCCAATCTTGGTGGAATCTGATTCTAAATTTCTTGTTAGTCTTATTAATTGTATTTCCCAAGATGTAACTGAAATTAGCAATGTTGTGGCTAATATTTGGGCTATGATCCCGCTGTTTAGGGATATTTCCTTTTCTTTTTTGTGGTAGAGATTGCAATCGTGTGGCTGATATGCTTGCAAAGCTCTTCCCTCCCCAGGCTTTATTAGGTAGTTATTTTCTGGACTTTCCTGTTGTTCAGGACATTGATTATTTTTTGGATCGGGGCAATCTCCCCCGTCGATTGCTATTATGGTTGTTCAAGAGCAAGTTTGCTCCGATTTGGTTGGCGTTCGATGAATATATTATTTTTTTCAAAAACAAAAAAGAGAAAAGACTTTACACATTTCAAGTATTATCTCATTATCTAGAAGAAAAAACTCGCATACGTACGAAACTTCAACAGTGGCACAGAAGGAAGGGGAAATCAAGTTTCATCCAAAATTGATGCCAAGTGGTAGAAAGTATGTAGAATCGAGGAGTATTAGATAAAGGCCTCATGGACCCGAACTAAGCCAAAAATGGTTTGTTTTATGCATAATAAACCGAACCGCACCAATTTAGTTCACAAGAATGGAACCTGGTGCAAAAAACAATGGTTTCAATTTAGGAGAGTCTGCCATTGTAAACCATCAAACCCACAACATTGGTAGACATCAAACTTTTATTGGTAGCAGGGGCGGAGCGTCAAAGGGACTAGGCCCCCCAAAAATTAATGTAATTTACCATTAATTGTCTAAATTTAATGGTAGTGTAGTGGATATGCCCCCCAAAAAAAAAAAAATATAATTTCCATCTTATTTTATTTTTTGTATTATATATATATATATATATATTTAAGAATATATAAAACTAAATTTTTTACTCTTATATATATATATATATATATATACAATAATAATAATAATAATAATAATAATAATAATAATAATTTTCTACATAGTTTAATATTTTTTTATATCCATTATTTACCTTACTGTAAAGACCCGACCCGAGCTAAGGTCTCAATGTAGGTCTTTACCTAACCTTAACTTAGCTCAACCGGAATACAGTTTATAGTCCACTTTTAAAACAAAAGAAAAGGGTGAGTTACTAACTCAGTAAGGATCCCACTAGGGTTCACTTATTCAAGTACAGGTGTTCGGGCTCAAACTCCTATGTAAACTTGGGTACTATACCCACAAAGTGTTTAATGATGGGCACATAGTCCCAATTAATAATTATGTGCATTGGGCATAAACCCCTGTGTGTATGGGCACGAAACCCCTGCGTAATGGGCACTAAACCTCTGTGAATTGGGCATGAAACCCCTGCGTAATGGGCACGAAACCCCTGTGAATTGGGCACGAAACCCCTCAAGCAGGCACAAATCACCTAACATAGCATTAAACCTCAATAACTTGACATCTATTAACATGCATTCATACTTGTTATGCAATAACTTCCCTTACCTTAGCTAAGCTCTCCAATTATAAGCTTTCCTAAGCTTTTGCTAACTTCCAGAGCCTATAACACACAAACGGTTCAGAATCACTGCAAGCGGCGAATTGTCGAACATCTGAACGCCACAGACAAAGCACTCTGTCGTCGGCCCAAACTCGTTCTGCAGCACCGCCTCATACGGATACTTCACCAACAACATGTAATGGAACCATACCCAGTAAGGCGGAATCCGATCACGGCTAAGGAAGAAGCCGTTGAATAGAAGAAAATACGCTAAAATGGGAACGAAGAAGAAGAATAGAAAGCCAGAGAAGCCGCCAGCGAGACCGACAGCGAAGAAGGTGTGTACAGTGTTTGTGTGGGATGAAATCTTGTGGGAGAGTTTTAAGCAGGGGTCTTTTGGTAATTTTATAAACTTAGAGTTTTTTTTTTGCTACAAATGAATAAATTAAAAAAATGTACTGTGGAGAGAATTTTGTTTTTTTTTTTAATATCTATGAAAAAGCCCCTTTCAAATTTTGCCTTTTTAAAACAAGAGAATCTTTAACTACCATTATTATCTTTAAAGTACACGAAAGACATTCCAAAAATCTAGGATTTAATATAAGATAATTGTCTTTTCCCAGTCAATCAACAAATTGACTTGATGTATAAAAACCCATAAATTCTTAAAAAAAAAAAAACAAAAGAAAACTCATGTTCAACCCACAATGCTTTTCCCCTCATTATCTAACTTCGTGAAGCAACCCCCATGCCTACACTCCGATTCTTATTTTCGTGCAGTACCGTTTTTACTTCTTGAATTTACAACTTATATAAGGTGGATTGATAATGAAGGGTCGAGAGGTGATTTTTTGTCAGATTCTTAATCGATCAATTTAGAAAGTTTAAGGTAAGGAAAATTAACTTTCTTATATGTGGTTTGTGGCAAAACTCGTGATTAATCTTTGCTTCATATTTTTATTAGATTATCATACATGATTGTTAATTTGATGTGTAACATAATTGTTTGATCGCCGTATGTGATTATTGATTTATTTATTTTACTTTAACTTGAATAGTAGGAAGTTGTGAGTTTCAGGATTAGTTAATCATTTGAGATTAAGATTATGGAGTTGTAAGAATTGAACAAAACTAAGCGTTGAAGTATGAGCTTGTGATTTTGATGTGTGAGATAAGATTGAGGCATAATGGTTAATATTTGGATGTTGGTAATTATAGATATTAATACGTAGTTCTTAGTTGGAATTAGTTAAATTTATCAAAGAGGTTTATTGGATGAGATTTGAGTTTATATTTGAGTATTAAGTGATCATTAAGGATGTGCATTGTAATTGATAATTGAGGATTTAATTTATCAAGTTGAAGGATAAGAAATCATTATGAGAATTGTTGTTACGAGAACTTAAGTGATGATGTGAACTCAAAAGGTTTGGGTTAGTATTGGCACGTTGATATTTATATCGGACTTGCTGGTCCATGATTTTAATTATAAAGACTTGCTAGTCTCTGCTATTTATATCGGACTTGCTGGTCCATGTGATATCGCCTATTTGGGTTTGCTGATCCTTGTAGATGTTGGGTGGGTTTGCTGATCCCCTTATTTTTCATACTACGGGTTAGCGGGCCCTAATGAGAGAGTTTATATCTCATATATATCCATACTGCGAGCTAGCGGGCTCCTATGAGAGGGTCTATATCCCATTTAGTTAGGGCTAGATGCTTGTTAAGGTTGTTCTTTTATTTATATATATTAGGGCAAACTAGGTAAATATCTAATTCTAGGAAATTAATTGAGAAAATGTCTAAATGAGTAAAATTTAAAATCTATGTCTAAAGTTTTATTTATTTAATTCTAATATAATTATTTTTATGTGAATTATTAGTCCAAAATACCCCTATCTTGATTTTTCTTTTAATTTAAAAATATTTATATTAAGATTTTTTTTCTTAACTAACATGAGAGAGATTGTAATTAATTCAAATTGAAAATAAATAATCAAAATTGATAATGCTACTAATTTGAAAATTTGATAATCAAAGCAGAAAATGCATATTTAAACCATATTTAATGCTTTTTTTTTTTTTAAAAAAAAAACGAATATAATATATTGTACATCGTTTGTATTTCGTGGGTACATCCCTATTAATAATTGAAATCAGTAAGGAAAAAGTACCTGCAACCGTTGCTACCATTAATGCACTCCACCTAAAATTTATTTGGCAGTCGAGCGATCAAAAAAGGTTTCATTTCCTTTATCCCTCCCAATTGGTCTCGAAGTACATTCCACCTCCATGTTTTAGTGGAATGCGAAAGGAAAAGGGAAAGCAAATGCGGATGTACGAAAACCTTGACCGGTACCAGAGGAGGAGCTGTATACGGTACACCTTTATATCTGTTATATATGTCATTATTCACACATGTAAAATGTATATGTGTTGCACTCGAAGTTTATGTGTTGTCTAACCCTATATTGTACATATGTACATGATACATGATGTACATAATATGTACGTCCTGCTTCGCCGTCTTGTATTGGAAGCTTCGTGCAACTGCTATGTTGCATAAGACCTTTTTCAATTCATCTTTGTTTGGTAACAATGCACCTGCTCTTAACACAATGGACCCTCTACTAAATTCTGGATGTACATCTCGATACGTGTTTGGATGATGTGTGCCAAGATACAACCGTCGTTGTACATACCACCAACGAACTCGATGTACATCCATTAGACGTCCCAGTCATCCTTCAGTTTCCTCGACTTTTCTTTGTGTACCCCATCTTTATATAGTGATATGCTTATGACTTTCTCATTTTCGTCCAACCCTAGATTCCCCTCGATAGATGATATCAATAGGAATAGGGGATGTTGTGTGTAATATCAACCACGACGGTGCTGTAGTTCGAGTAAATATCTTCCTCATCCCAATTGCCATTAAAAACGATCGTAACATATGTGACCTTCATCGAAAATTTTAACGATTGCTTCCAACATCTTCACAAAAGACAGAAACAACCATAATATGAGAATTGGTTCTGAGAATCAGAAACACTATCGTGATTTATGGGATTCGTTGCAGATTTGGAGATTGGGGATGAAACACATGAAAAAAGTGTGTAAAAATTACACATTGTTAATGAAAAGAAATATAGGAATGGTGATGGAAATGGTGCTGCAGGTTGTTTACTATGAAATGAAGTGGATAGAAATGGAGAATGTCTGTTGGTCAATTGGAGAAAACAATTCAATCCTAAAATGGTGGGAGAATATTATATTATTAAATTTAAAAAAGAATACTAAAATAGTGGGGGAATTCAGTTCTCAATGCTAAAATGGTGGAGGAATCTTTTTTGTTTTTTTTAATTCTTAAAATATTGACCAAGTTAAAAGGGCATAGATGGTATAAATGTTTTATCTCTCTTCCCTCTAATCAAAATTAGACATCCATTCTATTTCTTTCATTTTTAGACATTTTCTTCAATAATTTGTCAAAACTAGACAAATACTATGTTTTCCCTATATATTATTGGTTGATTGTTAGTATTTGTAACACTTTATTTGTCATTATTTATGTGTATTATATTAATTGATTGTTGTGATAACTTATTTTATATTATTATTATTTCCTTTGTGACTTGGAGTTTGAATGTTTGTTTGAACTGCTATGATATTTCTGGTGATTATATTAGGTAATGGTTGATCACGTGTAATACCCTGTAAGGGGTTTCTTTACTGGATTTCTTGAAACTCATCCTTTATATTTAACAATTTTTCAGGAATTCGAAGCATGTCATGGTGATTGACTGAGACGAATTGAGAAGATCATGGGCATGGTCGGGACTCTTTTATTCCGCATTAGTTATAGAGTCGTGTAAAATTCATGTTTTCCACATTAATGTTAGTAAAAAAATCTTTGTAAATGTTTCACGGACAATTTTTTTTAAATTGTTTTCTTATATTTTAATAAAATTAGTTATTTTTACATACAACTCGGTCTTTTTAGTTGTAACTGAGTTGAGAAAATTCCGCATGCATGGTAATTACCCTTAATTATCTAGTTGGAAATTTCGGGTCGTTACAAAATCATGGTATGTGGTTTGTGGAACTAAAAGATTAAGAATTTAATTCATAGTAGGCACATAGGATTAGGAGATTTGTTTTATTAAAAAAACATTTTCGCCCCCAAACTTGAAAACTTGGATCCGCCCATGATTGGTAGCATGAAAGCTCGTTGATGCTGGATAAGACAAACTCATACGTTTTTTTTTTGAGACAGACAAACTCATTCGTTCAGTGTCTAAACTGGGAGAGCTTTGCACGATGGACTATTTGAATATCGTGTCACATTTATATATTTTTCTAAAAAAAAAACTAAATATTTTACTTTATTGAAACTTATATGAAAGACCAAGTCCTCAATCTTTTTTTAATTTAAAGTAAGATTATGATTTTGAATCTTCAATTAAGTTACTTAAATGAAAGGAACTAAAAAAACAAAGCTCTTGGTCACAAAAATAGATTAATGCTACTCGACAACTCTGGTTTAATCTTCACAATTTTCCTAATACAGATATGTTATCCAAGTTACAGTTTAAAACATTCTTAAAAAAAAAGACATTAAAAAAACGAAACAAAGTTATATTTCATATTTTAAAGTGTTTTTCACACATGTTTGGCAGTTAATTTACAATCAGTAAAAACAAGAAATTGAATAAGCCCTAACCAAACAATCCCAAAATATAACAATTAGAATTGAGATTTTTCTAAAACACTAAACAGACCAAATTAGTAAAATATATAGAAGATTATAACCCCAATTTAAAGTTTTATAAGTTCAAGAACCCATAAATAAATTAACTAACCAAAACCATATTTAATCATAGGAAGAATGAATGTTAGAAAACAAAATCTCATACAAAGTAATAAATTATGCCTAGTAAAAGGTCAGAAATTACACCATTTTGTTTACTTCTAGGCTATAAATAAGAAAAACATAAATGAAAGAGGTAAAAATAAGTTAAAAAACAATGTGATCTGAAGCATTTAATTGCCCTTTTATATGAATAAAGATCACATCTTAACCAAACATTGTTAAAAAAAAAGACTAAAACCTGCATGGATAACCATTTTATTAATTATTAATTATTTATAATTTTAGCTTATTTTCTCTAAAATCTCTATATCATGGTTATCTAGTAAAGAAACAATAGAATTTCTAAACATATAAAACAAAAACAATATTTTGAAAGCATATTTTTTTAGTTTCCAAACTATGACTTAGCTTTTTAAAACACAGACAAAAGAAAATACTACAACAATTCAAGTTTTAGATGAAAGTAAGATTTATGGACTAAATTTTCAAAAACTCAAATGGTTATTATTATTTTTATATTTATGTGTCCACTAGCTTACTCACACTTCAACCACTCAGACGGGATATAATCTTACAACATTTAGATGTCAAAACAATTCGTAGAAAATTAATTCATAAATAGGTGAATACTATGCAATTAATTCATTATCTCTTAGTTTACGGTTCTCTTAATCATTAAATCACTCTATGTTGGTTAAACTCAAATGATTATCAAATAAGTTTTACTAATTCCAAATCTAACAAGTGGAGGGAACTCATGAGCCTTGGATCAGAACTTCATATAAGGAAAAGCTTCTACTTTGATCTATTTTCAGCTTTGAAAAAATGGTTGGTAACAAATGGTTTTTGGTTCTTATGTACTGTCTAAAGAATGACCTATTTACAGCTAACAATATTCAAATGCTTCTAAGTACAACAACCAGCATCAATTTTTGTACACATGAGCTACCTTTTGGTGTTTATGGCCTATTTATCATCCACATTATTTGAAGCATCTGATTCCTTAGCTTCTTCATCGCTCTGATTCAAGAAAAAAGAAAATATGGAAGGCTCAAAATCATAACCAACATTTTCACTGTTTCAGATTGAAATTTGAAAACAATTTTCTGAGTTGCAGAAAACAACATTTCTTTTCTTCTTTTTGCATTGGCTTTTTGAGTTCAACGTACGTAGGAGGAGAGGGATCCGAACTTCTAACCTCTAGGCCGAGATCACATGTTTTATGCCAGTCAACCAACAAGAGCACTAGCTCAACTGGCATAACTATGTTCCTAGAGGGCATGAGTTCAAATCCTTCCATCGTCGTTGAACTTTTTTTATGCAGCTCTCAAATTGAGAAAGAACCGAAAATAAAAACAGAATTTTATTTTTAAGTATCTGTTCATATCTAAATAACTAGCAAGTTAAAACCTTCATTAACTAACTGGTTGAATTATGTTAAACCACCAATCAATCTAAAAGTCTAAGCCGATGGATTGGGGTAAATTTAATTATATCAACCAACACACCCATACTTAAACTGTGTACATATTTCAGGCAAAGAAAAGTGTAAATCACTTCAGGGATGAATTCATTTACCTACAGAAGTTGAAATAATTATAGATTAATAAGCAAACCTTAGAGTCCCATAGCAGTCCACATTCATTGCATAGAGTCTCTGGGCCATCTGGTCCACTAAGCATCATAGTAGATTTTGAACTGATTCCACACTTCATACATCTGCATAAGAACAATGGAGGACAAAATTATTAAAAATAAATAACCAGATTTACCATTTGGAGGGTAAGATTTGAATCTGTAACTAGTTGAACTTTGCTCAACTTGGCACTACAGACAAGATTATTTCAAGTTAGAACAAAGGACTTCTTGTGAGGATCGAAAATACTTACGAAGTTCGAGCCAAAACCGAAGATGAGCCCTCACCATCATCTACAAACTTGCCCTTCTTCCGCTGCATTCTGATAAATCCGGACAGCAGTTGTTAGAACAACGGAACATTTAGGCCCCGTTTGATAACCATTTTATTTTTTGTTTGTTGTTTATGAAATTTAAGCCTATTTCTATTCAAATTTTCTATCATGTGCTTCATCTTTCCTACAATGTATCCATCTTTCCTTAAGAAAGTAGGAGAATTTCAACCAAATTTCAAAAATATACAAATTTTTGGAAGCTACTTTTTTTTTTGTTTACAAATTTTGGTTTTGTTTATTAAAATATAGGTAAGATGTAGATATCCAATAAGGAAAAATGTATAGTAAGGTAGTTGTTGTAGGCTTAAATTTCATAAACAAAAATAAAAAACAAAAATGATTATCAAACGGGAATAATGAGACAAAGTAATTTAGTATATATACTCTACTCTGGATAACGAAGGAGATGAATAAATATTACAATGAGTTGCACATGACATAAACAATATTGAATTAATAGAATTGTAACTTTAGAAGTACACTAGGATATGATTTCTGCCATACTTCATCACATTCTAGAATACATTGTGGCAACCTATCGAGAAGGGTAAGATAGTTGTCCGTGACAAATCAAGGCAAACGCAAGCTAGCTTGGATACTTACAGATATATAAAAAAAACTAATATCTACTTTATCCCTAAGAACAATCCTATCATTACCCGGTCCTCAAACACAATTCACTTTTGGATACATTTTTATCTCTATCAATAAGATGGAAAGCATTCCAACACTTGGTCTGACATTCCTCCAAAGAACAAATGTACACACAAGTGCAAAATGAAACCTAGATAGATTTTATTGAAATACCATACAACCAATATCATACATAAAATTCAAACACTCAAAAACAGAGCAAACTAAGCATGGCCTTAAAATCCAGTGTGCTCTTTTCAGTAGATCCAACAAACCCCCTTTTGGAAAATTACAAAACCCATTTCACTTTTTCTTTCTCTTGATTGAAGATCAAGAACTACTAAGGGTGTGTTTGGGACCCCCGTTTATGTAAACGGCCGGGTTGGTTATAATAACTCAACCAATGTTTACCCCACCATTTATTATAAACGGTGGTTTCTAAACCTGCGTGACCCTTTATCTAAACCTACGTGCATGTTTATTTAAACCTTACATATATTATTTTTTGTTACATAACCAGCCCCTCAAACACCATTTATCATAATCCATGTTATAATAACTTGTCCCTCAAACACCATTTATAATAACCCACCGTTTATCATAACCTTCCGTCTATTATAACCAAACCGGTGCTCCAAACGCACCCTATGAACAATCTGTGTGTGTTCTTCATTTCTAAGGGCACTTGGTTTTGTATCTACTAATATATAAACAAATTGGTATCTATCACATACCCAAGAGCAGCTTCTTCTGGAAAGCTTTCTTTTCTGTTTTTTTGGACAGGAAAGTCATAGGTGCCCTGCAAGAATGATAACAGAAATGAGCATTCATGTAAGAAATCAACAACAGGTGTTAATATAAATCAGTAATCCATTCAAATCATAGTTTTCATGTAAACCTGTTGGTTGATGGGATCACTTCCAACATCAGGATTACCAGAAGGAACTTCATATCCTAACATCAAAAGCACGGCTTGCACCTGTCAAATTAAACCACGAAAAACACTTCAAACTTCTCGAGTCCATTGTCGTGTACTTCGATTCTCATTCATCTTCATCTTTCTTTCTTTTATTTATCTTTTAATGATCTTTTAACGTGAGGAAGTCCTAACTTAGTACTCGTCTCGCCCAAGCACGCTAAAGTGTAGACCGTAGAGAGTTTAATTGCGTTTTGATGGAATCCGATGATTTCAAAAGAACTACAACTCTGCATTCATGATCTTAATTGAAAACAAACATGAAATAGTACATCATCATCAAGAAACATTCAACTCTTCAGCAGCAAGCAGCAGAATAGCTATGCAAGTACTACAGTCAATTGAGAGCCGAACCTTGTCCCGCGACACCGAGTCTAAAGCGAAAACCTTTCCTTGGTAAAACAACGTAAGGTCGCCAGCACCACCACCGCCGGTAACGGGCTCTTCAGACTGAATCGGAGGGCTGTCATTGGGCTCTTCCCCGCCGGCGTTAACACCGCCCTCGTCTTTGTCGCCAACGTTGCTCGTCTCGTCTTCCAAATTGGAGTCCGGCATTTCTTTCTTGCACAACTACATAAGAAGACGTTAATATAACAACGAACCAAAACACGACGGATAATCGAAAAAGATCAGTAGAACAATACTCAACGAGAAGCAGCGAAATTCAAATGCCAGAAAATAGAAGAAGAAATTCAAGAACCAGAAATGACCTTCAAGATCGATTCAGAGAACCAGAAATGGCTAAGAAGATGAAGAAGACGAAGCTGAACCAACAAACAAACTAACAAACGGTTGCTTCTTCACCTTTGAAATTTTTTACACTTTTATATATCTCTAACTGCAACTCTTGAAACAGACTATAAAAAATAAGTTGCAAGAAGATAAAATAAGTATTTTTTTAGCATGAAAATATATTTATTCAAATATTACAAATATCATCAAACTTGATATTTCTAAACCAGGCTATCAGTTCAATTTACTTAACTAAAGCAATATGTAATTTTTAGCAAATAAGGGAAATTAGATGCATTGAATTAATAACCACTTCAGGTGACAATAAAAACAAAATCGAACCAAACCAAATCGATCCATTGATTGGTTTGAATTTTTTGTATAATATTGGACACATTGATTTTTATTTGGAGAAAATCAAAATTTATTGAATTTTATCTGTTTCTATTGGTAAAACCAATAAGAACCGAACTAATAATAATTTATTTGCTTTCATTTTTTCATATGTTGGTTTAACTTTTTATTGATAAATGACTAATTATTAATTTTTAATTTAATTATAATTTTGAAAAATATTTAGGAAAAAAATCATTTAAATAGGTGTTGAAAGTAAAATAGCACCTAAAAAAGTAAAAAAAAAAAAAAAATTAAATTGTTGATGGATTGAATCAAAGAAAATCAAGTCAATATTTTGTCATTTATTGGATATTGGTTCGATTCCTCTTTTTCTTAAATCAATTGGATTGAAACGATTCTCCATTTGACCTAAAAATCAAGGAAAATCGAACCAAACGATTCATTCTCCCTTAATCCTAATTCAATATGTCTCAGATGGTACCTATGGTATGTCTTTATTCTCTTTCATCTTTCCAATATCCTAAAACACCATTACCATGAATTCTATTTTTATAAAATCCATCTTCCATACTCATATGTTTTACAGTATTATTTACGGTCTCAGATTCCATTATACCATTTACATTGTAGTTTTTCATGTACGGTTATACTTGATTTTACACACATATATAAGACTGTATAATGTATATAGTACTTTATATGCTCACATATTTCATACTGTATAACTTATACAATACCTTTAATGTTTATTATTCATTCTATTTATATCCAATACATTTTCCATGCTCATATTGTATATATTACATTTTCATTCTGCAATAGCATATTGTTTATACATGTATATTATACGAATTATAATATATTGCAGTAGTATTTGAACTTGTTAGTAATACTATACAACTTTGCCTCATAGGTTCTGCAAGCATCTTGATCCGGTTATCCTTCTACCGTATTTTCAAACAGTACGACTTCTTTTCCACCAACCTTTTCAACACTGTTTTTTTGGCTTCATACCTAATCCAACTTGAACTTCCATTGGTGGTTCATCTTTCCAACCAGAATCACTATATGAGCTCATCGCCTAAACAGAACTTTAAACTCATTGTATGAGTGATTTTAGTTCGTTTCTAGCTAAGTTTCCCCTTCTGATTGTAAGTAATTGGAATTTTTTTAAAGGTCTTCGACAATTCGGAGTAACTCTATTCCGATCATCTTCAATAGAACCTTCAATGGATTGCATGAGTGTCTTAAAACGCACACTATTTCGATCGTCTTCCACGATGTTTCTAGGAGCAATGAGTAAGAAGTTAGGTAAAAAAAAATGAAAATGGGTAGAAAATATTTGAGAAAATAAAGAAATGAAATTATGGTTTATTTTTTTGAAATATTTTCCAAATAAATGCACCACCAAATCGTGTTTAGTGGGTATGGAATGAGAACCGTTTTTCCAAAATTGTAAATCTTTTCAAAATTAAGAACCAAATAAATGAAGGTATTATTGTAATTGATAATTTAGTGATTTATTAATCTAATTAACGTAATCTCATTCATGCTAATATTTTTCGTGGAACCTACATTTGCAAATATTTTTCTAATTTGTTTTATTTACGAAAAAAACTCAATTAAAAAAAAAATCATTTGAATTTTAGCCATACTTGATTTTTGTTTGTTTATTTATTTATTGTAAAATTGGTATAAGTTTACTTAAAATTATATTCCTCACAAATTCTCTTTTTATTATGACATTTGTAAAAATAAAAAAAATAAAAAGAAAACTTTTTATTTTAATTTTTTGCAAAATCCCCTAAAAAATATCCATGTATTTTTAGAATGATAAAAAAAAAATTAAAATAAAGAACATTCCCTATTTTTTTTAAAGGGGATTTTAAATGTATAGCAAAAAAAACATCAATAATACTTTTTTAAAAATAGTTCATATATATATATATATATAGTAGAAAGATGGGTGGTGTTAGTAAAATGAACAAAATATTGATTCTTCAATCAATTTTCAGCTCATAGATTCAATCAATTTTTAGCTAATATTCTTTAATCTCGGTTGAAGACATCAATCAAATAAAGAACTTCTCATTAAAATTTAATTCTATAACAACTATTAAATTTTATAATTGGTATGGATTTAAAAGTAATTTTCCTTTTTCAATTTATTCAAATGAAGAACTTGACAGTAAAATTTAATTAGAGATTGATCTTTCAAAATAAATCAGTGATAAGTTATCATTAGACTTAAAAGAAATGAATAAATCTCTACCAAAACCTACATATTTAGCTAGGTTTTCAAATACATTATAACAATATTTTAATCTTTTTTTTCAAATTGTTATGAAGAGTTACGAATGATGTTTATGGTTATGAATTTTGAATATTTGGAAATTATATCAAATTGTTACCATGACGTATTAATGTTAATATATGTTTATTTTCATTAACTTTCATATAAAAAAATATAGAAAAAAAAACCGTCAATAGTCTTTTTAAAAGTAAGTACATATATGGCAATATGATGGGTTAGTCCATATAAAATGATCAAAATATCTATGATTTTATTTTTATATTTGAAATATTTTTTAAAAAAATTTATAATTAAAATGGACAGCCCAAAAACAACTACCAATAACAAATACACTTTTTATAGGTAATTTATGGTAGGTAGAAAATTTTGCATCTTTGTTCTAAATTTTTACTATAATTGGATAAGTTTGTTTATATTTTATCTAACTTTTTTATATGCATAGAACTTTTCATTTTTTATTATCCATGAAAATTTCTCCCTTTTCATATCATTAAAAAAAATAGTGTACAAAGAAACTAAAATTAATTTTAAAGAGACATTTAATAAAAATTATAATAAATGTCAATTTAATTTGTTTAAATGTTTCTCTTACTCAAATGTTTTATTTGTTGTCACAAATCAAACTAAAATCATTTATATATATTGAAATTGAAAATATTTTCATTAAAAAGATAAAAAGGACTCACATGCAAAGGAAACTCCAATCGAGCTAGCACAAAGGGAAGGGGGAAATCAACTCCATTTAATTTTTTTTCTTTTTTATATCTTCTTAATAAAATTTTCAAATACTTAATTTTTATTAAAAAGTATTTATTAGTTATCAACTCGGTAGTTAATAGTTAAAGAAAGATATTTGTTTTGATAAATATTTCTACAAAAGTAAAGATTAAATTGGTAAAAATGAAAAAATTAAATAAATTAAATTACAAAAAATTAAATAAATATATAAACAGGGCGGGGATCAGGGAATGGGATGGGGATCACATTCCCCATCTCCGTCCCCGTTTAGCTTGCGGGGAATTTTTCTCCTCTCACTCTCCAATTCTCCGCCTAAATGAGGATTCACTGCCTCGTTCGTGGCGGGTCCCCGCGAGAAAAATTGACATCTCTAGAGAGGACTACCCTACTCATTCTGCACCCGAGAAGAGGAAAAAGAAGAAACTTGTTGGGATGCAGTTCATTTCCAGCAATAGAGGATGCAGTTCACAAAACAAAAGTTTCAATTTTAGGAGAGTGTGGCATTGTAAACCCATTAAACTCACGAAATTGGTGTGTAAAGATGTCAAAATTATGTTGCAAAGAAGACAAACCAAATGCCTCCTAAATCTAATTTGAAAACCATAATCTCAGGTTCAACTCACACACAATCCATTCATTTTCATCTTTCTTTATTTATTTTTAATAAACTTTTAACACAGAGTTAAAAAGGGCGCGTAACATGTGAAAGTCCTAACTTAGTGTTACTCTCGCCCAAGCACGCTAAACTGTATGAGTTTATAACCTCAAATTTAAGTTTTATAAGTTCAAGAACCCATGTGTAAGTAAACTGACCAAAACCATATTTGATCATTGGCAGAATGAATGTTAGAAAACAAATTCTCAAATAAACAACACCAAGCAGTCCCAACAAACTTCAAATTATTAGAGGGAAGATAAACTTTTCTGATTTACCCTCAAGTACAAAGTAACTAAATTATGCCTAATAAAAGGTCAGAAATTACACTATTTTGTTTACTTCTAGGCTACAAAGAAGAAAAGCATAAATGAAAGATGTAAAAATAAGTTAAAAATAATGTGATCTGAAGCATTTAATTGCCTTTTTATATGGATAAAGATTACATCTTAACCAAACATTGTAAAAAATGAAATAAGATAACTAAAACATGCTTTGATAACCATTTTATTTTTTTATTTAGCTTATTTTCTCTAAAATCTCTATATCATAGTTCTTATCTCTAGTAAAGAAACAACAGAATATATATATATATAACAAAAACAAAATTTTGAAAGCTTATGTTTTTAGTTTCCAAAAGATGACTTAGTTTTTTAAAACATGACAAAAGAAAATAATACAACCATACTAAGTTTTAGGTGAAAGTAAGATTTATGGTCTGAATTATCCAAAACTCAAATGGTTATTATTATTATTTTTATATTTATGTGTTCGGACTAGCTTACTCACACTTCCACAATTTTCAAGAGATATAGCGTCTAGTCTTATGACATTTGGCTGTAAAAAAAAATTGTAAAAATTAATTCATAAATAAGTGATTACTATATATTAAATTCATTATCTCTTAATTACTTAAGGTTTCTCTTGATCACTAAGTCACTCTGTGTTGGTTAAACTTCAATGGTTATGTAACAAGTTTTACAAATTTAAAATCATCAAGTGGAGGTAACACATCAGCTTTAGATCAGAGCTTCATATAAGGAAAAACTTCTATTTTTACCTTTGGAAAAATGGTTGGTAACAAATGGTTTTTTTGGTTCTTATATGTACTGTCTAAAGTGTGCTCTATTTACAGCTAAGACTTTTCCATACAATTTGTTGGAATACTCAAATGCTCCTTTTCTACTACAACCAGCATCAATTTTTGTACACAGCTACCTTTTGGAGTTTATGGGCCCTATTTACCACTCACATTCTTTGAAGCATCTGAATCCTTAGCTTCTTCATTGCTCTGATACAAAAAAAAAAAAAAAAAAATGGAAAGTTCAAAATCAGAGACAGACATTTTCACTCTTTCAGATTCATCTGAGTTGCAGAAAACACCATTTGATTTTTTCCCTTTTTTGCATAGGGTTTTTGAGTTCAACATATGTAGGAGAGGGATCAGAACTTCTAACCTCTAAGCCGAGATCACATGTTTTTTTTTTATGTCAGTTGAGCTATGCTCAGTCAACAAAAACAATAGTGCAACTGGCATATCTATGTTTCTAGAGGTCATGAATTCAAATCCTCTAATTATTGTCGAACTCTCTTATGCAAAAAAGTTAGTAATTTAAAGAACTAATATATCTCGGAGAAACCAAACACAATAAAAAGGCTTATGAAATATGTATCAAGGATATCAATCAATGTAGCAACCACTAAGAAATTTTGATGCTACAATTAAAAAAAACTAAAAAGCAAGATTGATCTGCAAAACTAACTAGAAAGTTAAAACCATTATCAACTAACTGAAAAACACATTTGATTTGAGAATGAAAAGTTAAACACCCCATAGTTTTCCCCATCATTAAGCTCCCAAAACTCTGTACATATTTTAGCCAAAGAAAACTCTGTACCTAAAGAAGTGGAAATAATTATAGATTAAGAAGCAAACCTTAGAGTCCCACAGCAGTCCACATGCATTGCATAGAGTCTGTGGTCCATCTGGTCCACTAAGCATCATAGTAGATTTTGAACTGATTCCACACTGCTTACATCTGCATAAGAACAATGGAGGACAATATTACTAATTGAAATAAATGACAAGATTTATTTAGTATTTCATATTCCATTTTGATACTATCCTATAGCACATTTGGAGGGTAAGTTTCGCAAATACTTACGAAGTTTCTAACAAGCCGTCATCTTGATCGGAATCCAGACTTCGAGCCAAACCTGAAGATGAGCCCTCACCATCATCTACAAACTTTCCCTTCTTCAACTGCATTCTGATAAATCCAGACAGAAGTTGTTAGAACAACTGAACATTTGATTATAGCAAAGTTTAAATTCTACGTTGAGCAGCAGACAATAAGATGGGAATAATGCAAGAAAGTAATTTAGTATGTATACTCTGGATTATGAAGGAGGTGAATATATATCACATTGAGTTGCACATAACATAAACAATATTGAATTAATAGAATTGTAACTTTAGAAGTACACTAGCATATGCTTTCTGCTATACTTCAACACATTGTGAAATACATTGTGGCAACCTATCAAGGAGGGTCAGAGAATTGTTCATGACAATAGACGAGGTCCGCACAAGCTGGCTTGGACACTTATGGATATAAAAAAAAATCTAATGTCTACTTTATCCCTAAGAACAATCATATCATTACTCGATCCTCAAACACAATTCACTAATGGATACATTTTGATCTGTATCAATAAGATGGGAAAGCATTCCAACACTTGGTCTAGCATTCCAAAGAAGAACAAATATACACACACAAGTGAAAATGAAACGTAGATAGATTTGATTAAAATACCATACAACCAATATGATACATGAAATTCAAACACTCAAAAACAGAGCATACAAGAGCTATGAGCAAACTAAGCATGGCCTTAAAATCCAGTGTGCTCTTTTCAGTAGATCCAACAAAGACCCTTTTGGAAAACTACAAAACCCATTTCACTTTCTAACTCTCTTGATTGAAGAACAGACAACAACAAAACCGTCAAGAAAAAGAAGATCAAGAACTAAATAAATGAAGAATCTGTGTGTGTTCTTCATTTCTAAGGGCTCTTGGATTTGTATCTACTAATATATAAACAAAATGGTATGTATAGTATACCCGAGAGCAGCATCTTCCGGAAAGCTTTCTTTTCTCTTTTCTAGGACAGGAAGGCCATCAGTGCCCTACAAGAATTATAACACAAATGAGCATTGCAGATAAATCAACAACAGGTGATGATTTAAATAAGTGTCTGTGGGGTAGAAGACCATTCAAACAAACCTGTTGGTTCACGGGATCACTTCCAACATCAGGATTACCAGCAGGAACTATATTTCCTAACATCGAAAGCATGTCGGGAGTAACTATATCCCTTAAAATCGAAAGCGCGGCTTGCACCTGTCAAATTAAACCACGAAAAACACATAAAACTTCTCAAGTTCATAGTCATGTACTTGATTGTCAAAGTATGGCATCACATATGTGGAAAACTAACCAAATGCCTCCTAAATCTAATTTGACAATGACAACCATAATCTCAGGCTCAACTCACACCACAATCTGTTCCTCCATCATTTACATTTTTATAAGCTATTAAGATGGAGTTAAAAAGGGTGTAACATGAGCAAGCTCTCCTAACTTAGTACACTACTCTTGCCGCCCAAGCACGCTAAACTGTAGAGAGTTCGATCGAGTTTCGATAGAATCCGATGCTTTCAAAAGAACGACAAGTCCCAAGAATACAGCAACATCTCAGTAGGAAACTAAAATAGAGGGTATAAAACTATACCCCTTGTCTAAATTTTCAGAAAATCCTTTAACGCGGCAAGATGAAATAGCACATATTCATCATCAAGATTCAAGAAACATCCAAGTTTTTTAATAGTTATGCAAGTAATACACACAATTGAGACTCAAACCTTGTCCGGCGACACAGAGTAAACATTCCCTTGGTAAACAACCGTAAGGCCATCAGCATCACCGGGCTCTTCAGGCTGCACCGGAGGGCTGTGAATGGGATCTTCCCCGCCCTTAACGCCGTCCTTGTCTTCGTCGCTAACATTGCCCATCCCGTCTCGAGAATTGGAGTTCGGCATTTCTTCCTTCTACAACAACATACATAACAAGACCTAGAACACGTTAGTTAATACAACAAGAAACCAAAAAGAAAACCCCAAGAAACTTAGAAACAAACAAAACACGACGGATAATCGAAAAGAAGATCAGTAGAAACATACTCAACAAGAAACAGAGAAATTCAAATTGGCGATGATTGAAGATAGTCAGAAAATAGAAGAAGAAATCAAAGAACGAGAAATGACCTTCGATCAAATGGGTTTTTAGGGTTCGATTCAGAGAACCAGAAATGGCGAAGAAGAAGAAGATGAAGAAGAAGAAGAAACTGCGCCAACAATCAAACAAACGGTTGCTTCTACTGCAATTTCTGAAATTTCTTATACTTTTTATACTCATTTTTTATTTCTCTAACCGCAACCGTTGAAACGGACAAAAAAAATTAGTTGGAAGAAGATAAAATTAAGTATTTTTGTAGTATTAAAAAGAGGTTTTTGCATGTATATTACAAAATTGATAAAATATTACATGAATAGCACAATAATGAAAATATTTGCACATATAGCAAAAATTGTAAATTGATAGATTCTATCGATAAAGGGTGATAGAATCAATTACTAATAAATAAAGTAAATTGATAGACTTCCATCAGATTCTATCAAGAGTCTATCAATAAGAACTGATAGAATCAATCACTGATAAAATTGATAGACTTCCATCACTAGACAATGATAGATTCTATCAAAGTCTTCTATAAAAAAAGTAAATAATTTTTTTTTAAAAAAATGGCAGAAGTTGCTATAAACGAATTATTTTTAAAAATGTGCTATAATTGTAAACTGTGGTAAAAAAGTTGCTATACAGGGCAAATTTCCTATTAAAAAATTACAACTATCATAAAACTAGATATTTCTAAACCAATAATTAAGTGGTTACCTATTTAAATTATTCCGTCCTTAAATATTGAATTAAAAAAACTAAATATTTCTATAAAAAAATAAATAAATAAGAAAGTCTTATTATTTTTTTTTATATATTCGTGATTGGTCAGCTTTCATGCACCTCGACTAATGTTGCATGACATTCGCCTAACTCTACAACATTTGGATGTTAAGGAAAGTCTTATTAGAATTTTTTTTTTTATATTTATTTTCATTTATAGTTTTAAAAAAAAACATTATAGTATTATTTAGTTTACTTTTTTTATTCCAATCCATACTTTTTGACGTTTTATCTCTAATTGTGATTGATTTTATCTTTCTTTTTTTGAGAATCTTTGATTGATTTTTTTTTAAAGTTTTATATAGGATTTTGAATGTATGATAAAAAAAAAAGGTAAAATATTTCCACCTATACCACAAAATCAAAATTAATTCATTTATAGTAAAAAATCCAAATCGAGTTCCATCCATTGAATTCTATCGGTTAGACTTATTCTATCACTCATAAAAAAAAGTATATCACTAGTTGAATTCTATCATTAATAGAATTCCATCAGAAGTAAACTCATTCTATCATTGATTGAGTATATTATTGTTAGAAAATTATGTGTTATAAATGAATTATTTTAGAAATTCTACTACAAATATAATACAAGAGGTAGAATGTGGATAAAAAATTATGTGTTATGGATGAATTATTTTAAAAATTGTACTACAAATATAATAAGAGGTAGAAGGTGTTGTTGAGGTAATTTTTTTTTTTAAATTTATAGCATCTAAACAAATATCTAATTGTTGTAGATTTTTTATTTGAGAAAAAAAATTATTTATTATTTCTCTTTTTCAAAATTCATTTTACAAAAATTATGTTTTTTTTTCAATATATGTTTTAATGAAAAAAACAAAACAAAACAATACACCTTTTTATAATCAAGATCCAATTTATAATTGATCAAAGTAAGATTATTTTTAAAAAGGAGGGTTAATAACCTAAGTTATGTTAATTATTTATTTTATTATATATTTTTTTTCAAGCAATGCTTAATCAAACTGCATTCATTCACTAAAATTATGAATGCATTGAACATTTGTCATTCCATAACTACACTAATATATAGATAATACTAGAAAAATAGAAATATTTTATATTATCTCAATTATTTTCACTCAGATTAAAAATTAAAATGATCCCAATTATTTTTAAATGGTATCATTTATCGCATTAAAATTAAAATTGTTATCGAAACAATTTTGATTAAAATTATTACATAAATAATTTTAAATTTTATTGAAAGTACAAAAACTACGACTACCTAAACGAATAAATAAAAACATAAAATAAGGGGTATTGGGGAGTTGGAGAGGGGCCTCCCCTCTCTTCCCTCCTAACCAAAACATAGCTTAACAAGTTTAAAATATATTTATAATTAAGAGACTTCATATTTATTTATTTTTATATATATGAATTCTCAGGGTAATTGTTGGTTGCAATTTTATGAATAAACAAAAAAAAAAAGAAAAGTAAAGGGGTAGAATTGAAATAACTTCATAACTTCATCATGACTTTATAAATACAAGTTTGAAAAATCAACAAATCTCTTTTTTCAGATAGAACTCTTTCAACATATCTGTTTGCTATGAAGTAGAAAGAATTATAAGTTCTAACTATTGTTTTATATTAGCCTTACCATTAAATAATATTCAAATCTATTATGTATTTCATAAATGGATAACATTTTTTTGAGTAAATTTATATATATTTTTTTTCTTTTATACATTTTATCTGGGTTGGGTAAGATTGTGATCTCTTTGTCATTTAGCATCAGCATGCAGAAACTTCATAAAAGATGCATGAAATGAAGTAAAGACAAATGGATCTCTTTTTTCTTTTTTACTTTTTTACTTTTTACTAAAAGCTAATAGAACAAACTTATCGCCCTGAGTTAAATTTTAGTGTACAATATTTCCAGGGAGGGATTCAAGAAGAATATCTATAAAATTTAGAGCTAAACTTGTCATGATGATCCAGTGAGAATGAAGGCGTGGATGAGGCTTTGTGCCGCCTGAGTTTCGTCGGGTGTTCCAGATACGACAATAAGTCGATTTCTCGTTACGGGATCAGGTTCATACACGGACACCCTCGCACCGGAAATCTGATAAAACCAGAAGAAAACCAAAGAGAGTTAAGGATGGTAGTTCTACAAAATGACAATAGTTAAATGAATGTGTTCAAATTGCGCCTTCAAAATTTATTGTTTTAGTCATCTATGAATGAAGATGAACATTTTGAGATGCTTATATCATACTAAAAGTTGATATAGACCGCATGCAATCGGAATTCAAAATTTGGGACAACATCAAAATTTTAAAATTAACCCAAGAAACAAACAGACTTCCGAATGGCAAGAAAGTCAATACAAAAAATGGCATACAGAAACAAGGATGGTTAACTCGACAAAAGCGATGTACAACCTAAAGAACAACCTAAAGAACAGATCCTGTTAAAGTAAGATCATAAAAAACAAAAGCATTCAAATTGGCTGGAATAAGAGAATTGCTATGTACTCAACCACAAACCATCTTTCCAAAAGCTAATGAGCAATGCCATTCAAACCAGAGGTTTGACCAACTCTTATCACTAGCTAAACATTGTTGTTAGATAGATCCAAATATACTCTGTTCTGCCAATCTCTATAGGTTCATCAGGAACAAACTTGACGCACATCCAACTCTATTTTTGGTAGCCTAAGAAATTAGGGGGCTGTTTGTTTGACATATTTAGGTAGTTTTTTGGTTAAGGAGTTATATTGAGGAGTTATATTAAGTAGTTAAAAATTGAGAGTTGTGTCAAAAATTCGTTTGGATGTAGTTTTTGTGCAGAGGAGTTAGAGTCAAAATCTTGTTTGGATGTAGATTTAAAAATGAGTAGTTAAAAAAGAAATGACTAAAAATGAATGGTTAAAAATAGGTTATTTTTATTGATTTAAAATGAATGATTAAAAATTACTGGAGATCGCTTATCTGATCTCATGTAATTTATATCTCTATATTGTAATTTCATGAATCAATGAAATTGTCTCTTATCCAAAAAAAAGAAATGATTGAGTAGTTATAAATGAATGATTAAAAATGAATGGTTAGAAATGAGAGTTATATTTAAAAGTAAAAATGAAGACGAGTTAATAAAAACTCGTTTGGATGTAGATTTTCAAGGAGAAGTTGATAAAACCTACTACTAACTCCTACCTAAATATGTCAAACAAACAACCCCTAGAAGTTTAGAACCATATAACCCAGTTTAGTCATTATATTATGAAACCCATAATTGAAGCATAGACTTCACCTCTCTTAGACGAGCCAAATTAGTGCCATTCTCTCCGTACACCAAGCCGATAACGTCTTCGGGAACTACAATTTCTATGGTCGTGTTTGTCACTATAGCAGTTTTGCTCCCACTGCCAACATGAAAGAAAAAGTTAGAAGACTTGAAATGACAATCAGATATAAAATCTTAAGATACATGGTTCTGAAATTTTCCTCGTAGATAGGAACCAATAGCTTAAGCTACAAAACTTCTATAACTGCACGTACTTATAATGAAATGGTGCAAGAAATTTTGGCAAGCAACACCAGAATGCTAATCCCTACGCCAATTACACCACAAGTTTGACAGAATCCAAGGACATAAAGGTTAGCATTAAATATAATTGGATGGTTCTCGTCTTTTGGCTCCTATGTTTGTGGAAAGCTGAGGATATCAAGATAACATGTATCAACAAGACCGGCCAAGTCAACTAATAACCGAACCAGTGCGCATATATTTAAAGTTCAAGCTGTCTCATGGAAAAGAGTGTACGTTACCGACCTGCCAAGTTGTACTCCGCCCCTATAGGATGGAAAACCCCTGCCAGCATCTGACATGGCCCTAGAACTTATTCCAGAATAAGACTGCAACAATGTACAATGAAAACAAGAGAATTGGAATTGGAAAAGGCAAACCATTTTGTTTTTGGAGGGAGACGTGGGAAAGAAAATCTACCTGTGATGGCCATAACCCAGGTGATGATGGGCTGTCTAAACTGTGAGAAAAACCCAGGTCATCTGTACTTCGAGTTGTAGTATGTTGTATAAAACTACTATGAGAAGTGCCAACCGGAGTAGTTCGTACTAGCGGTGCAGGATCCCTTAGTCTTCCGTATGGGCTGGTCTCAGGATATATTGAGAAACCAGCACCACTCCTTGTTCCAGAATTACTTAGGACACTAGAAAAAAGGTTATCCCGTAGTCGACCAGTAACATTGTACAAAGCATCTTGAACATTTGAAAACTCACCTGAAATCTGTCAAAAAGGAAAATATGAAATAGCTATAAATTAAAGGAGTACAAAAACATTTTTCACTGAAAAAATTAGCGTCATTTATTTTAATCACATACTTATGCATGTAAATGGGTGGTTGGTTTGGTACCCACTTTGAACGCACGAAAGTCCTAGTGTTAATCAAGAAGCACACTACACACACACATATACATATACACACACATTGACACATATATAAATCATGCTTTCATTGAGAAAGAACACAAGAACAAGAGGGCATACAAAAGAAAAGGGATGCAAAAGGGCTCAGAAACAGAAACCGAAAAAAACATAGAATTTAATGAGGACCCAAATATCATCCAAAGACCTTTCCACCTTTCTAAAATTCTATTATTTCTCACACCTCAAAGCCCCCACAAAATTGCACAAATTGCCATAAAAACTGGCACCCCTCTACAATCTCTCGATTTATTCAAGAGAAGCCATCTCACATCGTAGAAGAAGAAGATCAAGATCCTCTTTCGCCTTCCAACACATGATGCAACACATGATCCCATTAAAGAACCTTCCTCAAAACCCTGGTTAAAGTATTAATCCTGCAGTGGAGAACTTGCCAAGCCCGAGACATGTACTTCTGTTATCACAAATTCATGCTCAACAACTGAGAACGTGTACTTCTATTAATCTCTATTCCCTAGAAAATCTTAAAGAAAGAAAGAAGGCTCTTGAGATTGACAAACAATTCCTGGCTCCCAAGAGAGAAAAGATGTATCATCAGTGAATTGAAGATAGGCTCCCAAGAGAGAAAAGATGTATCATCAGTGAATTGAAGATAGGCTCCCAAGAAAGAAAAGATGTATCATTAGTGAATTGAAGATAGGATAGAGGTAAATTTCCTCCCCTACCTCATCAGTGAAGTGAATTGGAGATATGATAGAGGTAAATTTTCCTTACCTACCAAAACATCTTCAATGACCTTGCTTTGAGCATCACGTGTAATGATCCTACTCAAAACATCGACTACTAACAAAGAGAAAAAGGATCAACTTTCCGAAAACCTCTAGTAGCAAAAAAATTTATCCACGGCTTACCATTCACCAAAATAGAATATCTCACCGACCAAAATGTATCAGATAGTCAAGTACGGAGGAGTTACAAAATTCTCATGCTTTAAAAAAACAATGACATGCAAACATGTCTAATGCATACACTGGGTTCAAGCCTATCTGCCAAAATCAAAAACAAAATTAAAACTGGCATAATTAGGTAGCAAGTGTACCAGCAAGAATGACTAAGTTATTTACTAGAACATTATAAAGAAAGTTGTTTAAGCATCCCAGCACTCATAATTAGGATATATTAGAATATTAAGGGTATATTAGTAATTAGTTATACCAATTGTTATAGTGAGTTGTTATAATTTATAAATATAATATTGTGGGTATAGCCTGAGTAGTATCTCAAGAAAGGGGAGGTTCGAGTACCCAAAAAATAACCCGTATGAATTCTTCATTATCAGTATATTTCTCTAGTTTCAAACATTCTAATACACTCGACAACATTCCACTTAGTCAAACATACTGCTAAAAGATGTTGTTAAGTTCAGACTCTATAACCACTACCAAGAACTTAGAAATTGCTTGGTCAAATCCAAAGAAAGGATAGTGAAGGAAAAAATTATTTAGCACCAACAAAATCAAAATGTACGTCATTCCCACCTGTACTATTTCGTCATCCTCTGCAGCACAATTTGGGAGCTGATCACTCGATATTATTCTTATGTTAGTACCTGTAACATTCCTGATTTCAGAGATGATAGCCCCTCCTTTTCCCAACAAACAACCAACTTGATTTGATGGAACAACAAGCCGTGCCACAACAGATGATCCCATATTCGGGTTCATGTCTTGCCCCATCTCAATTGCCACATCTTCAGACCTAGAGAAAACAAGAACAACAGCTTTTTGTGCTGGCGAGTATCGCGATTCAACGTTCTTCCAAAAAAGAAAAGAAAAAAAAAATATCCATGTTAGTGCATACGTTATACATACATAATACGCAAGGGATTGCAGGTGGATAAAGAAAATCAGATGGGTAAAAGACTACAAAAATGCCACACCTCAGATGCACTAATAGTAATCAGTCTCTCATCACAACCAGCTACTGATGGTCCAACACTTACAGTAGCACCAGATTCATCCTGAAGTGCTCTAACAATTGTACCACCCTTGCCAATCACACCCCCAATCCTATCATTGGTACAAAGAATTTTAAAAACAACTTCCTGCTGTGTAACTTCAGCATCTAATGTGGACAGCACATCAGAATCTAGTGACGAAGAAAGGACTCTTGAAGCAAAAACGCTTGAGCTGCTTGGCAAGATGGGCAGAATTGAATTCCTTCGCAAAATATGGTCCATATGTAGGTCGGGTAAAGCCTCATGGATCACTGCTTCTGCAGGTCTGCTTGCAACCGTCCTCATCTTGTCACTTGAAGGACACTCTTGAAGACGGTGTGTTACAGCAAGAAGTGCTTTCTTGATAGCCAAAACATCCCCTTCGATCTGCCAAAAATGACAATATATTCATAACAGCAGAAGCATATCTGGCTAACATTAACCAAAGAGTTCTACAGATATCAACATCTCTTACATAATCTAGGTATTTATTCTAATTTCTAATTAAAAATATACATTCAACAATAATAAACAAAAATAAGAAAGTCGTAAGATAAATTGACACTTAATTTTATGACTCGTGAGTCGTGAGAAGTCTCTCATGCATGTCATGAATGCAATAACACAGGAAACTCATTTCCTAAAATAAAATTTTGCAAATGAAAACCTATAAGCAAAAAGAGGCACCATAAATCCACAATAAGAAAATCCTTACCATTTTAACCACCATAGTTTGGACTCATTTACTTATTTTTATGAAAAACGGTTAACTGCATTTCATTGTTGGTAATGTACAAAAAAGGCACCACAAAAAACAGGGCAAAATTTACACACCATGAGGGGGAAATGAAGGAGCGGGCAATATATAGAGAAAGGGAGGGAGAGAGAGCTCAACGAAGCCCATAAGGCTAACTAAAAACAAATAAAAAAGAAAAAGAAAATTACAAAAGATGGCACCAATTACTGTGACTGTGAGAGAGAGAATAATATCCAACAAGGCAGGACTAATGAGAAGCACTGAACTTCTCCTTAGACCACCTCAACCTCTCTAAAAACCTCCATATTTTACTCAAGGCAAATCTACAACTACAACACTATATTTAAGGTTACTAAGTTGTCTCATTACCACTAATGAGAAAATTAATTTCAGCATTTCAAACCTTATATGAAAATAAATTAACCCCTAACCTTCCAACAAAAGCAGAATCATACAAGTACTAACTAAGTACATTGCCTTGATAATGAAGGAAATATGTCAACCATGGCTGGTCATAAAATCCTATGGAGGGCCAAAAATTAACTTCCTAGCTTCTTTACATATGAATATATGATCATCCTTATTGCCCACCTAGCTAAGCCTAACTTGAGAACGAACGCAATGAACCTACATTTGCTCCCGAGAGAGACTATGCCACGAAACCAAAACCATATCAACCGAAAAACTCAAGACTGAACAATACAAAGACTAAAACCACAAGAATGAAAAGAACATTTTTTTTCTTTACCTCAATCACCTCATCAGAGGGAGCTGCACAAGCCGGCAAGTTATCAGACAAGACCCAAATCTTACAGCCACAATCCCTCCTTATCTTCTCCACAACGTTTCCCCCCTTGCCAATAACTGACCCAACTTGAGCCATATCCACCAACAATCTACAAGAAACAACCCCAATTCCGGCGCCCTGACTCTCCGCCGCAACCTCCAAAATCCTCTCGAACACCTTCAGAAGCGCCTCCTGGGCCTTCGAGGCCTCCACTTCTTCATTATGATCCAGCAACACCCTGGAGGTAAGCGCGGGCGGGGCAATCACAGTGACAACGCGGTCGGGCGAGTCGTTG
Source organism: Sicyos edulis (assembly GCA_036507275.1). Lineage (NCBI taxonomy): Eukaryota > Viridiplantae > Streptophyta > Magnoliopsida > Cucurbitales > Cucurbitaceae > Sicyos > Sicyos edulis. The sequence goes on along the minus strand of CM071851.1, from coordinate 8,454,393 downwards.
GGAGCCTCCTCGACACGAATCTTGGCTCCGGTGGACTGCTGAAGTTGCTTTATGACGAAGCCGGACTTGCCGATGACGCCGCCGATTCTGGAAACGTGACAGAGCATTCGAAAGGCGACATGGCCGGGTGGAACGATAAGCGGCGGGGGTTTCTTGGGCCTCTTGGACTTGGAGGAAGCATTCCCCGAAGCTGGGTCGGCCATTCCGGTGGGCGCCGCCACCGCTGCACGCTTGAGTGGAAGAGAGGGGACATTGCTTCCCATCTCTATAACCTAACCAACGGAATCAATGGCTACAAAATTATTAGAAATGAATGTGGAAAATGGAAAACCTCAGCTGAAATTGAGTCCAGTTTAGGGCTTTTCTGCGACTGTTACAGAGAGAAGAAGATGAAGAAAAAGTAGGGTTTTAGGATGAAATGGAACAATAATGCGCCAAACAGAAGAAATTCTCCTTTCTTTCTTTCTTTCCTTCCTTTTTGTTTTCGTACAAATTAACTTTAAAAAAATATAAGAATTAGGAGATTTTGGATGTATAACAAAAAAAACGTAAACTAATTCTATATAGTACAAAATTAAAATTAATTCATTTGTAGTAAAAAATTCAAATTGAGTTTCTATCACTTGTTGAATTTTATTAGTGATAAAATTCAACTAATGAAAAATTCATTCTATCCCTACTTGAATTTTTTTTTTTATCAATAATAGAAATTCAAATTGAGTTATATCACTAGTTGAGTGATAAAAATTAATGTGCTATAAATAATTTGTTTTAAAAAAATCTGTTATAAATATGATATAAGATGTAGAATGTGTTGTTGATGGTAAATTCTCTAAGAATTAAAGCTGTGGTTGGCCCATTTATATAAACGGTCGAGTTGGTTATAATAACTCAACTCATGTTTGCCCCGCTGTTTATTATAAACAATGGTTACCTAAACTTGCGTGCTCATTTATCTAAATATGTGTGTCTGTTTATCTAAACCTTATATATATACACTACTTTTTGTTATATAACTAGCCTCTCAAACACAGTTTATCATAATTTATATTATAATAACTTGTCCCTCAAATACTCTTTATAATAACTCACCGTTTGTCATAATCGCCCGTCTATCATAACTAATCGGTGCCTCAAACACACTTTAAATATCAAACACGATAATCAACCACATCATTGATTCATTCGATTATTTTATTTTATTTTAGTTTTTTATTTTTCAAGATTACTCCCTTTTGGGAAGAAAGTACTCTTTTTTATTATTATTATTTATGATTGTTTAAGTAGGAATATAATGAGTTAAACTCAAACCATAATAATCGAATGGGTCAGTAGCGCAATGATTTTTTTGTTTGGTTATAAACCAATTCAACACTAGCGTCATAAGTTCGAGCCCGAGAATCGGTATTTGTCCCCCCTCCCCCAATATGTACTATAAAAAAAAAACTCAAACCACAATAATAATAAATTTATTGGAAATGTCTTTCAAGAAAAATAATTATATATTCTCAAAAAAAGAAAATTATATTTCTAGTTAAAAAAACAAACCATTAACGATTCTAATTTCATTTTAATTGTATAATTTCCACTATTTTAAGATTATTTTACCATCTTCATACAATCAATAATATCGTTTTTATTCTCATTCTTTTTCTCGAAAAAGCATCCATACAAGTCAACCTCCATTACTTTCAACGAAAAAAAAAAACCCAATCCTCTAATCACCTAGGGCATGTTTGGGCTGCCGAGAAGGGAAGGGAAGGGAAGAGTTCCTTCCCGGCGTTTGACCCACGGGTATAAAAAATCTGGCCCAACCTGGCGCGTGGGCTCCACGCGCCCACTTATCCCGGCGCATGAACGCTCCTTTTTTTTTTAATTTTTAAAAATTTGGCACAGCGTTTGTTTATTTTTTTTCTTTTTCTTTTTTTTTTTAATTTTACTTTCTTTTTATGTTTTTAGCTTTCCATCATTTAATTTTAAGTTTCAGTTTTTTTTTTCAATTTTAGTTATATGTTTTAAATTTATAAATAAAAGTTTTTTCATTATTTTAATTTAATGTTTTTTATAATTACATTTTTGCTATAGTCTTATCAAAATTAAATTATTAAAATTAAAATTGTGAGCCCCCTCTCAAAATATTTTAAATTTTATTTAACTAATAAATGAAAGAAATAAAGTTTAAAATCTCACTTTTTAAAGACATATATACAAAATATAAATTACTTTACTTTTTTTTTTGTTAATTTAATAATTGAAATTTACTAAATTTTAAATTTATTTCACTCATAAATTAAATGAAATAAAGCTTAAAATCCCACTTTTATTTAAAAGACATATTCGTAAAATATATCAAAATTAAAAAAAAAAAAGTTTACGTTATTTTAAAAAGAAAATTAAATACATATTTGAATAATTTATTTAGATTGAGATATAATAATTTTAGATTAAATTAATATATAATTATTTTCCCCATATATTTGTATAAAAGATATAGACATATATTTTTTATTTGATTTATTTATAAAAGTATATTTATATAACTAAATTAATTAAGTTTTGATTTTTTTTTATATATATAATTTATTTACATCAAATTATTTTAATTATTATTTTTTAAAAATTTTAAATAGTAAATTAAATGAATAAATTTTAAAATATTACTACTAAATATCTACTTTTATAAATAAATCAAATAAAAAAATTACATCTCTTCCCTTCTCATCTCATCCCACCAAACACTCATTTATAATTCCTTATCTTTTTATCTCTTCCCACCAAACATAAATTTACTCTCACTTCTCTTCCCTTCCCAACTCACCCTACCCAAACATGCCCATAGAGTATTGTCTTTATTGTATTTTTTATAAACCAAGCGACAATGTTTTTCAGTGATCTCGATACCCACGCTCTTGTTGTTATTTTAGTTCTTCGACGATTGCCCATGGTGTTAACCATTATTCCGACTATGTTCTTGGATTTTTCGGCCATTTTCTTGGATTCCAGTATGCATTCAACAATAGAGTAGCATAATGAGCTAGAGACTTTCAAGATTCCACAGTCGAAACATGTTTTTTGCATCATTTTTCTCTCTCTTGCGACACACACCTAAAAGTTTCTAAATTTGTTATATTACTTTCCAAAACAATAGTCATTCCACCCAATTTTATCTAATAAGACCATATGTCTAATTTTTATCATGGGTAGCCACGCTAAACAAACGAAGACAACTAGTATTGGTGCACTAGACATGTTTAAATAAATCAAACTTCCATATACTTCAACTATTTTCACGAGATAACTGTCTTACTCTATTGTACTTGGTTGTCAACCTATAAATTGAACCATAATATTATTGGCAAAGAACCACTTAGTTTCAAAGAAGGTAGGTAATAGTTTATGGACAAAATACATGTTTAAAAAACTAAAACTATAATTCAACCAACAAAAACTCAAACAACTATTTAGAAAGCCAAACAAAATATGATACACAGAACATACAGTGAGGTCGTTAGGAGACTTTAACTATAGCCTGAGATTCTGAAATAAATGAAATGTCAACTTAAGAAATACATAATTCCCTTTTATATTAGATAGCCTATAGTTAGCGTGTTTTCCTGTGTTCGATCCTGTTATAAAACGGAAATCAACAATCAATAACGAAGACAAAGAAATCGTAAAAGAGGAAGAGAAGCAGAAATCACACAAGGATTTACGTGGTTCACCAACGTTGTGTTGGCTAGTCCACGGGCAGAGAGGGAGAAAGAGTTTTATTCAGAGAGACGAATTACAGAGGTGAAATGTCATAAAAACGACTAAGGTTTTAATTCGAGCTTATATATGCGCTCTAATTAAAACCTAATTACATAATGCTAATTTACGATTTCTCCACGGGGGCGTTGCCCCCAAGACTCCCCACTCGGCCGATCGGCAATGAGACCCCGACTACTAATCGTGGGGCATTAGTGCGTTCAAGGCATAAATGCAATAGATCCTTCTATTATACTTGGTTATCAAGTGTGTTGAGCTCAATGGTAATTGGTATGAATCCTCAATCGAGAAGTCACGGGTTTGAATCTTCCAACTCCAAGGATCGTTGTTAGTCTTTAGTGTTTATTACTTCTTTCTTCTCTTTGATTTTTCAACCGAAATCCTCTTATATTTCTGGCTGGACCCTTTCTTGTCATCTGTAAAAAGATCTTTGTACTTCACTAATATCCTCTCTTTCTCTTCAAGCAAACCGAGCATTTCATAAGCATCTGCTACCCTCTGCACTATTGTTTTTTCTGGAGGTTTACGTCCGAAAGCGTCGAGATCTTTGAAAAGCTTTTGAAGTCACAAGCCAAGATTAGCTTCAATTTAAAATTACCTAATACTCTGACAATTATGCATTCATATATATATAATTCTATATTTCAGGCATTACGAATAGCAGTAGTTATCGAGTTTTGACGTACTTGTTTCAATTTGGGAGGGGTGACTAGCAGACAAAGCGAAGGTTCAACAATATTGAGTTCGATAGCAGTCTATCTAAAAATATTCATAGGAAACAAGAGAGTCTACATTCTTTGTTTTAATCACCTTTGAGCTTTTGCATCATAGTCCTCCCTTAATGTTACAAAATAATTGGATACTAGAGATGTGTTTTTTGTTTCTCTTTTCTTCACTATCCAAGGAGCATAATAATATGAAGTCTCCATGGATAGCTTCATTCTCTATTTTGTTTTTTTCATATCAACGCGTGTCTAGGGCAGCTTACGCACACCTCGACTATTCTCACGGGACATTGTCCTGACCCTACAACATTTTGTGTTAAGAAAACTTGTAAGAAAATAATTCTTAGGTAGGTGACAATCATTGATAACCTTTTAATTCTTCAAGGTTCCTTGACTACTTAGCCAGCAGAGGATGGCTAACTCATTTTATTTAGGAAACTAAGATAAGGTCAACATATTTCTTAGTCATATCCAATGATTATTCATCCAAACAGCAGTTCACAACCTCGGTTTGACCATCAATCTGTGGATGATAAGTGGTACTGCGCCATAACTACGTTCCAGAAGCCTTGAAGATTTCCTCTCATATCAGGCTAGTGAATATCTTATCGCGGTCCGACACGATACTCTTAGGTATCCCGTGCAACCGGACCACCTCTCTGATAAAGACCTGGGACACTGTGAGAGAAGTGAATGGGTGTTGAAGGGGTATAAAATGAGCATACTTAGAAAGCCGATCGACCACCACAAAAATAGTGTCATAACCCTCGGAACGGGGAAGTCCCGCCACGAAATCCATCGAGATGTCTTCCCAAATTCTTTCAGGAATCGGTAACGGTTGTAATAGGCCAACTGGGGACAACGACAAATGTTTTGCTTGCACACAAATCGAGCACTCGACCACAAACGCGCGTACGCGGGCCTTCATTCCTGGCCAATACACTTCTTTAGCCAGACGTTGATACGTCTTAAGGAGCCCCAAATGCCCCTCGATGGCTCCCCCGTGGAACTCAATCAATAACAGTGGAATCGTAGGGGATGTCAGAGGTAGCACTAGTCGACCCTGGTACAATAGCACATCACCCCTAACGGAATAACCCAGCGGGCTCAACTCTTCTGCAACCAACGCGGTATAAATAGCAAACAACTTTTCGTCTTCCCGCATCTGCTGAGTACTGCCGTGTTAACCCCAGCAACACAACTCAACATGCTCAATTCACTTGTCGACAACATTCGAGAAAGAGCAACTGCTGCTCTGTTTTCTAGGCTCTTCCTATATTCAATATGGAAATCATAACTCATAAGCTTTGCAATCCACTGTTGATACTCTCCATCAACTACACGTTGTTCTAGAAGAAATTTAAGGATTTTCTTGTAAGGGACCGACCCGAATGGGGCACTAAATGGGTCATTATCCCAATGCATGCATTCAAAGTAAAGGACATTTAAACAGACATGATTTCGGATTCCAATTAAAACAAAAACATTCAAAATAACCCCTTTAAAAACTAGACAATTTCCTGGAACTCCGTCCCCTGTTTCCAAGCACTGCTCCAAGATAAATACATTTCCAAAGTTTACTCAACAGAGATTTACTAAAAGCCATTCAAAACCTGTTCAGATACAAAATGCTGGAATCCACAAATATTTACAAAGCATCCTAGGGCTCCGTGCCCGGCTACATGCATTCAGGGAAAAACAAAACACACAAGAGTCATAATACAAAAATCAGAGTTGGAAGACTGGGTCCCATGATCACAGCTCCTCCTTCAGGCATCCTGTCGCGCACCCACGATTACCCGTGGAAAACCACGAGAATAAGGGTGAGTAACGAATTACTCGATAAGAATCCCCAACCGGGGTACAATACGATATACATGGTCATCTCGATGAGCGTATGCAAGCTATGAATATAAACACGGAATAGAGCACATAGCTTAGCCCACACTTGGGCCTTGGATGCCAACTCGTGGTCTTAGTCCTAATAATATCATCACACAGTCCAATACATAAGTCGCCCTATACGAGAAACAAGTCCCGCCTCGGCTGCTCTCTCGTCGACGAAAGGTACACGCTCAAGATCCCGAGGAGCTCTCCGGTCGGCGCCAGAATGAGCGTAAGCATGCACCGCGTGCTCTGCGCGACCATGGGGGTGCCGGTCTAGAGGCAAGCTGCCCATGTCCGATCCACCACGCCTAACTAAATCTTTGGATCGGTGTCACCGACATAGGGGTGTGAGACACGGACACGTAAACTATGTCACCTGAACCACCGCACCTAGGGCCAAGGAACGGTCGTGGTAGGCTTACACCGTGAGCCGTCCCCCGCTTTAACAGTGGCAATCGGGGCTACGGCCGAACACGCCGAGGAAGTGCCGACTGCCGGGGACGAGGCAATGCCAAGTCATCATCCCGACCGTTGGGGCATTAACAACTGCCACCCTCACCCAAGATTGCAGGGCCTACCGCTCGGGTTAGCTAATCCCTCACGGGGTCCAGGGACGGAATGACTTGCTCGACGTCCCCGCCATGGATGCAAGGTACTTTATGCATCGGGCCTTGGATGATGCTATCTACCGCAATTCTAACTCGCCCTAGCAATCGAAAAACAAATCCATAAAATCCAATACGTGCTCAATAAGAATACAACGAGCCTAGCATGATACTACGAAGCAAGGGACAGATACGAGCATGCTAGAAAGGAACAACCTAGCATGAATTAACATGAGAATTAAATCAGAAAAATCATGCTAATCGAAATTCAGATTAGAGAACCTAGCTACATATGTCAATAAACACAAACAAGCAATCAATCAGCAATCACATATAATATCGCAGGGTCCACACAACTCCGGTAAGAAATCCTTACCTTGGTCGGGGACGATTGCACGAAAACCTAAGCTGCGAACTATCTCGAACTAGCTACCGGGAACCTATCAATCATCACAATAATCACCCAATAGGCCCAAATACAATAAAATAAACAGGACTCAGCTCGGGAATAACTCACGAGGCGCGACGAACGCATTTAACGGAGCGGCAAGAACGGGCTGGTTGGCGCGTGGCGCGCGCTGGGCGCGGGACGAGCGGCGCTACTGCTGCGCGCGGTGATGCAGGGGCGAACAGAGGCGCGGCTCGTCTGGGCGCTGGCGATGCGACGCGTCAAGGAGCTGGGCAAGGACGCGCGCGCGAGCACGGGTCAATACGTGGCGTGGCTCAACGGTGGGGTACGCCATGCTGCGCGCGCGACGGCGAACAGGCGAAGTGAACAGCGATCCGGGCGATGGAGAATAACGAACTCGAATTCGAGCGATTGGAGAGGATTCGACGAACGATTTGTTGATGGATGAGTTCCTCTACACTGCTTGAACAGAAACCACACGATTTTCCTCACTCCTCTCGGCGCAGAACGAAAATCGAAAACAGGGGGAAAAAGCGAAGGAGAAGAAGAAGAAGAACTTACCAACTGCTTGAGGATGGAATGCCTTCGAATTTGGGGAAGGGAACTCGGTTGAATTGAAGCTGGAGAAGGAAGAAATCGCGAGAGAATGGCTGTCGGTCGGGGGAAATTTGCGAGGAAGAAGAAGAAGAAATGGGGGAAGACTCGGGCGGCGGGCCTTTTAACCAAAACAGGGGGACGATCGGACATAAATAAAAGATGGCGCGTCTAAAGCAACAAGAGCGTTTGATAGCTCAAGTGGCAATGCCACCCGCCTAGCTTACCACACGGCCCTGGTTCGATTCCCGCTTGACGCACTATTTAATTCCCTATTTATTTTTACTCTTTCCCAAGCCCAAATGCCTTCACCAAAAATCCCGATCCTTTTCAAATTGACTCATAATTATTCCGGCAATTTTCAATTTCAAAACCGTCCCTGTCGGCCAGACCCAAAATTACCAAAATACCCCTGGGCCTCCTGGGAAGACCGGGATGAAATTTCCGGGCCGTTACATTTCTGGTCCGTACGAACGACAAAATGGTGTCCCAGTAAATACGCTCGCCAACGCTGTACTGCAAACATGATGGCCATCAACTCGCGCTTATAAACAGACTTCACGCGGTGGGTTATAGGTAAGGCCTTACTAAATTAAGCTAGATGTCGCCCCTATTGCATCAAGACTGTGCCCACACCAATACCGGAAGCATCAGTTTCCACAACAAACAACTGATCAAAATCTGGCAATCGTAATACCGGCACACTACTCATCGCATGCTTAAGTCTCTGAAAGCAATCCTCCACTATCGGGCCCCATTCAAACTTCCTTTTTTTTTAACAACTGAGTGAGTGGAAAAGCCATCGACCATAATTTGCCACAAAATGACGGTAGTAACCCGTCAACCCAAGAAAACCCCGTAGATCTTTAATATTTATGGGGCATGGCCAACGTACCATGGCCGCAATTTTCTCTGGATCGGCAGCCACTCCTTCGACAAATATAAAGTGCCCCAAATACTCAATCTGGCGCAACCCAAACTGACATTTCTTTGCATTGGCTACAAGGGCATGGGTCTGTAAGGCTTCGAAAACTCGAACTAGGTGCTCCTTATGATCTTGGATGGACAGATTGTAGATCAAGATATCATCAAAAAATACTAGCACAAACTGGCGTAGAAACGGTCGTAAAATCTCATTCATAACTGACTGAAACATTGCAGGAGCATTTCGTAATCCGAAGGGCATGACTACAAATTCATAGTGACCCTCGTGAGTTCTAAAAGCCGTTTTATGTATATCAGCTGGCTTAACACGGATCTGATGATAACCCGCCTTCAGGTCAATTTTCGAAAACACTATCGCCCCATGCAGCTCATCCAGCAACTCGTCAACCAGTGGTATCAGATATTTATCGGGCACTGTTGCTTGATTCAAGGCTCGGTAGTCAACAAAAAAATGCCAACTCCCATCCTTCTTTTTTACGAACAAAACTGGGCTCGAAAACGGGCTCGTGCTAGGACGGATAATTCCTGCCAACAACATTTCACCCACTAATTTTTCAGTCTCATTCTTTTGATACTGTGGGTACAGGTACAGATGTACATTTACTGATTCCTTGCCGGCCAATAGTTCAATAGTATGGTCACAATTACGTTGCGGGGGTAGGCCTGTCAATGATTCAAAAACCGGTGAGAAAAAATGAAGTACAGAGTGCAGTTCTGTGGGTACCTAAGACATATCTGGTAGAGCTCCGATCTGTTCTCGAGTCGGTATCGACGCCTCAATCATGTTCAGCTCGACCAGGAGCCCCTGATCCTCTGGTCGTAAGGACTTCATCATGGATTTTAATGAGACTTGGGCCTTGACCAGCCGTGGCTCACCTTGCAACTCAACCTTTCATGGCCCCAATGTGAATTGTATTTTTAGTGCGCGGTAGTCAAATTCAATTTTTCCCAACGTCGCTAGCCACACAACGCCCAAAATCACATCTGCGCTTCCCAGTGGTAAGGGCAAGAAATCGTTCACTATTCTCAATTCTGCCAACTGAAGTTCCACATTCTTACAGATGCCAGCAGTTCTCACAGAATCCCCAGTCCCCAACATAAAGCCATAATCATCGGACGGCTCCATTGGTAATTTCAATTTAGCAACAATGTCATCGGATATGAAGTTATTCGTAGCCCCACTATCGATCAATACGACTACTTCTTGCCCCTGTATCGAGCGTGTGACCTTTAGCGTTTTTGGTGAACTCAGCCCTGCCATTGAATGCAAGGATAGAGCTGCTATATTCGGTGTATCCCTAGTGTCCTCAACAATCTCCTCTTCGGGCACATAATCATGTGACTCATCGGTTTCTTCATCTCCCAGACAATCTACCATATCGCGTACTACAAGTATCTCTAGAGCTTGCAACTCTTTCTTTTTACATCGGTGTCCCGGAAAGAACTTCTCATCGCATCTAAAGCACAGTCCCTTATCTTTTCGTATGCGGATCTCATTATCTGTTAGTCGTTTATAAGGAACTGCAGGAGTGAGGGTATTCGATGGTGTTGATCGGTTGGGAGTGATAGCAAAAGTTCTTAGGTTTGATCCTCCCGCCACCTTCGCACTGACCGCCCCCGATCCCATACCCGGTTTAACTACTGTCGACGTGCCCACTCCTTTTGCTTGATTTCGAAAAGCCAGGTCATCCTCAATTACCTGTGTCATGAACTTCTTGTCCTGAATTCCCACGGGCCTCAGTTTCCTCATCTTACTCCGTATTTCTGCCTTCATACTACTCTCCTATTTCCCTTCCAAGGCACTCGCACTAATGTCGCTCATACCATTTGCATATTTTTCAAACATCTGGCGATACTCTCTTACGGTCCCGACTTGCTGCAGACTCATCAAATTAGCATATTTATTGTCATTGATCGTCGCTTGGAAACGATGCAACAACAATTCTCGAAACTCCTCCCACGAATCAATCGGAGCTTGGTCCTCTTCATACTGCAACCATTCTAGTGTCTCTCCTTCCATACACAAGGCTGTGGCGTCAACCCTTTCGTGCCCCGTCAGACGATTAACCTAGAAGTACCTTTCGATGCGGCATAGCCACCCCTCAGGGTCCTCATCCGCTAGCCCTTTGAACACAGGCATCTCCAACTTCCGTAGCCTCCTATCTATCTTGAGTCCATCTCGACCGCTTGTTCCTGGTCCCTCGCCCTCACTGCGACCCTGTCTATCTCTCCAATCATTCCGCTCTCCATCTTGGTTACAACCATCCCAACCCGATCGTTCCAACCGTCATGCGCTATCGACCTTTCATAGCTGGTGCGCACCCTCCCTTCCTCCGAAAACTCGTTTTCCCTTCCATTGACCCAAAAATACCCCGGTCGATCGAAATCCGAGCCCATACCATTACCCCAGTCGGTCAACCCCGGTCGATCGAAGTCGAGCCCATACCAACCCCGGCCTTCACCGCCCGATCCCGCGCCCCACCCACGCTCGCGCTCGCCCACGCTCACCGCACCAGGCCCGCTCCAGCTGCCTCGAGCACTTGCGCCGCCTCGGATCTCCCCGTACGCCCCCCAGCCCTCACGTTACACCAGCTGGCCCGGCCCGACACTCCCCGCGCCTGGACCCCAGCCTACGCATCCTGCGTCGCCGCTTGGCCCGACACTCCCCGCACAAGCTCCGCCGCCTGCGCCGCCCGCACAGACCCCGTCGCTAGCCCTGCTGGCGTCTCCCACTCCCCCGCCAGCAAACCCGACACCCACGCCCCCTCGCCCGGCCCCGCCGTAACCCCCCATCGCGCCCACCTCCTCTCCGGACGCCCCTCCTCTCGCGCCCGACCCATGCCCCCCTTCTTCGCCCGCCGCCCCAGCCGCAGACCTCGTCCGCAACCTTGATCGCCAACCCCTTCCCCTTGTCTCCTTGCTTCGATTCCATTAACAGCTGCAGGCTCCGGTTGATCATCTCGAACTTCGTATCTTGCTGTTCGAATTTCGAATACATCTTTTTCCCTAAACGTTCCTCAATCGATTCCATCCTTGCTTCTACATCCTTCAGCCTTCTTGCCAATTCCGCCCACCCTTTTTCGCATTCTTGCATCCTTGTTTCCATCTTAGTACTCACCATTCCCGGATCGGTAAATGGGTCTGATACCCAAATGATAGAATCTACCACAATATTATATTAAACTTGATAAATCTCTCGAGAGAATCTCTCAAAGAGCCTAGAGTACAAAGACGATAATTCAATGAATAACTCCTAATGACCTATCATATCCTATTTATAGTAAACCTAGGATTTAACCTAATTTAGTAATTAACTCTATTAAGGCCCAAAAGCCCAATACAACTTAAATAACTAAAACAGAATTATATTTAAAAGTAATAATAAAATAGATCTGTCACTTCTTGGTCCGCCTTGAGTAAACTTTTAATGCTCACAGGATCGTATCAGATTTATAAGAAGCCAAAATTCTATCAGAAAAACCTAACTCAAGCTCTATTTATTTTTGCATGGTAAACCATCTTAGCGTCGTTAATTGTTCAAAATAAGAGAATTCAGTTTGAAATCAAAATAACAACAGATACAATATATAGATTCTTGCCTAATTGTAGCCATGGTTTTCAAGTTCAGTGTATAAATTCTTAGCTTTTGAGGAGACCTATTTGCCCAATTTGTAGAATTTGTGCTGCTGTTCCGAAAATTGGCTTGGGTTTGGAGCAGTAAAATGTTGACGTTAAATTAAAAATATTATTTATGTAACTACCCGACCAAAAACAAGATTTGCCACTCTCCAAAACATTAACACAAACTCAAAAGGAAATAGCACATGATAACAAAGAAAGAAACAAAATTACTTAATTAAATAAACAAGAAAAATATTTAAAAGATAAAATAAAATAAAATAAAAACGACCACCCAAAACAATAAAATCAAAATGTAACTAGAATAGTTTCAACAACTGAGACGCTAAGCCAAAAAGAGAAAACACAAACTTTAACCACTAGACTACCATGAAATAAGTATATAGTATATATATACACTCACTACAACACATCATGCTCCCACACAAGCTTAGTTCCCAAGGAATAGTACGTTAGTCGAAAACTTAGATTTTGAAAATGTATTCCATTCAAAGTCTAAAGTTTGAAATTCACTTGTGACACTAATTTATAGACATTTATCGTCTCTCATTTCTTCGATATCTCTCGGTATCTAGTTCTAGCCTAAAAACGAACGTGATTACCCTAGATATAGTGGAACTTAGTTCTACTACGAGCACATAATTTCAACTACGCAACAGTAAAATCTCTTATCCTGATTTAATATTAGAAAACACGAATTTCCTCCAACAAACCTAAACCACAAAACAAGCTTCCTTTAACACAAAGTGTCCCTTTCTACTTAAAACATCCAAAAGTTAATCTTGTAAGTATTTTCAATAATTACCTTAACTAACACTTCGTTTAAATAATTACTTCTATTGAACTGACGAGAACTAATGGCTTAAATTCTTATACAAAAGGTTACAATACTTCGCCAGAAATTCGCCTTTAACAATAAACAAGGAATGAACAATCAATGTCCCAAAGGGCGATAAGCTCCCTTGAAGGTCCCATATTAGAAATTCATCAACGAACTTAATTGTAAAATTTATTATTGTCTTTCCAGTCTTAGCCTAGAGACGGATGCAGGTAAGGTTAATAATACATTTCTAGAGCTACATTGGCTAACCAAGATGACTAGTGACCAACCGCAAACAAGCACAGCTGAAGTCAAATATAAACAAATGTGAAAACATTAAAAAGAGACATCATAATTCATAAGAATACTAAACTTGCCATGATATTAAGTTATTAACATATGAATCCAATGCTTCTTGTTTCAGCCTCCAGAGAACCTATCATACAAATGATATCTCAGTCTACTACTACAACAAACAAGTACAACCAAAGCAACAAGATATATAAGGCATCAAACTACAATGATCACCACAAAACTTGATGAGCCAAGAATTGATTAAGCTAAAGAACAGATCAATATATACGAGCATAGACAGAATTTCGCAGAAAAAAGGGGTAATTTGGAGACACAAGTGTTGGCGTGGACTAGCTTTGGTGATCAAGTTTGGCAGACCAGTGTTCTTACGAGTTAGTCAGTTGGATCACAAATGGCTGGCTTTGCTTGCTTGTAATGCTTATCTTTACATGGGGGCTATAAACAGTCTGAAACTTCTACAACTGCATCACAAAAAATGGGACGAAAATGATCACCACCAGATTGCAGCAAATATTCAGACAGATACCCATTGAAACTGTCTAGTACATTACCGCAAATAGTTTACAGATGCTATTTTTTTTTTTTTTTTATATCGGTAACTTTCCTAGCCAGCTTGCATGCACCTCGAGCTATGTCATAGGACATACTAGTGGAAACCGTAGAAAATTAATTTTTAGGTAGGTGGCTACCATGGATTGGATCCATTACCAAATCAGATGCTAAATTACATTAAAAAAAATACTTTTGAACTTTGGTCTTTTGTTTCAATAATACTATATTCTTGTATTATCTTTGATCTTTTATAATGGTTTCAAAACTACCCTAAGATTAGAAAAAATCCGGACGAAATTAATGCGGGTACAGGATAAAGATGAGAAAGACCAAATAGAAAATGGTTTTACATAAGTTAGAACACATCCTTTCTACCAACTTAGATAACTTATCATATATCAATCCAAGTTTTCTAAAAAAAACATATTAGAGATAACCTTATAAAGGCAAGTAAAAGGGTCAAATCCCTAAACGCTATCTACCGAACCTCTCAAATAATTAGTTGAACACAGACCGGATCATCTTTCAACAAAGCCCTACAATCCTAGCCATCATAGAGTGGTCTAGTGGTCAAGAGCAAGGTTGGTAACGTGTATTGAAATCAAAATTTAATAAATCGTGTATTGTAAGTTTTGATATTTTTATTAATATTTAAATAAAATTATATATATAAATAATTGTAAGAAATAAATTTAAGTGGTTAATAAAATCTTATTAATTAGATAGGTTTTTTTTCTTATATATAAAATTGTGTTTTAGTTGAGTCTCTTATATTGTTAATTCTAAAATGGGAGAGAACAACAGCTCATCCATTTAAATTACTTTTTTTCCTAGTTCCCAAATCCAAGAACAGGTCATCTTCTTTTGTACATGTATTGAACAATTAAAAAAAGTAAAGGCGTCAGATGGATTAGATGGAATAAATGAAGAAAACAAAATGAATTTTACTCCTTCATTATATCTTTCCTCTTTTCCTATGTTCTTTTTCTGAACCATTCTATTTTCTTTTTTCTTTCTTTCATCTTCTTCTCCTAGTTTTATCTGGTTCCTCTGTTTTTCTTTTCCATTGTACTCTGGCCTTTCAATTTCGTCTTCCTTGGGTTTCAAAACCCTAATCTAACCTCTTCCCTCTTACGAAAGCGCCATTTTTTTTCTTTCTTTTTTAGAGCTCTTCATCTTCAACTTTCTTCTTCTTTCTTTGATTCTTCCTTTCATTCTATAATTTCATGCGACACATAAAAGATTAAAAATGGATTTTTTTTTTTTAAGAAACGAAACGTTCCATTTTGTCATGAATGGTTCATTTTTCATGCTTGAAACGTACGATTCAGATGATTTACGATTCAAAAACACGTTTTGAGTCGTTTTCATCTCTATTCGTTCAAAATCGTAAGTTTTGAAACATAAAACAGACGTTTTTGACAACTATGGTCAAGAAGGTCTTGGAAAACTAAGAGCTGATGAGTTCAATCTATGGTTGGTGGTCACCTGTTTAGGAATTAATTTCCTAGGAGTTTCTTTGACATCCAAATGTTGTAGAGTCAGGCGGTATGTCTTATGACATAATGATATGATCCAAGATCTAGATTATATCAAAAGATAAAAGAATAAAGATAAACCAAGTTTTGATAGGTCTTGATACCTCCCCTCTCAAGAAAATCTCTTGAGTCACAATAAATCACTCAATAAATCATTCAATAATTGGATGTCTATACCATAACCTAACCCACTCTATTTATAACAAAATACTAACTTATTCCCCAAGTAATGGCTAAATAGAGCCCTAGGCCCAACCTTATCAATACCCGCCCCTTTAAAGCACCATGTCCTTAAGGTGGGCATACACAAAAATAGAAAAATAGAAAATGTTTTTTTTTTCCGGCGACAACATAGGCGATTGCGGCAGCGACGCGTCGGTGGTGGAGGTGGCGGGGATGTTAGAGGTGGTGGCGGAGGTGGTGACGGCAATGGTGGTGGCGGAGGTGGTGGTGGAGGTGGTGGCGGAGGTGGTGGCGAATGTGTAAAAACTCTAGCCGTCATTTTTTCTTCCATAATAATTTCCTTTTTGAGCTCTCTAAGAGAACTATTTAGGTCCCTGCAGCCCTCCCTCATTTTTCTGAGATTTTCTTTCATTGAAACTACCCCTTCTCTGATTTCTTTTCTTAGAGAACCAACCGAGGCCATCAAACTTAGCAACGCCTCTCGAAATAAATGAACCTCTTCCTGATCCATCTCTACAACCAGGAATCGAAACTGCTCTGATACCAATGATATGATCCAGGATCTAGATTATATCAAAAGATAAAAGAATAAAGATAAACCAAGTTTTGATAGGTCTTGGAACCTCCCCTCTCAAGAGAATCTCTTGAGTCGTACAATAAATCACTCAATAACTCATTCAATAATTGGATGTCTAAACCCTAACCTAACCCACTCTATTTATAACAAAATACTAACTTGTTCCCCAAGTAATGGCTAAATAGAGCCCTAGGCCCAACCGAGCCCTAGGCCCAACCGAGCCCTAGGCCCAACCTTATCACATCAATAATAATAAATAAAATATATCCCTACAATCCTTAAAGAAAGGCCTGAAAAAACCATTAGAGGCCAAAAGCCTTGCCCTTGACACCACGGTTTTGATTTCCACGTCAAAATTAACTTCAATACTCAAGAACTTTCAAATGAAAACAAGAAGGGATAATGACCAATAATACCATTTAAATCTTATTCATTATTGGCCAACGAATCATACAAAATACAATAACTGATTAAGTCATTGATCGTTCTAACAAGAAATAAAGTTTAGACAATTGGATGAGCTGCACTACTAATAGGATGTTGGTGTCGTCCTTCCACAAACATAATAGAAGTGACGACTGACGATTAAAGCATAGAACTAGAAATCTCATCATTGCCATAGACCCAACTAAGCAAAAATTAAGATGTTAAAAAAAAAAAAAGAGGGATGACCTTACCCTTGAAGAATCGATGGAAGTACAAATGAATGGACAAGCTTGACATTTCAGTTTAAAATAGAATGAAGTCTACTCTTGCAGCCTCAGACGATTAAAGAACACCAGGAAATGAAATTCAGGATCCCAATAAACAAATCCGACAACAGGTCCTCCTTTGATGTACTGCAGAAGGACATATATTAGACTCAAAATCTAGGTAACAGATGGAACAAAACAACATCACCAAAATAAATAATAGGGGTTGATTGAGAATCACAAAGATAAAAGAAAAGAGAACTCTGAACCTTTCCATCAAGAATAACAAGTTCGCCATCAACCCATCGAGGGTTGCGAAAACCTGGCTCAGCAAGCCTCCCTTGTCCCTTATATCTAGCAATCTAGAAACAAGATGCCACGAGACCAGTATAGAGAGGAGAAAGATGAAGATCAAAGTGGAGCAGATAAGGATAATGGTTTCAAACAATGCTCAATTAAGAATAAAAATTACCACTCCTAATTCTTCAGGAATCAACCCTTTATGAGGAAGCTGATACCTTTTCCCAACCTTTGCACGAAACGCCACCTGGAAAACCATGACCGTCAATATTATTCTGCAGGATTGAAGGAAATTCAAAGTAAAGAAATTTCTAAACAGGTACAAATGTTTGGAAGCATGCTAAATTGTTTTATTTAGAAAAAAAATTACAAAACTGATCAATTACCTTGCCAGCAGGTACATATGGATCCCCAATAACTTTCCAGGCTTCTACATATTCATAAAATTCAAGCTTTGAAGGCTCCTTATCTCCTGCTCCATCTTCTTTCCATCGTCCAAATCGGCGTCTTAGATGAACAATTTCTGATGTATATATTCCATGTGCACCAATGTATAGTCCTGAAAAAAGAATGAACTCTCCATGATGCCTCTACATAAGCTTTTTCACTTGAATGGAATAAGAAGCACAGAAAAATAATACCATTTAGAGGATCTGAAGAAGTGGGTATTTCAATGCGATTGAAACTTGTGGATCCAGAAAGAGGTTGATAGTTCTGTGCCTGGCTGATGGATAGCTTTATTAGCTCACTCAAATCTTTAAGTACCTGAAAAAACAAGTTCATAATGCACAGAAAAAAGGGTCAAGGAATGACAAAGCAAGACTAAAAAACTTGGCACTAAAAAAATGTAAGCCGACCAACAATTACAATATTGACAAGCAAGAATTTCAAACCAACCTTCGCCGGTATCTTCTCCTTCCCAATAAATTTGGCTAAATCAGTCATAACATGGTCAATACTACTTTGACCTTGAGGCTTTGACTTCCTATCCATTGTATTTAGTTCCTTTTCAAGAGAGTCCTGTTCATTCACATCTTTCTCAACTGAGAAAGAAAATGAAGAACGTCCCTTCTTTTCTAACTTTGCAGGTACTCTGAGTATATTTTTAGCAGAACCCCCACCAGAAAGCTTCTGCACGAAGCCACCAACAACGATTTTGACAGCAACTTCATTTCGTCCCTGATTTTCAAGGAAACCATCATCAGCGTATAACTCACCATCTTTCTCTTGGTGGTCATCATTAATTTTATCTTCAACTTCAAAATCTTCAAAGTCACTCTCTTTCTCACTTTCTCCATCCTCCTCTTCTTCATCTTCTTCATCTTCTTCATCTTCTTCCTCCTCAATTATGTGCTCAATCACCTTAGATATCAGTTCTTTGTCTACCTTCCCAGGGGTTGTCACCTTCAACACCTTGACCTTTACTCCAGGAATCATATCTCTCAAGATATTCTGAAAGTCTGGTAGTCCAACAGCTATATCAGAATCTTCAATCCCAATGTCACCATCTTCAGTTTCTTCACTACCTATAATGAAAAGATCATCCTTTTCTTCAACAGGATCTAAGGGATTCAATACACTAAGTGAATCTAATCCTTTTGATGAACCATTTGAACTATCTGAGAAAACTCCTTTCCGCTTCAAGTATACAGCCTGAGCATCCCAAAAAAATACATTGAGTACCCAATTGTATAACATTTGAAAAGAAAATTCTAAGTGATTCAACCCAAAGCTAACCTATTCATATAATATGAGCATAGGCAATTATCTATCATTTGCAAAGAATCAACTAGGCATACTTTTATTTTTATGCAAATCCAAGATTTCCAGCGTTTGTTATCTGAATCTCAAGTTTTTTTGAGTTATCTCTGAATCTCAAGTTAATGGTCATTTGATTTTGTTTATATGAAACTTAAACTTATCGTGGATATGTGAAAAAGTAAAATAGGCCTACTATCGAAACTAGTTACAAAAAAACTATGCTATTGAGATATCAAAATGATGAGATCATAGTAATAAAAGGTTGGGAGGCGTTGGCTCCCTAATAGAGTCTAATAAATAATGGAATCCTAAATAGTATCAAAGGTGTGTCGAGGGTTGTTGAAAATCCCATTGTTTCTTTCATTCCACCATTTCCAAAAATAAGCATAGAAAAAATTTGTTAGGAATGATAGGAATTTTAGAAATATAATTCCTAGATTTAGTAAGTATTTAAATACTAAAAAGCACAGTCACGGACATAGACACATGCCATCGTTTTAAAATGTAGGATATATTGGAGCCACACTATTTATTATTAATTATTAGTATACAATTTTAGAAGATCAAACCCAAAATATTGTGTTTTTACTAACTATGAAAAATATATTTTTTTTGGAACAAGGGTAACCATGCCCATCCCTAGGCCAAGCACCGAGAAACATCGAAGGAATAGAGACACGGGAGGTGTCTACAAATTAATGTCACAGGTGAGTCTCAAACCTAAGACCTTGAGGGGAGCACACTTTCAAAGTCCAAGTCTTAATCTATGAAAAATAATTAAAATAAAGATGAACATGAAAATTCAAGCGTTTGAATTTAACCCACATAGTTAATTATATGAGTCTCTTGAATCATGTTAAATCGACAATCAACCCAAAACCTTAAGCTGATGAGTTAGGGTAAATTTAATTACATCAACCAACAGAGTATTAAATCCAATAAAGAAAAGAAGTCTTGCCATTCTTTAAATGCATACTTTTTTTTGAAACAAGGGTAACCACGCCCGTCCTTAGCCGGGTACGGGGAGACATCGAAGGAATGAAGACACGGGAAATGTCTACAAATTAATGTCACAGATATTTCCGAACCTGGAACCTTGAGGGGAGCATACCTTCAAAGCCCATGTCTTCAACCAACTGCACCACCCCTTGGAGACCATTCTTTAAAAGCATACTAAAAGCCCACAAAACAAAATATATAAGCTTAACCCCTTAACCGTCTCAAAATATCTTAGTTTTAACCTCATTGCCCTCCTCTCCATTCTATGTTCTATCTATATTTTTTCTTTTTCCATTTTAGTTCATCTACTTTCGATGGATATCAACATCAACTGCCTCCACTCCACCAACACTAAGTCATTGTCGTGTCATCGACCACTTGAAATAAATAAGTCTTTAATGATGTGTCCATGAAGTGTCCAAAATTCAAAATAATAATAATAAAAGACGACACGGAATTTTGAGTGTCAGACACGTGTCTGGAGGGTGTCCAGAAGTATCCATTTTGTACATGTATCTGATATGGATACTTTTTCAAAATCAAAGTATTTGTGTTTCCTAGTTTAAATATTGTTGGAAGATTCTCTAGGATTTGTTATTTTGTCTACCACATATATTTGTGTGAAGTTAATGGAAAATCAGAAGTTTTAGACTTTAGGCCTTTCTCAAAGTTTATCATAGTATCAAAGCCTCTATATAATAAACAGGGTTGTTATGCGGCTCGTGTAGCATAGTTTGTATAGGCTTGGCATTGTGTGTTGTCATTGTGGGTTATTCAATAATTCATGAAATCAGTTGTCATTTGTGTGGTGCAGTAACGTGTGTGGTGCTCAATATCATGTTTGCGGTATATCCTGTTCAGCGACGTGATTGACAACAGTTCATGTGTGGCGTTTGTGTTCGTGAGTGCAATAACATATGTGGCAGACCTGACAGTGTGTGTTATCAATATGGATCATTCGTAAGTTATTTGGTGTAGTATGATGTTATTGACAACATGTGTAGCATCCATGTGTACGGCGTGCGTGCCAATTACTTGGTTTTCAAGTTTGGCCTTTAGTAATATACATGCTCCAACTTGAGGGGGTGTTATGATTTATAAGAATATAATTTCTAGATTTAGTATTTTAATATTGATAGATATTCTCTAGGGTTTGTTAGATTTAGTATTTAAATATGGTTAGATATTCTCTAAGATTTTTTAGATTTTCTAGGATTTGATATTTGTCTACTATTTTGTGTAAAGTTAATGGAAAATCAAGGATTTTCTTAACGTTTATCAAAATTCACCGATAGAATTTCCTTGCCCCTTTGAAATGGTGACTAAGGATCACGTGTAAGAGAAGGGTGGAAATGTCCCTCGAACGAGCCGTAGACCATCCAAAGTTATATTATATCATGTTCCATAATTTTGTGGCAAATGGACATTCATTAAAGAGGTGTTTTTGTATTTCCTTGTCCATGTAGGAGAAGAAACAACAGGGGGAGAGTGCAATACATGGTGCTTTTTTCTGGGTAGATTTCGAGTGTTGATCACCTTATGACTTGGAAAAAGCTTTTGGAAGAAGTTTTGAAACTTAAAGCCTTTGATGCTAAATGGATAAAATGGATTCCTGGATGTGGGAGGGATCCAATTTTTTTTTATAAATGGGCAACCTCAGGGAAAAAATTTGGTTTCAAGAATGTTGAGACAAGGAGATCCGCTCTCTTCTTCTAATTTCTCTATGTAAGTGAAGTGTTTAGTACTCATCGATCTTATCTCTTCTCAAGGGGCATTTGAAGGAATTACAGTTGGTAGAGAAAGGGTTAAGTTATAGTCTGTTTTATTGATGATCAACCTAGCGGAAGAATTTTGGCTTCAGGAGGATTGAGGCAAGGTTTTTTCCTTTCTTATTTCTCCTTGTAAATGAAGTGTCGAGTGCTCTCATTGATCTTATTTCTTCTCAAGGGGCTTTTGAAGGATTTACTGTTGGTAAGGATAAAGTTAATGCCTCTATTCTCCAACTTTCTGATGATAAGCTTCTATTCTGTAAAGATAACGACGCCATGCTTGCTAAGCTAATAACTGTTAAGACTTACAAATGGTGTTCTGGCCATAAAGTAAATTGGGATAAATCAACCTTATGTGGGGTAAATATGGATGTTTCTGAGGTCCAGCAAGAGTCTTCTAGGTTGAATTGCAAAATTGAATCTTTGCCTTTTATTTATTTTGTTCTTCCTTTAGGGGATACCCTAGGAAGCTTTCTTTTTGGGAGCCGATGATAGATTAGATTCGAAAGAAACTTGAACATTGGAAAAGGTTCAAATTAACAAGTGGTGGGAGGTTGACTTTATGTAACTTTGTTTTATCTTCTATTTCTCTTTATTGCGCCTCTTTTCTCTATTTTGTGTTTGAATCAGATCATCTTAGCCAAGTAAAGGCAGAATTAAAAAAAAAATCCGACCCAGCAATATTAAGGGTATGAGTACTGCTCTCAGTATTTATTCAATAAGATGTGCAGCTTTGTTTAGGGTGTTTCACTTATGAACAAGCATATTATTCTCTTACCCTCCAGTCTGCTTTCCTTTTCCCTCTTTGAGAGAACTTGGACGAGGAAAGGTTGGGCTGATACTCTTTTTTAGAGAATTACATATGCGGCTAGAATAAAAATACTATCCATAGCTGTTCAACATTTTTCTGTGTAATCATGGGTCATCGTTCCACTAATCTCTTGATACAAACATCAAACGCTCTTGTGAAAAAAAAAATTGAAAGATATTTAAAATCTAAAATAGGGTTCCTGATTTTACTTTATTCCCAAAATCATTGGACGAACACACTAAGCCCCTTTCTACAATACTTGAGCTGGCCCAGAGCACATGTCATATCAGTCATAGAATTAAAAAAACATGTACTAGTAATGTAAGAAGAAAAAACACAAGGCTCCATACAGCACATAGGATTAGATGCTCTAAGGTAGGTACCTGCTGTTTGTATTCACCCTTTTTATCCACTCTAAGAAAAATCTCAAACAAGGGAACACCATCTGCAGCCGTAGCAAGCTGCCTGAGGAAGTTGAGAAACAAATATCAATAATTTATTTTTCTTCGATGTAGCAGTAGATTTCTTTTTTTTTTTTTTGGAAAGAGGACTAGTCAAATCTAGAAAATAATTATAACTATGGTCACTTTTAAAAGAATTAGCAACCATAATCATTGATATTCGTATTTATGAGTAATCCAGTATTAATGAGTTTTTTTTTTTAAACAAGGGCAACCATGCTCGTCCCTAGACTAGGCACCGGAGGTATTAATGAGTATTCCAAGACCCCTTGATCATTAGGCCACTTCATGATGGTTCAAGAATGAGATTCTTTAAGGAACCCAATGCTTTCTGGGTTCGTGTTATCAATAGTATTCATGGGAGCAAGCCTCTCGGCTGGAACTTGCAAAGAAAGTCAGCAGCTAGCCGACGAAGTCCATGGATCAGCATATCTAAAGCCTGGGAGGTTTTTCAATCTATGGCTACATTAAAAGTTGGTGATGGAAGGCGAAGCCTTTTTGGGAAGACATTTGGATTGGAAACACTTCTTTAAAACAACAATTCCCCAGTTTACATTCCTTGTCTATGAACAAGGTTGGATCAGTAGCATCCTTTTGGGATTTATCTTCCTCTGCTTGGAATTTTGAGTTTAGAAGATGTTTAAAAGATGATGAAGCTATTGAATCTGCTAACTTGCTTGGCATGGTCTCACAGAAGAGTATTTCTAATATCCAAGACACTTTGATTTGGTCTTTAGAAGCCCCAGGATCTTTTTCAATGAAATCGGCAAATGCTTTTCAAGGTTCTCATGCTCCTATTAGCAAAAAAATTTCAAGGCTATTTGGAAATCTAAAAGTCCAAAGAAGATCAATGTTTTTATATGGATTCTGTTGAATGGCTGCTTGAATACAACAGAGGTTCTTCAAAGAAAAATGCATTGTTATATGTTGCAACCTTCAGTTTGTTTTCTTTGTTGGTCAGAAGTTGAAGATAGCAACCACATCTTGTTTTCTTGTTATTATGCTTCGAAATGCTGGCATAGTTTGTTGAATTTGTTCAGAATATCTTGGGTTTTCACAAATAATGTTAGGCATAATGTGGCTCAATTGTGATAAGGTTGGGCCTAGGGCTCTATTTAGCCATTACTTGGAGAATAAGTTAGAATTTTGTTATAAATAGAGTGGGTTAGGTTAGGGTTTAGGCATCCAATTATTAAGTGATTATTGAGTGATTTATTGTAGGGCTCAAGAGATTCTCTTGAGAGGGGAGGTTCCAAGACCTATCAAAACTTGGCTTATCTTTATTCTCTTATCTTTTGATATAATCTAGATCATGGATCATATCAATTGGTATCAGAGCCGTTTCGATTCCTGGGTGTAGAGATGAATCAAGAAGAGATTCATTCATTCCGAGAAGGGTTGCAAAGTTTGATGGCCTTGATTGATTCCTTTCGAAAAGAAATTAGAGAAGAACGAGAACAAAGAAGATTCGAGATGGAAGCTAGGATTCAAGGAAGAAGGAAGGTCGTGGAAGAAAAAGTGACGACTAGGGTTTTTACACCGCCGCCACCTCTGCCACCACCATCGCCGCCACCTCCGCTACCACCACCTCCGCCACTGCTGCCGCCACCAAGGGTGCCGTTTCTGCCACCACCTTCGACATCGCCGTCGCCACCTCCACCACCATCACCGCCGCCACCTCCGTTGTCGACGTCACCACCTCCGCCACCACCATCGCCGCCACCTCCACTGCCACCACCTCCGCCACCAACGCTGCTACCAAAGTTGCCGTTTCCGCCACCACCGACACGCCGCTGCTGCAATCCTGCTACCGCTGGAAAAAAAAAAAAAAATTGTTTTCATTTTTTATTTTTATATTTTTGTGTATGCCCAACTTGAGGACAAGGTGCTTTAAAGGGGTGGGTATTGATAAGGTTGGGCCTAGGGCTCCATTTAGCCATTACTTGGAGAATAAGTTAGAATTTTGTTATAAATAGAGTGGGTTAGGTTAGGGTTTAGGCATCCAATTATTAAGTGATTATTGAGTGATTTATTGTAGGGCTCAAGAGATTCTCTTGAGAGGGGAGGTTCCAAGACCTATCAAAACTTAGCTTATCTTTATTCTCTTATCTTTTGATATAATCTAGATCCTGGATCATATCAAATTGCTTCTAGGAGGCCCTTATCGGAAACAAGGTATTTTCCTTTGGTCTAACTCCATTAAATGCCTCTTATATGAGCTTTGGTGGGAAAGGAACCAGCGGATATTCCAGGATTCTAGCTTACCTTGGTTATCTCGCTTCGAATCAACACACATGAAAGTATCTCTTTGGGCTTCCCTTTCAAAGGACTTTGATGGATTCTCACTGCAGCAGATAAACTCTAATTGGGAGGCCTTCTTTTAGTTTCTTATTTCCTTTTTTCTTTCCTATTTGTTTCTTATTTGTATGGATTGTGTTTGGCTTTATTTTGTGACCCTTTTGGATTTTCCTTGTTCTAGACAGTAGCTTTTGGTTTTTTCTCTTTTTTGGTTTCCTTTCTTTTGTTGTATCCCTCATTATTCTCTTCCTTTTCTCAATGAAAGATTGGTTTCCTGTTCAAAAAAAAAAAGAATGAGTTTTACTTTGTTAGTAACTCTATTCTTCACCTCTTAGTCTTCCAAGACCCCCTTAATCATTAGGTCACTTCATGTTGGTTCAAGAATAGAGTTATTAACAAAGTAAAACACATAATTGCTCGAGGAAAGAGAGGGAGAGAGAAAGAAAAAAGAGTTGAATGTACTGTAATACAAAAAAAGAACAACGCTCATACCGAGGACTATAACGTCTTGCTACATATCTTCCATGTTCAGCTGTTATTCTAATAATTAGACCACAAGGATTATGATTATCTTTTGAAGTGCCAGACCACCAACCAACCTGAGAGGAAAACACCAACCGGAGAAAATCATACACATACCAAGGAATATAAAACCTGTTTCAGTTTGATTAGAAAAGCATCTAGATGTAATTACTCGATCCATGAAAGACCAACGCTACTACAAAGATCACTGGAAAAATCAAAATTCTCACTCCACTATAATATAATTACAAAACTCACAATAGGTCAGCGATTGCCTACCTATGGAAACTGATTTTATAAGTTACTTGGCAATAAAGTAAAGAAACAACAACCAGTTCAGAGCTTGGGAGAAATGAATCAAATACAAAAAGTACAACCCAGCTTGACCTATATGAACTTTTAGAACAGATCAAGAAAGCCAACAGCATATGCAGTGCACGAAAGAACCAACCGATTGAGTAAAGGGGGTGTGTATGAACATATGACAGCAAAAATGGGACTAAAATACGAGCATTTTATTTGAAACTCCTTGAATATCTCACCAACCCTGCACCAGCATTGTCTCTAATAAAGGCTGCATCCCGGTATCGCTCCTTCTCTATAGCTCTCTATGACAGAACAAAGAGGAAGTGTGAGAAATAGACAAATATATCATTTAAGGACAAATAGAATATACCAAATGAACAAACCAAGCTTCAAAAAAAATCAAATTTCAACAGAGGATACATATGGGCACAGTACAACAATGACAAATAGGAATGAATCGTGAAATTATCTCACATGAAGGTGAGACATTGCTCTGCCAACAGTATCGTTCGTAGCCAAAGCAGCAATCGCCACCTTGAGCCTGGCAGCATCCTGATAATCCTCTGCATATACCGCATGACTTAAGCGCGACTGCAAAGAACCAAACAAAAACAAAACAAAATCAGTTATTCTTCAATAACCCTTCAAAGGGATTTCTTCTTTGTTCACCTTTCTCCCTAATAATTACTCCATCCTTTTCTTCTAATTAAGTTGCACTAAGCTCTTACTTCTAATCGGGAAACTTATCGATCTAGTCAAAATCTATAAAATATGGTCATTCTCACCTACTTTCTTGTAATATTGATAATAACAAATATTTATAATACAATATTAAAACGTATTAATGATATAAATGCAAATACATATGAATTTGCATGCATTTGTAATTATATATTTTTTTTTTTTAAAAACTGGGAAATCGGAGCTTGCTCCATTATAACCGGGGTAACCACTCTTATTCTTAGGCCAAGCACCGAAAGACATTGAAGGAATGAAGACAATCGAAGTGTCTACATATTAATGTCAATTTGAGTCTCGAAGCTGAAACCTCAAGGAGCACAACTTCAAAGACCAAGCCTTCCACCACCACACCACCCTGCCATCTCTTGGACCTTACATTTGTAATTATTTGAGAGAAGAGTTGGATTTGAGGGAAGAGTCCATCCGATACAAATTTTTCATTCTAATTAACTCAGAATCTAAGCCCCCGTTTGATAACCATTTTTTTTTTTCGTTTTTTGTTTATGAAATTTATGTCTACAACAATTACCTTACTATACCTTTTTCTTTATTTGGATAACTACATCTTACCTATATTTTAATAAACGAAACCAAAATTTAGAAAAAAAAAAAAAAAGTAACTTTCAAAAGTTTATTTTTGTTTTTAAAATTTGGTTAATATTCAACTACTTTCTTAAGGAAATATGGATACATTGTAGGAAAGATAAAGCAGGTGCAAAGAAATTTGAGTAGAAATAAGCTTAAATTTCATAAACCAAAAACAAAAAACCAAATAGTTATCAAACGAGGCCTAAATGACAACAACAATCCAAGAATAAACCAAACTACACCACACAAAACTCGAACAAATTACAGGGAAATCAAAACAGAAATACCTTAAGAAAAGAAACGAGACGCTCCTGTTCCTCAACGTCATCGAAATGTTTACGCCACCGGTCCCAATCCCAGGTCCGATCATCATCATCGTCATCATCCCCAACCGCAGGCGGTCCCTGCAGAAGGCCGCCGTCGGGGCGAGTGTCCTCGGAGCGGCGGCGACGGAGGTTGAGAAGAGAATCGAAGCGTTTGAGGGCGGTTTGAAGGAGGCCCTGAAGCGCAGAGTCCCAACCCCGTGGAAGGGAAGGCTCAGAGGGGGAAGAAGGAGAATCAGGGTTGTGGGAATGGCAGATTGTATTGTGGAATGATTGGGTTGGTGAGGAAGGTGCAGAAGAGGAATAGGGTTTCAGAAATGGAGTTGGGGAATGGAATTTGGGGGTGGAGAAGGAGAGCTGGTGAGGAGTGGGTGGAGAAATGGAAGCCATGGATGAATTTGAGATGAGGAGAAGTGAAAAAGGCTTCTTATTAGCTTAATTTGTGAGTGGAAAAATGGAAAATTGTGAAACCATATTTTTTGTAAATTTGTGAGAGAGGAATGGATATGGATAATGATGTTTTTTAAAATGAAATACCACATTTGGGTTCTTCATAGAAGTCAAGATAGAGTTGGAGGTTTTTATTTTCCTTCTCTTAGAATTGATTACTCACAATAGGAATAATTACCTTTTAAGGGACTAACAGTTTTTTTAAGTAGTTAAAAATTAAAAATTGTGTCAAAAACTTGTTTTGATGTAGTTTTTGTATAGAGGAGTTAGAGTCAAAATTTCATTTGTATGTAGATTTAAAATAAGTAGTTATTTTTAGTAGTTAAAAAAATGATTAAAAATAAATTATTTTGATTGATTTAAAGAAATGATTAAAAATAAGTAGTTATAAATGATTGAGTGCTTATAAATGAATTGTTAGAAATGAAAGTTATTTTTAAAGGTGAAAATGAGAAGTTAATAAAAACTCATCTGGATGTAAATTTTTTATGAAGAGTTAATAAATCCTAAAATTAAATCATACGTAAATATGTCAAACAAACTGCCCCTAAGTATAACGGAAAAAATTATTATGAAGAAATAGGTATTTGAGGTAGAGAGAATGATTGGAAGAAAATAATAACCATTTTTTTAATTAAAATGAGTAAAAAATAAATTCTTTTTCTAATCCCTGATCTATTGATTATTTGGTCGTTAAACGACTGATTTTGTTTACTTTTCTTTAACCTGATATTAATTATATAAAAAATATAAAGAATGATTATGAAAAATAAATAGTGAATATTGAAAAAATCAAAAGTAACTGGAGGAAAATCAAAAGTTATAAAGAAATTAGATTGTAAGAAAAATAAATATTCATAATGAAGGAGTAACACAAACTTGGTAGAATTATTCTTTTTATAATTATTGGCATTATTTTTGCCGCATACACTTATTCAAACAGTCTTCTAGCAAGAGTGTTTGTAGAGTTACATATATGGTTTTAACTTGAAATCTATTTATAAACATCCTTTTGAACTTAAGAATGGGATTCTTATAAGGTTTGGTTCAATATATATTTTGTATAATGTGGGATTATGATAAACAAAGACATGAAAATAAATGTTAGATATTGAATTTATGAATTAGATTTGTGTGGTTTCTAGCACTGAAATAGATTTAATGTCATATTTAAAATTACAAACGAAACTTTATATTTGACACAGTTTATTTATATTAATATCAATTGTCATCTTAAAAATTAATTGTTCAATCTCTCATCTTATTGTTATTATACTCTAGTAATAGTGAAATAGACTGTAAAAATATAGTACTAACTCTCACATTTATACTTGTCATAGTACAACTGTGAAAAATTTTAAATTTCAAGTATATCACACATAAACAAATTATTTTATAACTTTTTTCATAAGATACTTTATGATCACTTATTAGAATGAATTATGGACATGGCATAAATCATATCATTAGTCATTTACTCAATTCACTTAGTATAAAACTTAATACATTATTCAACCATAAGAAATTAATGACATGACATTTCATCACACAAAATTCAAAAAGTTGTATAACCTAATCATGCCCTAGTCACCAACAAATAACCCTTTTCTTATTTGCCTCGCAAAATTTGGTTAATTTTTTATGTGTGTTATCCACGAAAATATCATTTAATAAATTAGAACTTAGATTGGCTTAACTCAAAAGTCCTTGAATCAACCTAAGTAAACTATACAACATAACAACTTGTTGCCACAATAAATCTTGAATCTTAATTAGAAACCATTAACCAACCAATACACAAGTACCAATAATTTCCCCATAAATTTTTACGTGAGACATCATTACGCCTCACTTTAAGTTCAATAATTTTACCAAATACCGAAAGAGATGGTGAGCTAATGGTTTCATTGTTTAGTGGTACTCCAGTTCAACATCATAATCATTGGTTCGATCCCAATAATAATCACTCGTTCGATCACTCATTTATTGAGTGCAATAATATTTTCTTTATAGGGCTTCTAATCCCTCCTCTCTTAGCTTGTACTAAAAAAAAATCTTACCAAATAATAACCCATGTTGATAACACAAATGTCAAAGAGTTAATCAAACTTCTATAACTCGCCTCCTATTACAATCCATATTAGAAAAAAAGATCAAACTAAAATGTAAATATCATATTGACTAATAGCATCCATAAACTTTCAAAAATAAACTTCAATTCTTCTTATATCCATCCATATTTAAAAATTCATACTCAAGGTAAAAAATAATAATAATTAAATTAACCAAGACTTTTTTTTTTGTTTCAAAAATTAACCAAGGCTTGAATTCCAAAGATTTGCGGAAATTTTTTTTTCGCAATTTATCTAAAAATCAAACTCGTTGGAAAAAAAAACGAATTAACTTACTGCAGACACAATCCAGCACTCCGAAAAATACCAACACCACTGTAATATTCGACCGTCACCTAGATCAATGATCGAAACATATTTGATCAACTTTTATGTGTTTATTTCTTGTTAGTTTTAATACTTTTTTACTGTTGTGTTGCCTTGAACGCATTAATGTCCTGCGATAAACAATCGAACTGTTGCGCGAGCGCATCTATATGCGCAAATGCATTCGGCGTTGCAGCCCGCATTCCGCATCCGCTAACCACACTCGTAGATTATCCTGTTTTTAGCATCGCATTCTGTTTAATGTTTACGCATTCTGTAATAGGGTTTAATGAGAGTACCTATATAAACTTGAATTAAACTCTAGCCGTATTATGACATAATTTATGTATCTATAAATTTTCGCCTCTCAAAATACAATTGTTCTCCTCCTCTACCCGTGGGCAGCTAACACTACATTAGTAAACCACGTAAACTTCTGTGTTATTTTCTTTTCTTCTCTCACGTTTATCATTATCCATTTTCTTTATTTTACGTTTTACGATTGTTGATTGCCGTTTTCATAACATTTACGTTTATTAATTCATATTTTTTAGGAATTATTGAAGATCCTATAATGGAAATAGAAGAGACCTCCTCACAATATTTAAAGCAATATATAAGATAAATGAGCTACTCTCAAATCAATTAGTTTTTGAGATGGATGTTTACACTATTTAATATGGTATTATAGTTCATTTAGTCCAAACAGATATTCAACCCAATAAGAATGAAATTGAGATCTTATTAAAGATTGGTGGGCCCAAAAGAGAAATCATCTTGATGGGGCATGTTGAGGGTCCTACGTCTAAAAGTGAGGAGACCTCCTAGCAATATATAAGATAGGTGAATTACTCGCCTTATTATCAATTGATTTTGAGATGGATGTCTATACTATCTAATCTGAATTCAGCAAGTAGGGTACCTAAATAAACTATATATATATATTTAAATACAGTTCAAACGTAACAAACTAGAAGTCAGCGACTTCTGGACAAAAAGATACAGTCAAGCCAAAAACATTATATGACTAGTTGCATGGAGTTAGCCCAATGTGAATGCTCTAAATGTACTATAGAGCTTCAATTTCGGTGTTGTTTAGCCATTTTTTCGTCTATTCCTCTCGTTTCTCCCATTAAATTAAATGTTGTTAGACTTTAAGTATCTTTTTAGATTTTTCAGTATGTTCTATCACTACTACAAAAATGGGGTATGATGATTTTAAAAAAGTGTCACAAACGGCTTAGATGATACTTTTTTGCAATCATTGTATCGCACATCATCTATTCTCTTTAGATGATACTTTTTTAGAAGTGTCATCAAAACTTTTTAGTTGATACTTTTCTACAATCATTGTATCGCACATCATCTATTCTTTATAGATGACACTTCTTAATAAGTATCATTGAAACTCTTTAGATGATATTTTTTTTACAATCATCAAGTTTTCTTTGATGCATTAATTTGTTTTCACATAAAGAACAATAGATGATATATAAAATTGATCATTAATAATTTATCTATGACACCTAAACTTAATCATTAAAAAATTTAAATTGACATTTTTTTGTAATCACTAAATATGTAAATATGCTCTTTATTTAATCATATATCTCCAATCTTTACAAATATTTATTGTCAACTATTTTTCCTATTTATTTCAATAGTAGAACATACATCTATTAAAATTAAATGGTCTCTAAATTTGATTCAATATAAGAACTATTTTCATAATATTCATTTGTATATAAGTATCAATCAAGGTAGTACTTTATACATGTATCGTAAATATAGTTAAATGAAAAAAAATATATTGTTCATGACATCAATAAATATAAATTGAAAAATATTCATAGTTACACCAAGACAAGATGTGACTTCTTTATTGGATTGATTCACCTCCATGTTGAAAATATGAATCCAAAAGTTGCTGCAACATATCTATCTCCAAAGTATCTCCAACCACAACGACAATATTTGAGATTAAACGAGCATTCAAATATCAAATACCACATATATGTTGATGATAGTCATTGAATATAAATCATATAGGCTCACATACTATCCTTACATAATCACTACTAGAAAAGAGGGTTTAGATGACACCTGTGATAAATAAAATTTATGAGGGAGAAGCAATTAAAGTGTCATAAACAAAAACACGCGTTTTATGACACTTTATTAGAATCATCTAGTAATCAGTAATTAAAATAAAATTATCATCACAAAAAAGTGTCATAAAGATAAAAATGCGTGGTTTATGACACTTTTTTAGAATCATAAATTTATAAAATTAATTTTCAGTCATATTAAGATTTAGAAAAATAAGTATAATTTTGATATTTTTAAATATTATATATTTTTCTTTTTAACTACTTCTAAACTATAGTTTTGTAGAACTTAACGCCCTCATTATTTATATATATATATATATATATATATATATATATATATATATATATATATATTAAAACATTTTTATAAGGGAAATTAGCTATGAATCACCAATTCTTGTTTTAGAAGCATATGCTTCTAAAACAAGAATTAATGCGCGTTTTATCCCAAACCAAATTTATGAAGGAAATGCAATTAAAATGTCATAAATGAAAACACGCGTTTTATGACCTTTATTAGAATCATCGATTAACTCGCATTATATGA
Source organism: Sicyos edulis (assembly GCA_036507275.1). Classification (NCBI taxonomy): domain Eukaryota; kingdom Viridiplantae; phylum Streptophyta; class Magnoliopsida; order Cucurbitales; family Cucurbitaceae; genus Sicyos; species Sicyos edulis. The sequence continues at coordinate 8,420,719 of CM071851.1, read as the reverse complement.
CACTTTATTACAATCATCAATTAATGCGCGTATTATGACACTTTATTAGAATCATCAATTAATGAGTAAATTTCTCAACATTTTCTTATATTAATTTTAGTTTATAATAATTTTCGTATAGTAATATTAATTTGTAAATTTTGAGATTTTTAAAAAATTTAAGAAGAATTTATAAATTTGTGTTTGATTTAAAAACTTAAAATATAAAAATTAGGAATTTTCGTATAGTAATATTAATTTGAACATGATCATCTTTTGTTGCTAACATTTTTAATCTTTTTCACCTCATCATTTGATTTCACCGTCAATAGACTTTGCTAGTGATATATATTTCACCGTCAACATGATCATCTTTTGTTGCTCTATCCATTGTTATTTTAACAATTATTCCAAAATCTTGAGAATAACTTTAAAACATTGTGCTAAAAAGTTTAATGTAACCGAATGCGTGACGCGATTGGTTATCGAGTTTTGGTGTTAATCCATTTCCATTCTACAGTCACAGGTTCGATCCCTTTAAAAAATCTCTTAATAATAATTAATATATTTCTTTCTCGTTTAGCAACTAAAATTTTGAACAAATAATAATAATAAAATTAAAAGTCTAAAAAAGTAAACCTTGATAAATATTAAGCCATTTAAAAGTGGAGGGGATTGGAATAAGAAGTGATAACAAAATAAAGTTATTAAATTAGGTGGACTTCCACGGCTCTGGCAGAAAAGTACTAAGTCTGTGGAAATTTTTAAACTTGATTAATTTTTTTTGGAAGATAAATGATTTATTTTGTTTCTCAACTCCAACCTCTTTGCAGATTGGTTCATCACCTCCATCAACACCTAAACCAACTTCTTGCACATCACATGTTTGTCAAACAAATTCTTGTACATCACATGTTTGTCAAATTGACAGCAAGGTCTCAGTATAATGCCCACTTGGGTTAAATGTTGGTAAATGCTTCACTATTATATGGGTACATTTAGGAAGATAAGTCATTGTTGTATGGTTTATTACTCATTCCAAATTTTATAGTTTAATTTTTTGGACATTAGGTGCAAAGAAGAGAGATGTTTTTCTTACAATTTGAAAGCTTAATACTCTAGATTATTATGTTTATAGCTATAGTTTTAAAGGGTTGTTTCTCAGTACCTAGACTTCTTGTAGCAGACTACCAGGTGAGTTAAAGAGTTGTTTTTCTGAGTTATTTTTAGTTGTCTTTGTAATTGTTGCATTTTAATTGTTGATACACATCTTTAGTATATGATTCAACATGGAAAAAATCACTATCTCTCATATTGTTTTTCTTGTACATTTGTTTGGTTATTTAGTTTAAGCCTCACTAATTTTGTAACACCCTAGAAATATTATTTTATTATGCATATATATATATATAATTGAGTGTTATTGAAAAGTTTATTTAATTGTGAAAACATCAAGTTGGTTCAAATGGAAATGGTGGAATTAATTCAATTTTACAATTATGCAAACAAGAACTTAATTGTATTTGGAATAGGGTATTTTGGGAAAACATTAAAATCACTTTGACATTTGAGTTTTAAGGGTTTTAAAATGGTTTCAAAAATGGAAAAGGGGTGGGAATATAAATAGAAAACTTTGATTTTTTTTATTATTTTATTTTATCCAAACCCCTAAACAACCCCTCCCTCTCTCCCTTTCTCCCTCTCTCACATGACCAGCCCCATCACAGCCCCTCTCTCGCCTCTCCTCTCCCCTATTCCCGCAAATCGACGTCGAGGACTTGTCCCCCAGCGCTGCAGTCAACGGCAAGGACCTGCCGCCGTTCAGCCGTGTCTCCGCCGCAGCAGCTCGCCGGCAACGCGAGCTACTTTTAAGCATCGTCGGCAGCCACGTTTTGAGACGAGCTCGCTTGAGTCGTCGTTCTACCTGCTTTCGTCCATTAAATCCTTAGAAAGATCTCCTATCCCTTCGGTTTTCATCTTTTCAAGCTTGCTTCTGACTGTCAATGGAGTTTTCCGGCGAGAGGGTTTTGAAACTCGTTTCTTCTTTCGTAGTTTCCCAGAGTTAGAGAGCTCCGTTTGCGATTTCAAGACCAGATCCGTGCTCAGGGAGTCGAGAGCTTCGAAACAAGGTAAGATTTGTTGGTTTTCATGGAGTTTTTCGGCGAGAGGATTTTGAAACCCGTTTCTTCTTTTGTAGTTTCCGGGAGCTAGAGAAGTCCGTTTGCAAATCCGAGACCAGATCCTTGATCATGAGCTCAAGACCTTCGAAACGAGGTATGGCTCACCCTGTTCCGTGACGGCGCGCCGTCGCCGCCGTGCTCCGGCGAGGCGTTTTCGGGCAGTAGCTTCCCCTCGTTCTCGTGATGTTAACCTCCTTTGTGGCTTGTTTAAATTGTCCATAATGAACGACTCAACGTTGTTTTGTGTTTATGTGCTCTCGGGTTTCATCGTTTCGGTTCGCCGTTTAGCTCGTGGGTTCCCGTGGTGTTTCGGTCGAGTCGTCGGGAAGGTAAGGAGCTTCATTATGATTCGGGTTTGTGGTTTAAAGCATGTGAATAGTGGCATGATAGAAATTATGAGAATTGATTGTTGGATGACTTGACACATGTATGCTTTGGTGTTGTTATTCTCTGTTTGAACCTATTATTCTCTACTCGTGGTAGCATGAGATCATGTATAGCTCGTAAATGGTTAAATCTCTATTGTTGTGTATTCTTGTGATTGTATCATCATCTCTCGATTGTATCTCTGCTCGTATATGCATGCACCCGTAACACTCCATTAGAGTATTTTAGGAACTCGGGTCGTTACAAATTTCTTACTTTGCATATCTTTGTGTTTAGTTCAATTTGGTTAAACATTAACTAATTATACGTTTACGTTGTCTACTTTACTTGAAGGATTGGAAGTATTACACCCTATTGATTCTTCTTGATTTGTGAAGGTTCTTCAGGTGTGTGTTCTCTCCTTATTCTAGTTTATTGTTTTGGCTTTGTTAGTTTCTTTCAAATACTTTGTTAAACATTTTTCTTTTTCAATTCTTAGATCAATCTATAGTTCAAGTTTGCCAAAGAAGTTATTATGATTGTTTAAGTTACTTAGAACTTCTAGACTTGCCAACAATGTTATGAAAATGCATTCATTTTTTGCTTATATGGTGCAGCTCCTGCTATTCTAGGCGAGAAATTTTGGAGAATTTTTAAAGAATAAGACAAAGAAGTTATGTCTAACACATTATGGATAAATATCATTTCCTACACATTGGGTATTCGGTGTTTACCATATACATAACAACGAAATATTTATGTTTAGAAAATGCTTTTATTATATTAGTTGTGTCATAATATTTCAATCCACATTTTCTTTCTATTTCTAGGGTTATTTTCTTATTCGGCTCTGGTATCTCTTAACTCTTAAGTCCGGAGATGTTCTCTTCTCTTCTTTTTTTTCTTTTTTTTTGCATATTTATGTGTTTTGTTTTGTTAAACTTTTACTAATTATATGTTTCACTTGTTTACTTGTAGATTGAAAGTACTACACTCTTTTAATTCTTCTTAATTGTGAAGGTTCGCTTCTTCCATACATTTTTTAAATTTTAATTTTTTTTTTATAAATATTATTTTTTTATTGATTCTAACTCACAAGTCATAGTAAAAGAATAGTCATTTCTATGGTTTGAAACTCAATTTTCTTAGGTTTTGCACAAACTCATTCAAAGGAAGGATGAAGCGGTGAAGAAACACACTTCAAGAATCATCCTTTATTAGTAGTTTTTATTGTAAAAAACTTTGTGAACATGTATCGCAAGTGTGATATTATTGTCCTTTTATTATTTTGTTCAAGTGTAAATGCCTATAAATATTTTAAGTCATCTCTATGAAATTTATTTCTTGACAAGGCTTTTATCTGTGAAGTTATTTTGTTGAGGAATATTATGTATGTATGATAATAGGTAAGAGCAAACAAAATAAAGTCGCAAATAGACAACAAGAGTCATGAAACAATATAAATTGACAATATATTATTATCATCAAATGCAATTTGTTGATAATAAATATTTGTCATCAATTGAAGATTTATGATTAAAATGAAGAGTAATATTTGATTATTTGGTGATAAAAAATAAGTGTCAATAAATAATATTTATTGATAATGTTTAGGCGTCGTTGATAATGCATTAATGAGCTAATTTATATGTCATCCATTGCTCATTGGTGACAAAAAACTAGTGTCATAAAATAAGAACTAATGATTACAGAAAAGTATCATTTATTGCATTTTATTGACACTTACTAGAAAGTGTCATCTAAATACAATAGATGATGTGCGATACAATGATTGCAAAAAAGTATCATATAAAGTGTTTGTGATACTTTTCTGTAATCATCATATCTCTATTTTGTAGTAGTGTTACCTACCCTTGAGTAAGTATTGTTAGGAAACTAGTTATTAGTGATTGTTATTTTTAGACTTGAGAATCCCTATTTAAGGACCTTGTATTATTGAGAGAGATCATTCAAATTTTTTATACAAATATATTCAAGTTTTTGTTTATCTCTTGCTTTTCGAGAAAGTTAATACTTTCTTTGCTATTTTAACTTTGACCTAATGGTGATCTTAAATCCTAAATTCAATCTAAATCTCAAGTTGTTCTTAGTTTATGTTCACCCCTATTTTATCCTTTTGTAATTGTGCTCTAAGCAATGATACAACAAGCTGCTCTTTCCTTTTGGCATGCAGGTAGCTATGAGCCACACTTTTCAAAAGCAAAAATATCCATTAAATTACAAAATTTCTCTTTTCCTCTTTAAAAACCTTTATTTTATTTATTTTATGTTTTTTAATTCAACCACATTTTAGAATTAAGGATTCCAAAAATCTTTTATTCATTATTTACTATCTTAATCAACCGAAAAGGTTGATAACATGTTGACTTGATTAATTAGTTGTAATCCAATTTAATTTTACCATCATGAATTCAATCCTATAAACCGATATTTAGCTCTCATCTTATTTGAAAGCAGTAGTATAGTAGTATTTTCTATGTAGAGTTTATAATCCCCTCCCGATTTGAACTTAAAAAAAAAACACTTTAACAAAATTCCCTCCAAAAATTCTAAATAACCATAATTAAACTCAATAAAGATAAATTTTAAATTTAATAGCACTTTAGAAAAAGTAGGCTTTACAAAAACATATTTAGAAAGGTTGAGAATATAATAATCGTACATTGGTTAAATAAGGAGTAGATTATTGATTTATAAGAAAAGACAAGCACGTCTATTGGTATGAAGTCTTTTGGGTGAAACTAAAAATAAAGTAAGATCCTTAGGTTTCCTGTCCCTTCACAAGAAACTAAACAAACATATGATAACAATTCAGCATTTCAATTTTCTGTTTATTTTTCAATGGTTTTAGAGATTATTCCATCAAAAAACTGTTTCTTACTCCTAAATGGGAAAATGAATCTAACAATGCCCACTGGAAAAGAAAAGAAGACAATGAAATATTAAGAGATAAAGCCACCAAACAACTCCACCATTACCACTATCCCATCCATAAGCAGCATACCTTATTTCATTTCTTTTCTACTTTTGTCTATAAACAGATAAATTATGATAAAGCTACAAACACAGAAGGGAAATGGAGCTTACTTTTCACATTGGATTAGAAAATAATCAACAAGCTTAACTTACATATTGGCTTCTTTTCCAACTTTTCAATTGGCTGTACTTCAAGAAGCCTTCTTGTGTAACAAAGGATCATTCAAGAAGCCTTCTTGTGTAACAAAGGATCAGAAATAACTTGAGGCTCAAAGTCAGGCTTCAGATACTGAGCAAGCATTTCGGCATATAACTCGTACCGAGCAGTCATTCGGAACCCCCATTTATCTTTCAGCTGCCTACACAAGTTGAGATCCATGTCGGAGATTAATAAACCATCCCGAAAACGGGAGAGCGAGGGAGTGCATGACGCATCTGGTGCAGAGAAATGGCTGGACCCGTAAAAGTGACCAAAATCTGGATGCTGTGGTCTCCCATCGCCAGAAGTGAATGGATTCGGGAAAATCTCGGTCCCAACACGATTGATTGATCCAACAAAATAACTATTAGCTATTGCAGCATTTCGGGCCTGCAAACATAGAATATGTTCATCAAAATTATAAACGAAGCTCTGAGTTATGAAATTGGTAGAACAAGTAAAGTAGCAGGCTGCTCAAACAAAAATCACAGAAGAACTCGTTTCTACTTTTGCAATTTGAAACGCAGGCCGAACAACGTAATCGTCCAAAGTAGCCAAAGGAGAAAAAATGGAACAGTGTGGATTGCAGTTGAGAATCAAAGAAAAAAGAAAAATTAACTGCATCAGATGACTTGCTTTTTTACTTTTGTGGTATAAGTGAAATGATTAATTGAAACAAACAAGAAAGGGATGAGACAAGTAAAAGACTAACCTCAACAGGCCACATTGGTTCACTGAGTTCACCAACAGTGGCAGAAGGATTGAAAACAATCTCAGCACCATTTAAGCCAAAAGCTAACCAGTTCAAAGGATGGTGCCTCCCATAGCATATATTTATTGCAATTTTCCCGTAGGCTGTCTCGAACACGGGATGCCCAGTGTTTCCTTCCATGTAGTACGTGCTCTCGTTAAAGTCGCCAACTCGTGGAATATGATTCTGCAAAATGCCATTAACCGAAATAGTTTATACAGCCGAGAGGGTGTGATATGAAAACCGACTTCATAAATAACAGTTACCTTGCGATGCTTGCCAATTATGTTTCCATGGTTTCCAATAACAACAGCAGTATTCCACAAAGTTTCTCCATGACTAACATCTCTCTCAAGAATGGAACTTACAATGACCATGTTGTATCTTAATGCAAGATCCTGAAGAAACCGTGTCGATTCCCCATCGATTGGCTCTGCAAATTCACACCACCGCTTCTCTCGAGTGCAAAAAGCAAATGGCATCATCCATGCTTCCTACATATATATCCATGGATATGAAAAGTCCCAAAACCTCAAAAAATATAAGTAGAAATACAGTTGGTCACAGTAGCATACTTGCAAGCATAATATGTTGACCCCTGAAGCACCTGCTGCATCAATAATTGGCTTTACTTTTTCAAGAATAGCTCTCTTTTGGTCTGGAAAGGGGGCAGTTGTTGGAAGAGCAATAGAATTTTGAATGAGACCCACCCTTACTATTCGAGGTTCTCTCACAGATTCTTTATCGGCAAGAAAGCGGAAAGCCTGAAACGAGTTAAAAGAACAATAGATATAAACATCAATAAAGAGTGTAGAAAAGAAACTTAAATTACTAGTTTAGTCCTGAACTTTCAAGTTTTTATCTATTTTGTTCTTGAACTTTATAGATTATCTAATAGGTCCTTTAACTTTTAGTTTTATGTGTAATAGGCCCCTGAATTTTAAAAAGTTCAATAGGTCCTTGAATTTTAAAAATGTTAAATACATTTTTGTACTTTCAATTTTGCTTAGGTCCCAGCCATATTTAAAATATTTTATTATAAATTGATCTATTATAGTAGAATTGAATTTTATGTCTAAGAGAATGCTAAACAAGTTGGTCTAGAAATTTCAAAAAAATATTGAATAGGTCTAGGACTTATTAGACAAAAATGGAAGGACCTATTTGATACAAAATCAAAAGTTTAAGAACTTATTAGACACTTGTAAAAATCAAGGCCAAATAGACACAAATCTAAAAGTTCAATAATGGATTAGATACTTTATAAAGTTCATAGACCAAATAGACACAAAACTAATGGTTTAAAGGACTGAACTTGTAATTTATCCAATAAAAGAAAAGACATGACTATGAGCATGATTCATCGCATAAATGTTCCACAGTGAATAAAATAATTGCTATGACACTGACATAGATCAGTATATATATATAACACACTACAGAGCTTAAGTTGATGTCCTATTCTTGACCCACACAACGATTACGGAATAACTACATCAGCTCAGAACCTCCTAATTTTCCTTTATTGATCTCTCCATTACTTCTTCAGTGTGATGCATTATAGATAAACCTTTAATTCATTGCTTTCAATGTACTTCAACATGAAAATTATGGATTACCAACAAAAACATCACGACTAACACAATAAACATAAGATATAGAGATTGCTAACTACTTCTGGCAAAACAAATCTCAGGAAGCAAATCATAAACTCAAAAAATTCCTACAAGTGTGACTACCTGGAGGTCAAAATCATGCTTTAGAGAAAGACTCTTCACAGGCTCTGCAAGAGAAATAGTTTGAAGCGGCTTCCCACAGTTAAGCCCTAAAAGCAACCGGCTAACGTCCTGGCATTGGCAACACAATGTTGAAGTTAGTCGAATATTTTAAAAGGCTAAAGCAAACAAAGAAATACTAGAAACATGCATAACAAGGAACAAAATTCCATATTGCTACGGACTACGTTGATCTAACACATGAGAAGAATAGAAAATTTGAACAGAATTTGTACAATGCTTTAGCAGAAGACAGTAAGATAAAAATAAATAAATTTGTACTAGTTCGGCTACAAAATAATATGCCATAAAATTACAAAAAGAAATTAAAAAGAAAAAAAAAATGAAACAACAGTAAAATAATTGGAAGAAACATAAAATAGCTATAGCATATAGCATACATATTGAAAAGTTAGTAAGTACACAATTTGAATTTACTTTTTTAGTTACTTTGCAGCGTGGATCAGACAATTTTAGCACTCTCAACATTGTTGACTAATAAATCTTCATGGCCATAAAAATGATTTTGCTAATGGTATTCTATTTTTTGTCAACTAAGCTTATGAAAACTATTTATATTTATGTTAATTTGTTTAATTTTTCAATTTTGAAAACTTTTGGCATTGTAGTCAAATTCTGAAAACAAGACTCGTTAATGAAACTATTTTTAACAAAAATTCTACTTGATTTTTTTTTTTTAATATATGTGAGTGTCCACCTCAACTATTCTCATAGAGCATACGGCTAACCTTAAAATATTTGAATATCAAAGGAAACCTATAGGAAATTTAGGTAGGTGCCAACACCAACCAACAATCTCTTGGTTTCTTAAGACCCTTTTGACCACTAGACTACTCATTGTCGTATCGTATTTGGCTTGAATATTGACCTTTAAACTAAAGAGAAAATGTCAAAAAATAGGCATGATTTTTAAAGACAAAAACATAAACAGAGGCGTTTGCTTAAGATAATTCACTGACATAGAATTCAGAAATCCTTGCATAAAGCTGCTGCAGGCTTCGCATCCACATACAATAAGGTTCTGCTAATCGTTTTTTACAACAATCAGTTCTCTTTCAACAAAACGAAGAACTCTCAGCAAAAGAATTCGTATGAATCGTAATTTTCAAACCTTCAACAGAACACATAGTAATAACAATTTTTTTCAAGTACAACAAACGTAGAAGAATATATGTACCATTTGAATCTCGAGCTCAACCAATTACTGCTAATTTATGCTCACTTAATCGGATAACACTTCGCAACACAATTTCAAAACCAAAATAAGCGGCCGATTGTACATACTACATCCAAAATCCTTCACGCTTCAATCAGAGAAAAGCACGAAAAGATTCCAAAAACGCAGAATCCGATACTCAACAGTACGGAATCAAACAGAACTTTAGGAAACGAGCAAAAAGAATCGACATCCACAACCAGATCACTAACAAATTTCGTCGATAAAATCGATTAAAAGAAGAGAGAAAAGGACCTGGAAAAGGTGAGGTTTGAGATTTTCGTTGAGGAGTTGGTGAAGCGAGGAGTAACCACAGACGGAGCCATTGTTTCCGGCGTCTTTCCGATCGTTGAGCTCTCCGTTTGCAGCGTCGGTTTGTGAGGTTTTCTCCATTTTTGTGTGTTCTTGATCTTGTTGATCAATTGGGGGCGAAAATGAGATTTTGTAGAGACGTAGTTCAATATAACTCAGTGTTGAATCTATATATATATATCTATATTTTTTTTTTTTTTTTTTTTTTTTTTTTTTATGTTAGTACTAAGTTTTAGAACGGTATTACAAATATTGATTTCAAAGATATCGGGCCGTCTATTAGAAATAATTCAATGTTGATTTGATTAGTGTTTATCAATTAAATTAAAGTAATAAACAGCGGAGCAGTTAGGGTGCTAGGCTAGCATGCAATTAAACTCTTTCGCTGTCATCACATGTCAGGTGTATGAATGTGTAGCAAAAATATTCCCAAATTGGGTACACTACAAACAAAGGAAAAAATTCTTTTCATTAAATTAAAAAAAACATTAATTAATTTTTTAAGAAATTACTGAGTTACTCTAGTCTTGATTTCATTAGGGTGATTTTACAATTCTTTTTAGGTGATAAAAAAAATTATTAGATATGTTTGTACCTAAGTCGATCATCTAGGACTATCAACGTACAATTTCAAGATTTTGGTGGGATGACAACGACTATTATAAATGAGTGCATTGGGTCGCTTGAAGAAAGACTTGTTGGAGACTTATAACCAATTCTCATTCTTTTCGGGCAAAAATCTTAAAAGGAAAAATATTTTCATGGGTAGAACTTTTCGGAACAAAAGCTGAATATTTTGTGGGGGAGAGAGTTGTCGGATAAAGGGCTTCGTTGGAGAGTGGGTGATGACCAGAGAAGCTTAAAAGTTGTGATGGATAAATAGTTAGATAGACTTCCAACATTAAAAATCATCAACTCTAATGGATTCATCATGAAATGAGGGTCAATGAGATTTTGGATCTCGATTGGAAAAATGATCTCAACTTTTGATCCACTCTATGTGGATATGATTTTAAAAATGTCAAAACTTTGATGGAGAAGGGATGATATTTTGTTACAACATTATGAGACCATTATGTTATTTTTCAGTTAAATTGTGTTATCAAATAGCTTGTGTATTGGGAGGACATGTCTAGTTCAAGTGGAAATATGTTAGAATGTTGGTGGGAGGCGACGAGGGAGTGCTCTATCTCAAGAAAAATTAAGATTTTGATATGGTGAATCTACCATAATTTTATTCTGACGCAAACGAATTTAGCTAAACAAGGTATGGAAGTGGGGAATGTTTGTCCTTGTTGCCATAAAGGAGCTAAGACAACAGTTCATACAGTTTGGGCGTGCAAGTGGGCGAACCAAGCTTGATTGGTTTCCCCTTTTGGTCGAATTGATGTCCCAACGGAAATTCATGATGGAGCTGACCTTTTAATGTGAATTTTTAATTTACTTCCTTTAAGTATGTTGGAGGAGTTTCTCGTGATATGGTTGGGAGTTTTGCAAATTCTTTATCATAGAATTTCGTAGCAACGGTAAGGAGCTAAAGTTAAGTGATTATGTAGATTATCTATGTCGCTCGTCCTTTTGGATGCCACCAAGTGATCACCTTTATGAAATTAATATTGATGTGATGACTAATGTTGAAAAGAAGAAAAGTGGGTTGCATGCTATTGCCCGAAATTCTAATGGGGAGATTATGTATGTTGTCTCTCAGCCGTTGAAATGAACAGCGATGAAATTGATTGAAATGCTAGCTATTATGAATAGTGTGGAATATGCTTTTGAAATGAGTTTACACGATTTGAGGAGAAATCTAATGTTCAGATAGTCTAATTAGTTTTGTTATAGATCCAACCCTAACCCTTGCTCAGAAGCTCAAATCGGTGAAATTTACTTGGTGTAGGGAGATAGATTGCTCATACTCTTGCAGAAATGGCCCTCAATTACGACACCACTAACTATTGGATGGAGGAGGGTCCTCCTTGTATGGATTATCTATATGTTTCTAATTTAAGTGGCAAACTCCTGCTAGATATTTTTGTTCGTGATTTAAGCTAGTCTATTTCTTTTTAGTGTAAGAAAAATCATTAGTTGATATATTTGAAATATTCATCTAGAAAAATTAAAATATAAATTTGAAAATTTCTTCAAACATTATTTTCATTTATTTTTTAATTCAATTATTTGTAGAGGAAGATTTAAATTTATAACCTCAGTCAACAAGTGGAATTGTTCAACGATATCAATGTATCCGCAATTATTAGTTGAATTATTATATCTTAACCCAGATCGATCAAGAAATTGTTTCTATTTAAATGGAGGAAGATGCTTAAATCACTTGCAAAAATATAAAATAAAATAAACTTAAATCACTTTTATCCAAGTCAATATTCTTAGTTAGTGGGTTAGTGAAATAACCTCTTGGTACGTTCTTAAAGTCCAAATGCTAATCGAATCTTCCAAAACCACCAATCAAATTGCAAGGATTATTTAAAATCATAATGTAAACTTAAAGAACCAAAATGACTTTCAAATTTTCAATTTTTATTAGGCTATATATATATATATATATATATTTTTTTTTTTTTTGAGCAACCACTTTTAAAAATTCTCTCTGTTTGTATTTGATAGACCAATTTTAACTATTCTTAACCACTCATTACTGTCAAAATCGACATTAACTCATCAAACTTATCGCTCAATCACTACTATGATACTAATATCCAAATATTTATTTATAAAAATAATTTAACTTTACCAAAAAATGATGGTTTGTAATTCAATTTAACTCCACGTTCGTAGATTCGAGCTTAAAATGTTTTATTTTATAAAAATTTATGAAATAATAATAAGAAAAAAAAATGTAAATGAAAGATGGCAATAAATTAACACACTAAATTTTAGCTCTGTTAATGTTATAAAAATAAAATTGAAAGGACCTAAACTAAAATGATACTTTAATTGTTTTGTTTCTCTAAGTTGTTAATATTTAAGAAAAATATAAACAAATTATTATGAAATAAAATTTAATAAAGTTAGGCAAGTTAAAGAAAGAAAAAATATAATTTTTTTGTCTTTCACCTCTTTGTTAGGATACAAATATTTTACTTATAATATTTTTTTGCTTACTTTTTCTTTTTACTACATATTGGGGAGGGACCAAGAACTCATGAACATGATGTTGTATTAGATTACCATCAAATAATCAAACCACTAATTCATAACCCTTTCAATTTGCTTAATTTTACTTTCATCTCTTTGCTGTGAAAATTAGTAATTATTACTTCTTTTTTCTAGAATAATATACTTTTATAAGTTTCACTTAAATATTCGAATTAATAATTCACATTTCTAATGATAATTTGATATATATGTGTGTGTGTCAATAGACTAAAATGTCATGAATTGGAATTCTTCACTTTAACTTTTATTAAACTAAAAAAGTTTAAAATGTTTTTTAAGATCAATTAACAATGATTGAGGTGGATAATTAAAATTCACAATTAACTCTTGATCATAAACAAATAAGTTAATTACTCGAACCACCTTTAAAAAAAAAAAGAAAGGCTTTGTTTAGAACTAAACCAAATTTAAAAAATAATTACCAACGTAGGTAAAAGTAAAAAAATTTAGTGAATGTAGTTTTTGTTTTTAATTGAAGAAATTCGTTTTAATGATAAAAGACAAAAATGCCCTCCTACCATAATTAATAATTTTATCTCTGAAAAAGAAATCATGGTGTTTTTATAGGGAAATGGTAGATTAGAGAAAAATAAATAAGTCGATAATCCAATCCAACCCAACTAGTCAAATTAGATTCGATTGATTTTGGTTATTGAGATTGGTTTATTTGAACCCTCAAAATTCTTATTCTTATTCTTAGTTGGAGAGTTCTCTTTCTTCTTACTGGCATTGTCCACAGTTCATCGTTATCTGCTTCAATGAAACATGTTTCTTCCTCTTCGATTAGCTTCATCTACTCCATTGGATTTTCCAACTTCTTCTCTGTAGTTTGAGCCCTGATTTCCATAATGCACAAAAGCAAATATCCCGACAATAACATGGGTTACTTGAACTTAATTTTGTGAGAACAAGTTTTTTTCTTAGGCATAAAAAGTGAGTATTTTTCCCTAAAAATAAAAAATGTGCGAGTTTTTTTTTCTTTTCTTAAAATTTTAAAAAATTAAAAAAAATGGGCAACTAGGCAAATGTCTACTTTTTTATAAAATAAACATCAAATGTCTACTCTTTTAAATTGTTTAAATTTATGTCTAAATCTAATATTCTAAAATTTAGTAATTAAATGAATAAATTGTAAATGACAATTTTATCCTTTTTGTTAATTTATTTTTTAATTTGTTTGATAATCTTATTATAGATACACCCTAACAAACTCATTGAGAATTTGAATTAAAAAAATTTAAAACTATAACAAATAGAATCCTATTATGCGGATGAAAAAATAGGTTGAAGATAAAAAAAATTGAAAAATTAAAATAATTTTTGGAATCTCTTCCAAACGTTCATCCAGCCGTTTACATATGCATACATATAGTCGTTTGTGAATGACTGTTAGATTTTTGTATTGAGATTAAAAAAAAAAGATAATTAAATGCATGTCGTACATGCACAAAACATAATTATTATTTGGCAAATGGAACTTCACAGTGTTGAGAATCGTTCGATATCCTTGTGAAACATAAAGGGACAAAAATCAAAATTCATCCATCCTTAAAGAAGTAAATCTGCAGTATGTGTGAAGTTCTATCATCTTCCATACCATAAGAGCGAGTTTTCCCTCGGCTGCCATGACCCTTCAACTGAAACTTCTCTCCCCCAAGAAATCAAGTAAGTCTGCATTATCATCCACACATGAAGAAATATTTGAACTAGTTGTTTTTGCAACCTCATGTGTCGTGTATAGCTGCCTACATATATGTTGACCAGAAGTACAAATGCTTACATATTTATGACGTCTCAAGACTAGTGTCTAGTTTGCATAAAAACTTCTTCGACTCATCTTTGTTTGACAACATGAGCCCAACATTTAACGCAATTGGGGCATCGAAGTTGTTTGTGTTTGTACGTCTCAGTGTGTACGAGTACATTTTCTCCAAGGATAAAACAATCGTTATACATGAGGCTGGAAAGCCCACTACACATTACGGTTATGGTCAAACTTTTTCCAATATCAAGCGCAAATGCAACTAAATTGATAAGTTGACTAATTTTTGTACCATATGTTATTTCAATCGTCGCCGTCTTATAATTGGAGTATATATTTCTTTTATCCCATACCCATCGAAGACAACTGGATTGACGTGACTTCCATTGTTGCATAACCAAAATCCTTGCGATGTGAAATTTAGGGAGAATTGCAAATGTGTGGATAAGGAAATCGTAGAATTATGATCTTCAACAGTGATGGTGAGTGTGGAGACAGTCGACGTTGAGGGAGAGATCTTAGAATTCTGATCTTCAACCAATGAGGTGGAATGTGGCTAGACGACATAACTTTTTCTTCGTAAAAATTCATCTCTCTGTCATTGCATAATGTTTATATAGAGATTTTTTCAAATTTTAATTTGAATTAAAGATAAAATATGAGATACAATGGTTAGTAAGTATAAAATATGATTTTTTTTTTAATAAAAAAACTTAATTTGGATCTGATTGAAAAAAAAAGATATTCAAAATAAAATAATTAGATATTGAAGGTGGTTATGGAAGAGAAATCTCCTTAAATGTAGGCTATATCACAAATGCTTTTAAATTTAAATTTTAATTTTTTCAAAATTTTTAAAAGGTCTCCTCAAATGTAGGAGGATTTTTTTTTTAGAAAAAATAATATTGATTATTAATTAGGTAAATATGGAGGGGCATTGTGGGAAGTAAAAATCTCTCTCTCCTCCAAGTAGACCTGAATTTAATGCAAAAAATGGGTAGACATTTGATGATTTATTTTCTAAGAAGTAGACAATTCTTACCATTTCCCTGAAAGAAAAAAAATATTTTCCAACTTTCCCAATGGGCGAGTTTCTCAATTGACCTATCTTTCCAATGGACCCGTCTTCCCAATTGGCACATTTTGTCAATTGGCACGCCATCCCAATGAACCATTTTCTAGATTTTCCAATTGGCCATTCTCCAGCTTTTCCAATTGGCCCTTCTCCATGTTTCCCAATTGGCCTTTCTCCAAGTTTCCTAATTGACCCTCTTCTGCATTTCTCAACTGGTCCTCTTCCAGCTTTCTCAATTGCCCTCCTCCGGCATTGGCCCTCGTCCGACTTGCCCAATTGCCCTTCTCCAACTTTCCCAATTGGCCCTCTCTAGCTTTCCCCAATGATGCTTCTTTCTCGGTTGGTGTTTTTCCCAATTGGTAATGTTTTTTCCAATTGGCGCATCATCATCCTAATTCACATCATCATACCGATTGACGCATCATCCCAAGGACCACTTATGATGAATTTAACTTCAAGTTTGGCTTTTACTTTATACACAATCAAGTTTGAGGGGAGTGTTGGCCAAATCTTCTAATTTCAGTCAAGTAATGGCCAAATCTTTTAATTCCTTACAGTAGCCACAACTGAAATTAGAAGTTTTGTGATGTTGGATAATAAATAGGACATGAATGTCATCCATGAATGAGCTTTGGTAAAATTCTTCAATATCCAATGAAATGTATGATCATATCATAAATATACATCCTCTTCAATCCAGTCATCTTTGTGTTCATCATCATCATTTTCCCCTTTTGAAAATATAGAGATTCTAATGCCATTAAACCTTCAAATCACTACACGCTCCAAATCACTACCAACTTCAGTGTCTCCATAAAAGCTTGAAACTGAAACCCATCATCTTCATTCAAATTCTCTTTAATTTTCCTCATCCTCCATCTTTTGGGCACTAAATCTTCTTCTACAACATTCCTATTTTAAACCCAAATCATGGAACCCATAAATCTACATACCCAATGAACCATCGTGATCCCCCACCACAACGGCCCCCAAATTAGCCTTATTAGTCATCCTCAATATCTCATAGAAATCAGAATCATGAAAAACAAGAATAAAGTATACGCACTAGAGAGCTTGAGAAAAAAAAAAAGGGTTTTCATTATAAAAACCCTAAACCCTAAAAGAAGAACAATAAAAAAACACAGACCTCAATGAAGGAGCTACGCGTACAGACCTCGACGGTGGATGAAGCAGAACTAAATATTTTCCAGCAAAGAAGAAAACCCGAGCAGTGAAGCGAAGCTGGGCGTTCACTGTGCGACGAAGCTTGGCGTTCAGCGTGCGACGGAGCTGGGTGTTGAGCGTGATGTGGGCAAAGATTTTTTGGCAGAGGGGTTGTTGAGCGTAAATGGTAGAAATCAAAAGAGTGAGGGTTTTTCAAAAAGGAGAAGTCACCTAAAAAAAGAAATGTTATTTTAATCATTATTTTTATTTTATGCATTTTCTATTTTTAATTGATTTTCTTATACTAAAAGGCTAACTAAAGGCAAGAGAATGAATTTAGAGCTTTATTGGTTTAAAATATGATGAATAGAATGAGCGCCAATAATCCGCCTTGTTATCAAATTCTTTTTTAATTCATTTGACATTTAGTGAGTGTCAAGCACTGTTGTGTCACGCTTGACGCTTTTTGAACATCAAATATTGTAAAAAATTAAAAACACGGGATTGTGGAAGGAATTTGAACCTGATTAAAACTATACTTGACGTTTTCATTAGAATTTGATTCATTATTTGATGTTGTTTACCCAAAATGTCAAGTATTTCAAAGGAGGTAGTGCCAAGTAATGTCTTTTTTGTAGTAGTGTGGTTTATATTTATTTTAATAATTTTATCTTTTTAATTATTTTTGCTTTTATGATTAGATTAAATATTATTTTCTATCTTTTCTTTTATGATTAGGGAATATATTTTCCTTTTATGATTAGAACATCTCTTGTAGTTTATTTAAACCCAATGTTAGGTTCATTATTAAATGAAGAATTTAAATTCCATCTGTTAGATCATTTTGGGTTTAGATCAAAGTTTGGGGACTAATAATCCACATTGTGCTCAGATACCATATTAGATAATATGTAGTTCCACCTCAAAACTAATTGACATTTGTCAATTGGTGTTGGAGTTACTCACCTTGTCGCAATTGTCTCATATTGGAAAGATGAGAATTCTTCAACACTTTTATAAGAGATATGGATTAATCCCCATATTGCCACAATGTAAGATATGAGTTACTCCCTTCATTGTCAATTATTTTTTAGGTGAAACCTCATTATCTAATATGGTATCAAAGCTCAATGTAGGTAATGACCCCCCAAACTTTGATCCAAATCCAAAATGCTTAAAAATATAAGCGGGTGATCCCAAAATGTTCAAATTCGACCTAGGCCAGTAAGCCAAAGTAGATATTTTGGTCCACAATAGCCGCCATCTTGAGAAGACATGTTGGAAGGATTTATGAGTTAATCCACTCATATATTATCTAATAAATTCAATGCACAGCTTTAAGACGAGTGAAGTTCAACAAAAAAAAAAAAAAAAAGACATACAAGGGGTTAACATTCATATTTTGAAAGATGAGAAAGTTTTTGCCGATCTATGTTACCTTCACCAAGTTGTAGCTTCGGACAACCGCGAGCATACAAAACATGCTACTTATGAGACATAACATTGCTTATTTGGAAGGCAGTCATTTCAAAATTTTGCAATCCTAAAATTTCAATGTATCCAAAGATACAAGGTTTCCCTAACTAGTTGATATCTTGCATCAATCACTTGTTTTTACTTTACTTTCAATTTCAATATCCTTTCCACAACTTTGACAAATCATCAAGTTCCAAGGTGCTTTCTCAAAATTGGGTAATAAAATATTCAATCTCCGGTAGTCAGGTTATAATTTATAATCATAAACCCTTATGCATACCGCTTGACCCTATGGTTAGGATCTCACAAATGTCTCACATTGAAAAGTGAGAGAATCCAACGTTAATATAAAAGAGATATGAGTTACTTCCCTCATTGTCAATTGGTTTTTCCACAAATCAAGTTATTATAACAATGATTATAATAAACGGTTTTTGAGAGGCTAGTTATGATAAACGGTGAGACAAATATAGTTGAATTATTATAGTCAACCCGACCATTTACATAAACGGGCCCAACCACCTTACTATACATTTTTGGAAACAAAAAAAGTATTTTTGAAATTTGGTTAGTACCCACCTACTTTCTTAAAGAAATATGGATACATTGTAAAAAAAAAGTACATGTTAAGAATTTGAGTAGAAATAAACTTAAATTTCATAAACCGATAACAAAAAATCAAATGGTTATCAAACGGGCTGTGATCCCGAAAATAGGGTTTTGTGTACTCACCCATCAAACTAAAAAAAAAAGAAAAACTTTTCATCCGTCGAAATGAAATAATGAAGGCGTGAATCCAAAGCGCTGTGCATCGTGGGAGTGCGAAGAACAAGAAATGGGGGACGAGAGCGTCAAGGCGGAGGCTCTGCAGATCATAGGAATGTTTCAAGTTCTTCCCAAATTGGTCGTCTTCGATCTCGATTACACTCTCTGGCCATTCTACTGGTAATTTTTATCAACTTCTATTATTGTGTTTTAATTGTATTTCATCTTCTTCGAACGAAACCATTGTTCTTAGAAATGAAACAGAAATTGAACATGTTATCCATGGAATTCATCCACTAACCTTGGCCCCCTTTCCTTATTTTTCATCGAAATTTAACTATTAGGTTACTTTTGTGTATTAACTGATGTTCTTGCGCCTTGATTGAATTAGAATTCAAATGAAGTCGTGTGTGATTTTACGTTTTCTAGCATGCAGCAATCGACTTACAGATGTGAGTTTATGTTCAAAGGAAGTCTAATCTCGTCCCCACCCCCATTGCCCGCTTCAAGAGAATACAAGGAATCGAACCCGAAGTTATAGCTAATTATAATACTAAATGGTAAACCATCATGTTCCTTCCATGTCTCTCGGTGGCGTGGTTACCTTGGGTATCCCAGTTAAAAAGAAAGAAAATAGTAAACCGTGGCCCAGTAGTTAAGAGGGGTTTTGGGGAACTAAGAGATGATATGTTCAATCTGTGTTAGCCAGTTACCTAGAAATTAGTTTTCTATCAATTTTCTTAACATCTAAATGTTGTAGGGTTAGACGGTATGTTTAATGATATAAGTCGAGCTGCGCACAAGCTGACCAAGACAATCATGGACTTCAAAAAGAAGCCAAATAGTAAAGTGGGCGCCTCCATTTCCCGGTTATAAAAGAAAACCAAAAATTAAAAAAAAAAAACTGGGCTTGAGCTCAAGTCTTGAATGTCTCTTAACATCCTAAGTTCATGCCAGTTGCCACCAAGTTACCTGTTGGGGTTAGCTTAGGGTAATTGTTAAGTTGTGCTTAATATGGCTGTTCCTGTAATTGCTAACTCATGTATTCTTTTTTTTTGAGAAACTGTTAACTCATTCAAGTTAACTATCGTTGTCTTTTCTTTTTTTTTTCCTTGCAGTGAATGTCGCTCGAAATGTGAAATGCCATCGATGTATCCTCATGCTAAAGGCATACTATGTGCACTCAAAGACAAGGGAATTGACCTTGCCATAGCTTCTAGATCACCAACGGCTGATATTGCAAAGACGTTTGTTGACAAGTTGGGCATCAACTCTATGTTTGTAGCTCAGGTGTGAATATGAATGTTGACTCATTTTACATTTCTTGTTCGAGCATCAATACAGTCTAGTGTTCTATTTTTCCCATCAGTATTCTCTATGATCCTGGCACGACTGAACCTTGAAATAGTGTAGCTTAAAGAATACATCAACAAGGAAGAATAAATCTTTTCCGAATAGCAACAAAAATGCACTTTATTTCTTCTAGCGACCTTCATATATTTCAACAAGGATCTTACGAAACCATCATGAGTTGGCTCAGTGGTCAAAAGAGTCTTGTGGAACTAATAGGAAATGGATAGAATCTGTAATGACCGATGCTTATAAATTAATTTTCTACGAGTTTCTTTGACACCAAATATAGTAGAGTCAAGCGACTATCGTATGAGATTAGTAGCTAACCCACATGAATATTAAAAAAATGAGGGTCTTATGATCATTTCTTGCCACTGTTATTTTAAATAGTTATTAACTTCTGTTTTTCATGCACGACAATCTTTTCAGGAGATTTTTTCTAGTTGGACACACAAAACAGAACATTTCCAGAGAATTCATTCGAGGACTGGTGTACCATTCAAGTCTATGCTATTCTATGATGATGAGGATCGAAATATCGAAACGGTAAGACTCCTTTTCACCATAATCTGTTTTCTTTGCTTATTCTTCGTATCCTAAGATAGACATCTAATATCTAAGTATTGTCATCGCAACCAACAAAGCTTCGTGGTCGTAACTGCAGGTTTCGAAAATGGGGGTAACTAGTATTCTGGTTGGCAATGGGGTTAATCTTGGGGCACTGAGGCAGGGTCTCACAAAGTACTCTCAGAATGTGAGCAAAACTGAGAAGAACAAGCAGAGATGGACAAAGTACACTCAGAACTCAACTTCATCATCAGAGAAGACTGAGTAAAAGAAGCATATGAAAGTAATTATGAAAACTCTCTGTTGTCATTTTTCCCTGTATATGGAGGGATGATTATATAATTTCAGATGCACTTTCTGTCAACATCCTTGAGAATGTTCCCCCTACATTCACATACAGAGTTGGATGCTTAAAAGAATATTGTTTTAAGTAGCATTCAGGTTCTTCAACTCGATACCGTTTGTTACCTTGTTGGGTTGGATTCGTCGCGGATGAGGTCAACCATTTATTTCGAAACCGTGATAGGAGAATAGCCAGTAATGGTATTTGTTCGTTACGTATATCTAATTACAAACGATTGAAGTCAGACTTGCTCTATGCACTCCTTTTTAAGAAATTGTGTGTGGCTCTACATTAGAAGTCTTGTTCTCTAAGTTGGATATTGGTAAGGTTCTTTGAACTCTCTCTCAAAAAAAAAAAAAAAAGTTCTTTGAACTCTTTAACTTATTGCAATCTTAAAATTGAAAGCCACATGCCAAAGTTTTTATTAGCAAACTTTTGAAGGAGGAATGTACCGTTTACTTAAATCCCATCGTGCATCTATGCTCCCTTGTTTGATGGGGAAGCTGTTTTAAACTAAATCTTTTTTGGTATTTATTTATTTATTTTTATTAATATTTGTAAATGTTATTTAAATAATTCTGTGGAAATTTAAAATGTTTTTTTATTAAAAAAATACTTGATTACAAAATAACTTTTGTATGTTTTTTTTTAATTCAACCATATTTGAAATATTAGAGGACTTAAATCCTTTTGTTGATGATACAACTCTTATTTAGCATAAATTTGTTATTGCGGTGTTTGGTCTTTTGGAAGTTATGGCTGGTTTGAAATGATTCATTATTCAATGATAGAAAAGCACCGTATAACTATTTAACTAACTCTATATCTCATTTAGTTCTATTTTGATGCAAAAGATTGCAGCCTTTTTGTAATTATAGTAGTAGTTACCTTTTTGCAAATTGGTATTGTTTCATACAATGTCCTATCTCTTTGTAACTATTTTACAAATCAATGAAAATGTTATGTTTCCTATAAAACAAAAACTTTGACATACCGTAAGGGTATGCTTGTTTTTTGGACATGAAGAGTGGTTAAAACTCCTCTGTTAACCACTTTTTACTCCTATCAAATCAAACATTAAATTTTATTAAATTTCACATCAAATTTATCACTCAACCATTATTAATTACATTGTCCAAACAAGTAATTGACTAAATCCACTTCAATCAACTTCAATCCTCAAACGAATATAGTTAGTTCATTCTCTTCCACTTCACTCCACTTTTTCCTACAAAAAACAAACACACCCTAAAGGGACGTTTGACCTGCCGGGAAGGGAAGGGAAGGGAAGTGTAAGGGACCGACCCGAATGGGGTTCTAAATAGGCCCTTACCCCAATGCATGCATTCAAAGTAAAGGAAATTTAAACAGACATGATTTCAGATTCCAATTAAAACAAAACATTCAAAATAACCCCTTTAAAAATTAGACAATTTCCCTGGAACCTGTCCCTGTTTCCAAGCACCTGTTCCAAGATAAATACATTTCCAAAGTATACTCCGATCGAGATTTCTTAAAATCATTCAAAACTCGTTCGAATCTGAGAATCTTTGGAATCCACAAATATTTACAAACATCCTAGGGCTCGTGTCTCGTGCGTCATGCATTCAGTGGGGAAAACAAAACACAAGAGTCATAATACAAAAATCGAGTTGGAAGACTGGGCCCCATGATCACAGCTCCTCCTTCCGGTGCATCCCGTCGCGCACCACGATTACACCGTGGAAAACCACGAGAATAAGGGTGAGTAACGAATTACTCGAAAGAATCCCCAACCGGGTACAATACGATATACATGGTCATCTCGATGAGCGTATGCAAGCTATGAATATAAACACAGAATAGAGCACATAGCTTAGCCCATACTTGGGCCTCGGATGCCAAACTAGGGTCTTAGTCCGGAAATAATATCATCACACAATCCAATACATAAGTCGCCCTATACGAGAAACAAGTCCCGGCCTCAGCCTGTCTACTGTCGATGAAAGGTACACTGGCTCAAGATCCCGAGGAGCTCTCCGGTCGGCGCCAGAATGAGCGTAAGCATGCACCGCGTGCTCTCTGCGAGACTATGGGGGTGCCGGTGCGAAGGGCAGCCGCCCATGTCCAATCCACCACGCCTAACTAAATCTTTGGATCGGTGTCACCGACATAGGGTGTGAGACACGGACACGTAAACTATGTCACCTGAACCACCGCACCTAAGGCTAAGGAAGCGGGTCGTGGTAGGCTTACACCAGAAGCCGCCTTACCTTAACAGTGGCAATCGGGGCTACGGCCGAACACGCCGAGGACGTGCCGATCGCCGGGACGAGGCAATGCCAAGTCATCATCCCGACGGTTGGGGCATTTAACGATCCGCCACCCTCACCCAAGATTGCAGGGCCTACCGCTTGGGTTAGCTAATCCCTCACGGGGTCCAGGGACGGAATGACTTGCTCGACGTCCCTGCCATGGATGCAAGGTTCGTTATGCACCCGGCCCGGATGATGCTATCTACCTGCCACTCTAACCTGCCTTAGCAATCAACAAAACAATTCAAGAAAAATCCAATACGTGCTCAATAAGAATACAACGAGCCTAGCATGATACTACGAAGCAAGGAATGAGATCGAGCATGCTAGAAGGGAACAACCTAGCATGGATTAACATGAGAATTAAATCAGAAATCATGCTAATCGGGAATTCGAGAATAGAATACCTAGCTACACATGTCAATAAACACAAACAAGCGATCAATCAAAATCACATATAATATCGCGAGGTCCACACAACTCCTGGTAAGAAATCCTTACCTTGGTCGGGAGGCGATTCGCACGAGAAATCCTAAGTTGCGAACGATCTCGAACTAGCTACCGAGAACCTAACAATTACAACAAAATCACACAATAGGCCTAAATACAATAAAATAAACGAGGCTCACCTGGGCAACTCACGAGGCGCGACGAACGCATTTAACGAGCCGATTGCACGAACGGGCGCAAGAACGGCTGGCTGGCGCGCTGGGCGCGCGACGAGCGCCGGGCGCGAGCTGCGCGCGGACGAATAGGGCGTTAGCGCGCGAGGCGCGCGGCGGGCGCACGGCACGGGCTGGGCGCGCGCGGCGTGGCTCTGGCGGTCACATCTGCCGACAGAGCACGCGACTAGCGAAGGAAGAAAGCTCGAATTCAGGCGCTTGGAGAGGATTCGACGACCGATTTGTTGATGGATGAGTTCCTCTACACCTGCTGAACAGAAACCACACGATTTTCCTCACTCCCTCGGCGGCAGAACGAAATCAGCAGGGGAAAAAGCGAAGGAGAAGAAGAAGAAGAACTTACCAACAGCTTGAGGATGGAACGCCTTCAAATTTGGGGAAGGAAACTCGGTTGAATTGAAGCTGGAGAAGGAAGAAATCGCGAGGGATTGGCTGATGGTCGGGGGAACTTTGCGAGGAAGAAGAAGAAGAAATGGGGAGAAGACTCGGGCGAGCTGGCCTTTTAACCAAAACAGGGGACGATCAGACATAAGTAAAAGATGGCGCGTCTAAAGCAACAAGAGCGTTTGATAGCTCAAGTGGCAATGCCACCCACCTAGCCTACCACATGGCCCTGGTTCGATTCCCGCTTGACGCACTATTTAATTCCCTTTTTTTTTTTTACTCTTTCCCAAGCCCAAATGCCTTCACCAAAAATCCCGATCCTTTTCAAATTGACTCATAATTATTCCGGCAATTTACAATTTCAAAACCGGCCCTGTCGGCCAGACCCAAAATTACCAAAATGCCCCCGGGCCTCCCGGGAAGACCGGGATGAAATTTCAGGGCCGTTACAAGAAGGGTTCCTTCCCGGCGTTTGACCAACAAGGATAAAAAAATCCTTGCCTAACACGGCGCGTGGGTCCCACATGCCCAAATATCCCGGCGCGTGGACCCCGAGCTTTTAACCCTTTTTTTTATAACTTTCTTCTTTCCTTCTTCATTGCTTTCCTTTCTATAATTTTCCTTCAGTTTTTTTTTTAATTTAAGTTTCCTACTTCATTTTTTTAGTAGTATTAATATTATTTTTAATTTCCAAATAAACTTTATTTCCTTATATATTTTATGCGCCAATTTAATTTCAGTTTTCCATTCCTTTTTTCTTTCATAATTTTTAGTTATATTTTTCAATTTCCAAATCAACTTCTTTTATTTGTATATATATATAATTGTTATAAACTGATATGAAAGTAAGTAAAGATCATAAGTAGAAAAGAGAATATAGAGAGAAAATTATGAGAATTCTTATTCAATGGCGTTCTCTACAAGCATTTCAACACTTATATTTATAGTGTTGTGAAGATGTTAAGTTGGCTATTAGATAATCAATCATGGCTAAAACTAAGGGGTAGTGGGTAATAGGGAAAGAATACCCATTAGTGGTGAGTGGGGTAGTTACATTATCTAAAAATAAGATAGCTATTATTCATAACACTCCCCCTTAGCTATCTATTGTATACAAGTTTATGTACTTGAACAAGTATTGCCTCATTAAAAACCTTGCTAGGAAAACCCATTGGGAAAAACCTTAGTCAAGGGAAAAAGAGTGCAATACTTTTGCTCCCCCTCATAAAAGCATCACTTTGAGTTTGCATTCCAACTTTAAGAATCAATTTCTCGAATGTTGCGAGAATCAATGTCTTTGTAAATACTATTGCTTTACGAATCTTCATGATATAACGATTCCTTTCTATGTAAATAGATAATTAGCTTCAGATCTAGCTTTTGAGGATCAAATAAATTTCTCTTATCTCGCATAACTAATTAGATAATCAAGGTTCAATTTGTTAGAAAACATAAATACATGCTTATTGCAATAAGATACGACACTTCAAGGACCGAGTATTTATTCAACATCTTCTCGAGCATAAAGATATTATTCTTTATATCAAGTCACAAGACATCATTGAAATGTTCAATAGATATGTTTTTGTATATATAAAATCTCGATATAAAAATTTTATGTAATAATTGATGATTAAATATCCCATCTGCTAAATATTCGAATTGAAAGTCAATGCAACACTTTATTTTCGAGATCTTACAACTCAAATTCTTTCATAATATATTCTATTGCTTTAGAAGCTCTTCAAGAGTTTCTATTATATTTATATCATCAACATATATACATAAATAATGAAAAATGTTGACTTTGATTTCTTTAAATTTATATCTATAAGATGTGCATCATCTTTTTATACATGTCAGGATAGTTAGATATCTTGATATTAATTAATGCATCCACTACGAGAGAATATATTTCATCATTATCAATAACGGGTCTTTACGAGAATCATTTGTGTACCAAGTCTCGTTTTATCTCATGACCCTTTCTTTTCATTTCTTTTACAAACAAATGCTCATTTGCATTGAACATGTTTTATATCTTTAGGTGTATGGACTACATGTCCAAAACTTTATGTTTTGAAAGTGTGGAATTCTACTTAGATTGCTTCTTTTTGCTTTAGTCAATCTGTGTCCGCATTCTTTGATGAATCTATGTTCAGAATTCTATTTTCATGTATAACATCAAAAACAATATTATACACAAAATGTTGTCAACAAGTATATCAGTTTGGTTCCATTTTTTTTTCATGTCATGACATAACTTATTGAGATCTCTTTATTATCCTTATATGCATTTTCAACATTCGTTTGACTAGTCAAATTTAAGATTTCTTCTGAAAATCTGTATTCGCGAGAATTTTTACCTTTGGAACTCATTACTCTACTATGCTTCATCAAGCATGTGATAAATTATTAGTTGTGACAACTTGTTATAATATCAATTCTTGATGATGCATTTGCATCTTAATCACTTTCTTTATCACCTCTAAATGCATCTAGCATTTGATTTGCAAATGAATTGTTATTTGCCTTTGAACTTCTGGTTCACATTGATCCATGTGATCTAAATGAGTATTTTTCCAACTTCTTTCAATTCTCCCCCTAATGTTGGAAAATTCATCTCATTAATCTCAATTAGCAAATTGTGCAGTAAAAATATTACCCATTAGAGGTTTAAGATATCTAATAATTAAGAAACTTTACATTTCTAGTCTCATCTATAAACTAATCTTAATATGTTGTGGTGGAGCAATTTGAACATTTACCACACATTAAAAACTTGGAGATGTAAAAATAATTGGCTTCGCCATAAGCTAATTGTATTGGTGAATACTTATAACAGAGTACTTAGTTCATGCATATAGACAACACTCTATGCAAAGTCACATGACTTTTATATTTATCGTAATCTTTGTTGCTCACAAATTGTAATGTTTAACCATTTTGTGAATAAACATAAACTACAGAATGTTCAACACTTATCTCCAACTATATATAATATATAATTACCCGTTGTTTGAGATGAAAATTGGTCAGCATTACCAAGGCAATTCTTTTATAAAAATCATAAGATTTTGCTCATTAACTTTATTATTTGAGCAATCAATCTTGCAAATGCAAGATTTCAACTTGATAATAATGACTATCTACCGGATCGCGCAATCAAGTCCATCATTTTAAATTTCTTCACAAAATATGTAAAGAATTCAATCATAATTTAGCTGATGAAATAATAATTAATTTTAGGAGAGCAAGTATCTCATCACAATTTAATAAATTGAAGAATCTTCGGGTTCATAGATGTTGATCATGTGTATTCTCATTGATTAATTTAAATCACATTAACATTATGACTCTTTATGCAAAATAGTATATTTGAACTTCAAGTTCTTTATAACTTAATATACTTTTATTCCGAAAATCATATCGATAGTAAACTTTGCTCTTCTAGGAAAAATAATATGTGTATTTTCAAAAGTTTCAATCAAGTCTACTAGACTTTATGAATATAATATTCCATTTCGATTAAATCAACTTTCGAGTTAGTTCCCGGAAGAGGTTTTCCATTTCATCAATTTAAATACCTCACCTAAATGAACAATCTTAAACAAAGTTGAAAACAATCAAACTTTATGTTAAAAGCACCAAATACATCATATTTAATGAGTCAAAATCACTGATCGTCTCTTCAGGAGATTTTTGCAAATTTGACATATTAATAAATTCTCATACACTTTAAATCCTTTATATATATATATATATATATAATTATGGAACTACATGTGTATCTAATCAAAGTTATGGATATTCCTCAATGGAAGAATTGCAACTTCAAGTGCATTAAATCACAACCACGTATTAATTTAAAATCATGTAACTTCAGGTACATTGACATAAAATGAACACTTTAAATGCAACTTCAAGTGCATCAAGTAAAAAAAACTTTGGAAGAAATAATTAACCATATATTAATTCAAACTTTGTTATTAAATAACTTAAACACATATGTATATATCATGCTTTAGACTTCAAGAAAATAATTGAAATACATATTATCAAAATATAAATCAATTACCAAATATTCGTAGTCTAATAATTCATAATTAAAAATTAAAATTTTTCAATTTCTAAACATTTTATAACCTTTAAGTAGTTAAATACTAACTAACTTAATTTTATTAAAAACATTTAAGATGTATAACATTACTTAAATTATGTGTATTATTTAATGCATAAAATTCAACATATTTTAAGAAATGATTAACCCATGCATATAACTAAACATATTTTATGATATAATTTAAATTCAATATTAGTATAAATCATGCAACTTATCTTAAATATCTATTACCATAATATTTGATACAAATCTAACCATCATTAAACTGAAATATATCATGTTTTTTTACCTTCTAAAATAGTAAACTAATCACCTCAAATTTTGGAAATAATACTCACAAAAATAAAAATATTGTGTCTGCTTTAAAAAACTAAAATCATATTTGAGAACTCAAGCTCTAAATAATGCAGATTTTACAAATAAATTGGGTGAAGTGTGAAAATCCAATGACTACATAATGTAACAAAAGCAATAAAAAGTGAAACTACTTACACTGTAATATTCTCCTTCCCAAAAATAAAATTTTAAAATCCACACATTGTTTTAGCCTAAAAATTGGAACAAACTTCCCGCCACACGTTTAAGAGAACGAAAAAGTAAAGTAGAATTTCAAATGAGGCTAGAAAATACTAAAATTTCGTGTAATCGTGCTTATACACCAATAATTTAGTCTTCTAATTCTATTCAAAACATTTCGAAATTGTATTCTTCTAAAAGCTTTCAATAAAAACAATTCAATTTTTAGGAAAATGAGTAAATATATTCTTCAAACAACTAAAAACTTTTAAGTTTATTGACAAATGTAAGACTCATCAAGCATAAGATATCATATGGAGGGAAAGAATTAAGATCTACATAATATTCATCTATTTGTTATGTTAAATTTCTTTTAGAAAAATATATATAGTACACAAAAAAACATGATTACAAGAAGAAACCATTCATTGAATCTACTTTTGTGAGAAATAATAAAAGTAATTAATGATCTCCTAGATCAAAACTTAACCTCAAATCCTAGATCGAAACTAATAAAAAATCTTTGGGATTATCATAGATACACGTATATAATTCAATAATGTTTATAATAACTCAAATCATATAAATAGTAATACTAGGACTCTTGAAAATATATTTCATAGATTGGATTAATCTAAGCACTAGCTCATAGCTATGGTAAAGAAATAGATACATATTAATTTCTAAAGTCAGTCAAATTCTCTTCAATCAATGACTAAATTTCATAAAATAAATTTAAAGACTAAGCATTAATAATAGAGCTACATATATATTTTTTTTTTTTATGAATTAGAAAGTGAAATATTTGATTAGTTAAACCAAATAAAATGTTCATGCAATAATACATACTTAATTTTTCTTTTATTAGTACAGTTCATGTATAAAGCTGAAATAAAAGAAATTATGAGGCATCAATTAATTAAAACAAGATATATACGACCAATTTCCCTTAGCTTGAACTCTGTTGTTCTCCACACGTAAAAAAATAACCTCCATAGTATTGTCGATCTATTGCCGCACATCATCAGGAAGAAATGTTTTCAAAACAATTGATATATTTTTTAACAAATGAATAAAATACCATATATCTTCAACGGATGTTTTTCCTTTCCATCCAATTGATCATGTGTCATGTCTCTTTCTCTTATGAAATGAAGATCTCAGTGATTAGAACTTCGTGCTGATAACGTGTTATAAACTGATATGAAAGTAAGTAAAGATCATAAGTAGAAAAGAGAATATAGAGAGAAAATTATGAGAATTCTTATTCAATGACGTTCTCTACAAGCATTTCAACACTTATATTTATAGTGTTGTGAAGATGTTAAGTTGGCTATTAGATAATCAATCATGGCTAAAACTAAGGGGTAGTGGGTAATAGGGAAAGAATACCCATTAGTGGTGAGTGGGGTAGTTACATTATCTAAAAATAAGATAGCTATTATTCATAACAATAATTACATTTTTGTAATAGTTATTCAAAATTAAATTTCCAAAATTAAGATTTGAATTTCAACTTTTTCTTAAATAAAAATGTAAGTTGTCAACTTTTACCAACTCGTCCAATTGAATATGTTTATATTATTTATGTACATTTTTTTTCTTTTAAAATGCAATATTTATTATTATTTTTAGATGTATCATGTTCTGTAAACAATATTTATTTTATGCATTTGACTTTTATCAATAATGTATGCATTTACAATTTGTTATACACACACATATATATAAATATAGATTTTATTATTTTCAAACTTTTCTAAACTCATACATTTTTGTAAACAAATATAAATCTATATTACATAAATCTAAGATAACTCAAAATAATTAAACTAGTTATTATTTTATTTTTTACTTCATCCATCTCCATTTTGAGTTTCTAAACTTAATTTTTATTATAAAAGTCATGATATTTTTTTAGAATAGAAATTACGTTATTCATTTATTTTGATTTATTATTTTCATTTTTTAACAATTATGAAATTTAAGTTTTTTGATAATGGAAGTTATTAGATTTTAAATTTTATTTAAATAATAAATATAAATTGATATATTAAAAATATTAAATATCTATTTTTAAATAAAAAAACATCACTTCATTATTTTTCTCATCCTATCAAACACCAATTTACTATCATTTCATTTCATTTCTCTTCTCGTACTCAAAAATAAAAATAAAAATTATTTCTCTTCCCTTCCCATCTCACCAAATATCAATTTATTTTTACTTCTTTTATCTTCCTTTCCCACCAAATACCTATTTACTCTCATTTCTTTTCCCTTCCATTTCCGCCGTAGCCAAACAAGCACTGAGAGCTTTACTTACTCTTATCTGGTATAGATGGAATATGTTTAATAAGTTTTTGTTCTCAAGTTGATTATAAAAATAATAATGAATAAAAAGGGGTTGACCCAAAACCTTTGTTTGGAAATAAAAACAAAAAACCTACAAAAGTAGTTAATTGAAGCAACCAAATCGCAGTAGGTGTCTACCCACTTGCCCGTCTTGCAATGTGAAATGAAGCTCCTGCCGTGCTTTCCATTTTCTTAATTTAAAATTTAATTTTAATAACATTTTCGCAGGCTTTTTTTAATAAAACTTTGGTATGTTTTTAAATGAATCTTATTAATATACTCAATTTTGTAATTTTATTTTTATTCGTTTTTTCATAATTTTCCATTCTAAAGCTTTTATATATGTTTTTTTTGTTTTTTTTATATTCTAAATTTTAATTATATCCAAGTGATTCTAACTAATTCATATTCATTATATCTAATTTCCTAAAACAAAATTTGTAAGTTTGTTGGTTTCTTTTCCTCAATTTGTACTAAAAAAATTAAACTAAAATTTAGGTTAACTTTCTTTTTTAGGTCAATGAAACTCAAAATTGATCAGCATGATAATTTGGAAGTTAATTTAAATCAAAGTTATTTAAATAATTACTCATAAAATTGATCTATTCAATTAAATAAATACAAATGGTACATATTTTAAATTATACTTTGATTTTTTTTTTTCTTTTCCATTTCGGTTAAAACTTTTTTATTGTCCAACTTTAATTTTTTATACCGTCAATGAAAATCTATCTAAATTGATTATAAGATAATTTTGAAGTTCAATCATTAGTAATAATATTGATGTATAAAAACACAAATTAACATATTTTAAAAATTAAGGTTAAACCAAAATTTTACATTGAATACCATTTTGATTCATGCAATGAGTTTTCTTTCCTTTCAATGTATAAATTCTCAATTGTTTAATTTAATTTTAATCAATAAGACTAAAAGAAAATGAGAGAGATACAATATTATATTATATAGGTATGCTAAAGGCATACAAAAGAGATTACAAAAAAGTTTCCAAATGGAACACAATGAAAGCAATGGCATAGTTAGTGTACATATGGGATATTTTGAACTCCATCCCACATATGAGAAGGAGACTTGTGAGTATAGTTTGAAGTGAGATTAAATCAAAATAAGTTCAATTATTAATAATATTAATACATGAATAATCTTATGTGCATTTCATAAATTTTTAAATCTAGCCAAATCCAAGTTTCAAAGAAAAACGAGGATAAAGTTGATTTTTTATCCAAACATGAGTTTTGAAAAATGTATACATGAAATTTGCTGACGTGTCTAATTTTAGATTAAAATACAAGTGAAGTATCTTAAGCGTCATCTTGTTTTTAATAAGTGTAGCGTCTGACATATTTAACAATTTTCAAATCCATTCCTTTGTCTGACATAAAATTGAGCTTTGAGTAAAAAAAGACATTAATCTTCTAATAAATTACTTATTCTCCACATTTGTACAACCTTCATAACTAATCTAATCTATGAGACTTAAAACTAAAGTTTGTGTCTAATATAACATTAACTCTTTTAATTTTATAATCAATAAATTCATAGATTTTTAAAGTGTTAGTTTACGAGTACAACCTTTATGACTTCATAATCTACTATAGATCGACAAGTTCTTATCTAGCCGTTTAATCTTTGGTAGGAGAAAACGAGAATGTTAGTGTGTGTTTGGACCCCCATTTATGTAAACGGTCAAGTTGGTTATAATAACTCAATCCATATTTGCCCCCACCGATTATATAAATGATGATTATCTAAACCTCCGTATCCGTTTATCTAAACCTTACATATATTATTTTTTGTTACATAATCAGCTTCTCAAACACCCTTTATATAATCCCTATTATAATAACTTGCCCCTCAAACACCATTTATAATAATCCACAATTTATCATAACCAAACCGGTGCGCCAAACACACTCTTAAAGTTTGGAAGGAACTCTACTCTAAGGTTAATAAAGATTCCTCAAAAGGTTTCGAAGAATTTAACTCCAAAACTAAAAAAAAATTTATAAAAAAAAAGACAACAAATAGGGCTAGGGAAATAAAAGAAGGAAAATCTTAAGACTTGGTTCACCAACCATGGAGTGGCCAATGATCAAGAGGGTCTTGTAATGCTTAAAAGGTGATGAGTTCAATCTGTAGTCCTAGTATCTAGGAATTAATTTCCTACGTATCTTTAACATTAAATGTTATAAGGTCAAGCGATATTAGTTGAAGTGCGTGCAAGCTCTCTTTTTAGAAAAGAGAAGAGCAAACCAGCTCAAACTAATAAAATAGATTCTAACCAACAAAAAATGCAAAGACCATAGATGCTCGAATGAATTAATAATGAGATATTTAAAATTTAAGGAAGATAGTAGTAATGTATTGAAATGGACATCTCAACTGGGGATTAACATTGCAGAACTTGTTGTAGAAAAAATAAATAGGAAACAAACAAAAATGTTGCCTTTTCTTCTGAAGAATTGGATTGGCACATTCATCTCTATTATTATTACTCATTCTTCAGAAGCAGCACTAGCAGCACTGAGATCCACAGAAAGATTAAGAGCCTGAGCCATTCACCACAAACAATTTACATATCAGTTTTTATAACTATTTTGTTTTTAACATTTATCTTTTTAAGAGATTAAATTATTAAAAATACTCCAAAACTATGGAACCCAATTATACCCCTAATTTCCAAAAATTTTCATTTTAATCTTTTTTGTTTCAAAATGGCCCTTAAAAGCCTTTTTTTTTTCTTCATTAAATTCATGTACTATTTGCATTGAAAGAAGAACTTACTATTTGCATTGAAAGAAGAACTTACCAACTTCCCAGGAGGTACCTCGTACGTACTTCCCGCCCATTTGTGAGGACGCACGAGGTACCATGGGAGGATGGCAAGTTTTTTTTTGTGTACTTTGATATGTACAATAAAAAATAATTTTAGAAAACGGGTAAAGATTATTTTTTGTCCATAAAAACTTGACTGATAAAAGGTTAAGGATTGTTTTAAAACAAATTTCAAACAGAGGTAAAAAATAAACTCTCCAAAGTTTTTAAGTTATATTTGAAAGTTCCAACTCCATAGTTATGGGCATTTTAATCACTTTCTCTATCTATTTTTATGTCCTGTAATACAAAAACAATGAACTGTGTGGAAAATTACAGTTGATTACCTTTCCAGTGATCTTGCTGTACATGGCAAGCACATCTGTTACTGTAGTCTCAAAATGGGTGCTTCCATCGTAACTCTGCATTAAAAAACCAATGTTCAAAGCTCGTAAATGAATATCAAATAGAGAATATAACATAACATTTATTTGTTAAACAGAGATGATAACAGATGTGCCCGCTTATGAATAAGGAGGCAGACCCTCCTTATGGCATATGTAACACCTCTTGGTGCCACATATGTGTTTTTCTCTTTGTTTTAATATTTTTAAAACAATTTTTTTGTGGCACCGAGGCGTGCCACATGTGTCAGCTTAATGCGGGTCAGCCTCCTTATTCATAAGAAGATAAGTATTCCTCTTTGATTAGCGACCAACAATTTCTTTTATGCGAATGCAAGAAATAGATTTTCGAAGTTACCGTAGAAATGAAGCAATTGTCTGCTTCATGGTTATTTTTGGGAATATATCTGTCATAAGTGTCATAGAATATATCATCAACAGGTCCAAGGAGGTCAATCCCAGGCTTCAATTCTGCCTCAGGATTATCGGTTTCCGCTTCCGTGGAAACAAAAGCTATAAATTTTCCTTTTGGAGCAACATTGTGTGAAAATGAGCAACAGAAGAGGTACCTGCAACAAAGCAAAACAAAACAAAAAGAATCAACATGTCATATATGTAAAAGTTGTTAGTAATGAATGTCTTGGCATAGCGACTTACATATCTGATTTACGGCCAAGTTGCTTTTGCGGCAGGATAACCTGAGCTGAATTAGAATTGTTGGTGTCTGGGATTGGGTGACTCATTATACAAACTGCACGAGCTACTCTTCCAACCTTTTCAACCTGTTGCAATCAAGTAGGATCAACAGATACAACTTAATCAATTCGCTAGTTATTAGAGAAACGTGAGATTTAATCTCAAAATCAGTTGGCAAAGTACGTCATAATGGAAAGATCGCAATCCTCAATGCGTCCTCAAAATGATGTCCTTCCGAGTTCACCCATTTTAGAACCGATCTCACCTTTTTTATTTTGGGGAAACGTACAAGACTAGTCAAGTCTAAAAAATAATTACAAATATGATCATTCTTTTTTTTAAAAAAAATAGCTTCCATAGTCATTGGTATTTATGAGTAAAACGATATTAATGAGTATTTATAATATATAATAGAGTATTTATGAGTATTTATATAATACATTATTAAAACTTATTATTAATCATGGATGCAAATACTTTAAATTTTGCCTACATTTGTAATTACTTTGTGAGAATATCCCATACAATTTTTCTTTATTTTATTTTAGATTGAATACCCGCTTGAGTTTAATGAACTTTAATACCAAATATGAGAAACAGGAGATTTCATCTCAAAACTAGTTGGTGTTAGTGAGAAGAGCTCATATCTTTTATTTCTTGAGATATCTCATCTTTCTAAGGTAGGATCATCAATATTTAATGGTTGACTTGATTCAGCACAAATAGGTAAATACTCTTTGGATGTTGGGGATCAATAGTACCTTATCTGGTAGATACGATGGGTCACAAACAACTTTTTTGCATCGAGCAGTTTCGCCTTCAGAAGTCACGCCAATAGCTTTCCCATCGCTATCGAACTCTACCTGTTATTAGAAAATCGGTTAAACACAAAAGAACTAAAATGCTGGATGTTCAGAAGGTACTAATATTCATTGGATAAAAATAATAAAAAGAGTAAGAACAAGAAAGTAGTATAAATATCAGTTCGTAAACAACATCAAAGCAAGTAACGGTATTGCAGTTTGTAGATGACATAGTACTACGGTGTTAAACTTTGTATTTTCTAATTCATTGTCCAAAAGAATCAAATATCACTGTTTCCTGCTTCAATATAGCTATGAAATAATGTACATGCATTTACTGCTAAGCTATTATTTCTTACCTTTTGTACAGCGGTTAGTTTAAGCTTCTAATTGACGACATATAAGTCAATGGTTGATGACGAACATAATGGGGATCAAAATTTGTACAGAGCATAAGCGCATTGTTAACGAGGTACACTCTTAGCTTACCTTACATTCTGGCTTGTTGAGCATGTAAGTTCCACCATAAACGGCACTTAAACGAGCAAATGCCTGCCAAAATTTTTGAAATATGAAGATAAGAAAAATTTCCTTCTATATTATTAAAGAGAGTAAATTATATGGTTCAATAAAAGGAGAATCTAGTTCCTATGATTTTAAGAACTAGAATTTATACCATATGATTTAGAGAAAGTTAGAATTCTAAAAAACTAGAATTTAGTCCATATACTTTGATAAAATCTAAAATAGTTCATATCATTCTAAATCTCTGGTGAATTAAATACATGAAGGTAGCTAATTAATGTGTAAATGATTGGTTTTTTTGTCCAATTACTCACTCAACTCACACCGTCATGTTGACACATATATAACTAACTTGCACATACTTAATTCGCTATCAGTTACAAACAATAAAGAATATGTTTTAGAATTTATCAAATCATATGGACTTTAATTCTAATTTTTAAAATTATAAAGACTAAATTCTAACTTTTTTTCAAATCACAAGAACTAAAATTTAGTTTTTAAAATCATAAGAACTAAACTTTAACTTTGTTCAAACGAGAGAGACCAAATTTATAATTTACCCTATTAAAATTTTTAAAGTTCTAGACCTACCTGAGGAAGCTCTCCAAGTCCATAAAGTGGATAGATATAGGGAGATCCTCCTTGGAAGCGTGCCAAAGATTCTGCATAAAGCTGCAGGCAACAACTGTGTCAATTCCTTTGAAGACAAACGGCAAAGCAGTGTAATATAGGTACAATGCAAAAAAATTTCAAACTTCAGGAGCATATGTACGTACAGACGAAAGTAAAGAGTAAAATGTAAAACAAGCACAGAGCAGTTTTACCTTAATTCTCTTCACAAAATCCGAGGCTGGCCCATCCAAATAACTATCGTCGAAATGTAGTGCCAAAGCATGTCCAATAAAGTCAATTGTATCATCTTCTAGCCCATACTTCCTGAAATACCATATGCAGGAGAATGAAATGAAAATACTTTCTTCCAATCGAAATAAAACTGGCGTAAACCAGTATAACTAAAGATGGACAAGGAGACGAGACATGCTCACGTGATTAGTTCTCTAGCAGTAACTTTGCTTAAATCTAAACCTTCATGAGATTTTGGATCACTTTCTTCATAATCTTGGACGTAAATGAAGAACTTCCGGGCACGACGTTTCTCAAAAAGTCCCATAAGTGGTGATTTCAGAGCTTCAACATCATTAGCTGGAACTTTGTAAATCTAAAAAAGAAAAAACAAAACAGCAGCAATGTGCTTACTAGTGAGTTGATCAAATACATTAATAGCCTAACATTTCTTTCTTTATTTGTTCATTGTTGGGGAACTTTCTAGAACCATTCAGTTTACCTTTCCTTTGTTGTACACAAAACTACCATCAACAGCCTTGAAGTGTAAGTATTTGGTAACATCTGTGTGGATGAGCACTCGTACCAAACCACCATTGGCCATCATGAACTATGAAGGAAAAGAAAATGGATAGAATCTGTCAGATCGACCATTTCTCTTTTGATAAAAATTTGTTTCTACTTTCTACTTTTCTGTTTCTTTAAAATTAAGTTTGTAACAATTTATGTAATTTTGTTTGTACTTTTTGAAAAACATGCTACTAATGCCACTGTCTAGAGATGGGCCAGTAGTATCATTATTTTTAGAGGAGCGAAGCTCCAAGTTTCCGGATTATAAAAAAACATGCTTGATGTAGAAGCTAAAATTTAAAACAACAAATAAATTGTTATCAAATGGGAGCTTGATTAAGAAGTTCAAATAACATAGTATGACGATGGAGAACTATGCGCCTACCTTGGGTATCATATCAACATTATACTCCTTGCTCAACCCCAACTGTTCAGTAGGCTTATCATCCCCCCTGAAACGCTTCCAAAGCTGTAGGGGGAAGAGAAACGTATTAGAACAGAATATTTGGCAATGGAGGGAATGAGAACTTAAACCATGAATTTGATTTTAAGAAACCTGTATGAGATTTAGAGAGGTTGATGCTCCTCCATAATAATCATTTCTATCCATGTGTAGAACCTGTTCCAGAAGATTACTGGTTTAATCCCAAATTGAAGAGGGGAAAGAATAAATGTTTCCATCTTCTAGACCAAACCAGGCAAAGAACAGGTATTTCGAGAAGGAAATGTCCCAAAAGCAGAGTTGCAAGAACAATGGTAAGAATAAAAGATTATGTGCTCTTAAAATACTCTTCAAAATGTGATGATTTTAAAAGAAAAGAGTCATTTCAATTGTGTAAGGAAAAAAAAAAATCGAAAAACATTTATCCAAAGCAGAAAGTTATATGCCAAAGTTCCAAAATAGTTCTAAGCTATACTTCGATACAAACCAGCAGCTCAAAAGAAAAAAAGAATTCAGGCATGGATAAAATACCATAAAATTTTTTTAACACATGGGGCTGTTTGTTTGACATATTTAGGTAGTAGTTAAAAATTGAGAGTTAGTGTCAAAAACTCGTTTGGATGTAGTTTTTGTGTGGAGGAGTTAAAGTCAAAACCTTGTTTGGATGTAGATTTAAAAATGAGTAGTTATTTTTAGTATTTAAAAAAGAAATGATTAAAAATGAATGGTTCAAAATGAGTTATTTTGATTGATTTGAAAGACATGATTAAAAATAAGTAGTTATAAATGATTTAGTAGTTATAAATGAATGATTAAAAATGAATGGTTAGAAATGAAAATTATTTTTAAAAGTAAAAATGAAGAGTTAATAAAAACTGGTTTGCATGTAGGTTTTCGAAAACGAGTTGATAAATCTTAATAGTAACTCCTACCTAAATTTGCCAAACAAACAGCCCCATAGTCATGATTTGAGATAAAAAAACAAAGATAAGAGTCATTAAGCATAAATAGCCACAACACAAAAACTCAGCAGCGATCAACAGAAATTAATCACACCGAAACAATGGTGCATAAATTTCTGCAATCCATTGGCAAGAAGTGAAAAAAAAGAAAAAGAAATAAGCGATGGTTAACATTTATTTGCTCGAATTTCCACTCTCGATCAATCGATACACCTTATCGAAAGCCTCTATAGCTCAATCACTCTCCAATATCATTACAAAGTCCATTTATATCAATCATTATATTTCCAAACGCCAGATTCATGAACAGATACATTACGTGGATCGATAAAAATTGAAAACAAAAGAACGATCGGCAATCTCAGACAAACCTAACGCAAATCATTCGAAATCCATTAGATCAAAATTGAAAACAAAAGAACGATCGGCAATCTCAGACAAACCTAACGCAAATCATTCGAAATCCATTAGATCAAAATTGAAAACAGAGGAACGATCGGCAATCTCAAACTAACCTAACGCAAATCATTCGAAATCCATTAGATCAAAACTGAAAACAGAGGAACGATCGGCAATCTCAAACTAACCTAACGCAAATCATTCGAAATCCTTTAGATCAAAATTGAAAACATAGGAGCCATCGGAAATCTGAAACTAACCTAACGCAAATCATTCGAAATCCATTAGATCAACAGAGATTCGGCGAAACTTTCTAATCAAAATC
Organism: Sicyos edulis; assembly: GCA_036507275.1. NCBI lineage: Eukaryota > Viridiplantae > Streptophyta > Magnoliopsida > Cucurbitales > Cucurbitaceae > Sicyos > Sicyos edulis. The sequence continues at coordinate 8,380,079 of CM071851.1, read as the reverse complement.
TGAATACGATACAGAAATTGCAAAAAAAAAAAAAAAAAAAAAAAAAAAAAGAGAACGAATCCGTACTTTGAGGCCGTCGACGGAGAGAAGGCCGCTGAGAATGCATTCCTTAAGGCCGGTACCGAGAACAATGACATCGTATTCTTCATCCATGGCGGAATCTGCGAAAGAGAAAATTTCAGAGAGATTGCGAGCGAGAGAGAGAGAGAGAGAGATGAAATGAAGAAATTGGAGAATGGTGAAATAGAAGAGAGTAAGGGTTGTGTGGAACAAGTCCTTAGCGGGAACCAACGACACTGACGGAACACATAACAAGTGCTCTACTCTATTACTTTTTGTTGACACTTTCCATTTTCAAGATTTTATTTAATATAAATTTATTAGCTTTTGTATTTTCTTCCACACAAAATATCATTTTCTAAAATGTTGAATATGATATACATTTGTTTAATATATATTTGGTATTCTTAAATGTAAGAGAAGATTGCATTAAATGTTCATATCTTTGATAATTTACAGATTGAAGTGAAGTTACATTAAATAAATTTATGTACATTTCAAATGAATAAAATAACCTTCTTGAAGGTCTGACAAATGGTTATTTACATATAATTTCAATTTTAAACTTTTTATTTATATGTTTTTAAATTGCTTTTGAATATTAGATTATTATAATATTCAAGCATTTAACAATATTTATGTTAATCATGGTTACTTTTTTGTGGGGTTTGTTGAACGCTATAAATAGCCAAATTTATTTGTTGTAAGAGGAATGTTTTGAAGTTTCAATGAAACAAAGTCTTTTAAGCCTCTCTTTGTATATATTGTGTTTAGATTGGCATAATAGGATCATTCAAGTAGCAGTGATCAAACTACTTGTGGAGTGATTTAAATCTTGAGTTTAGAAACAAGTTTTTTCTACTTTTAGTATTGAATCCTCCTTTGGGATTAGATAATCATGATTTGGAGTTTTTTGAGTTTGAATTTTAAAGTTTTGTTCTTTAACAACATTGTTAGATCTAATTCACCAGAGTTGTTTTTGTTTTTTATAGTCATTTTAGTATTAGAGCTTTGGTTCTAAATACATATTTATGTTGTTGCCTTTGTTAAAAAAAATTTGAAATTGAGTTCATCTTGTCATTTTGGTATTAGAGTTTTAGGTTCCAAATAAAAGGTGCTATAACCAAAGGTTCATAACCATCCACAAATAAATGAAGGTTAGTTTTGACAGTTTTTTTTTCTTCTGAAAACCTAGCTTGAGAGGTTGTTTGTTTGTAGTAGTTAAATTAACTCCCCGCGTCTTATTTTCATTAATTTTTCAACATTTTTATTGTTAAATATCTTTAGTAATTTTAAATTATTAGTATTTTCATAATCAATTTTATTTTTTGTTTATCATTTTTATTTATATTTTTTATCTACCTATTTTTTTCAACTAATTAATTAAAAATTGTTTTCGTTTACATGGTAAAATATTTTTAAAATATATGTTTTGCAATTTAAAATTAACGATAATTTTATAATCAATTTCATATTCAAAAAGATATTTTGTAATTTAATTAATTTTAGTTTCATAATTGTTTTTATTTTTATCTTAAAAGTTTTATTAATATTTAATATTATTAATTTGAACTAATTAATTAGAATTTATTCTCACACATAACATCACGTTTTCAAAATATGTTTCTTAATTTGAAATTAATGATAATTTCATAGCTTATTTTGTTTTGTTTCTAAACTTTTGTTTATTAAAAAGAAAAATAAATGAAGCATTATTAATTAAGAATTTTCTAAGCATAAATATAATATAATAAACAAATAAAAGTCATTATTTTTTATTAAAAAAACTCATAACTATCACATCATTCCTAGTGCCGTTGAGCAACGGCTCATGTTTGTCTAGATCTCTCTCAATTGTTATAGAACTAAAAAAACTCATCTGCAAACAACCACATTTAAACCAACTACTAACTTAAATAATTGTCTCTACATTAATGACCAAAATCATCTCACTCATAGACATAGTCGGGTACAACTTTTTTTTTTTTAAAGAGTTAGGTTCAACTTCATATAATTTTATTTCAAATTCTGGTTTAGCAAGATTGCCATGATTGTAGTCCTCCTTGATGTGAAGAGCTATGAAGCACGAACACTTCATTTAAGACTGAGTCTCGGTGTCGACGTGAACACACTTTGGACATGTGTTGAACACGCGAATTGAAGTGTCCATTTTTTATTATTTATTTAAATAATGGACACAGGAATGATACAACCAAAACATGCAAAGCACACGCTTACCTAACTTTTTTTATAAAAAGTATTTTTTAAGCGAAATGTAAGACCAATTTTATTTATTATATTAAGGTCACTTATTAAATCCATGTTTTCCGTATTTAAATAATAAAAAAAGAAGTTAAACCTAATATAATATTGAACAAAGAAGAAATTTCTCCAACACTCTATATTATTTGCCGTCACCTCTAAGAACTCTCCGATTCTTATCTTCTTCAACTCTTTGTCAATCTTTCACTTAAACAACATCCAGTATCTCTCTAAGTCGTACACACATCTTTATCCACATAGGAGCATCTTTTTAAATTAAACTTAATATAACATGTTTTGTTTTAATACAACTGTCCATGGTAAAATTATGTTAGTTATTATTTTATTCTAATTATATATATATATACACACATGTCCTAATTTTTTTAAATAAAATTGAGGTGTCGCCGTATCTTAGCGTGTCCGTGCTTCTTAGGTGAGGAGCTTAATTTCTTAGGTTGAAGTTCATTTCTTTACTTGTTGAGCATCTGTCAACAATTAATTTCTCTACTTTAGTTTTAACCGGACAATTTGGTTACTCCAAGTACACATTATTTCTAGGCAACCAACCTTATGATATACGTGTGTATATTTCAAGCCATTGTGATGGTAGCGGATAGAAGTGATATGCAGAGTGAATCCATCAATTTTTTAACCATAAATTTAACATTGACATATTTGAATTTTTCTAAAATTTTGACATCAAAGACACTAAATTTATATTAAAATTTCAATTACATCTAATCAAACATCTAACAAAACTTTAAATAAATGTTTCGATTTTTACCATCAATTTAATTTTTACTAATTCACCAATAATTTTAGAAAAATAGAAACAATGAGAATAAATCCATACAAACTCAATAATAAAACCATTACAATAGCCTTGCAAAAAACACAAACATTTTATGTAACAATAGCTAAAGTGCCACCTTTCTTTGACATCAATTTTGTATCTTACGTCTATTGAAAATAAAAGAGAACATTTATTATTTTAACAAATTTTCAAGAAAAATCTTATTTACGATATAAATAGCCGCAGTTAATTTTATTATCAAGATGACATTAGTACTATGACAACATATATTAAAGTAGAAGATTCAAATAACCATAAACTTCATGCTTCGCTTGAAGACATTAATGTACACTCAACGACAAAGAGGTCATGGGTTCAATTGCCCCACTCTCAAATGGTTGTAATCTCAAAAAAAAAAAACAAAATAAAAAGACCATAAACTTCATGTCTTTTGGGAAATTATTGCACTTATATAGTACAATATTTATGTAGTAGAAGATTCAAATAACCTTAAACAATTGAAAACTTACGAAAGGTAGTGGAGCAGCTCCTCCTTTTTTCCAAACATAATAATAATAACAACAAAACAAAACAAATGAAAATAAAAATAACGTTTTGTAATGAAAAAAGATTTTATGTAAAAAAAGTGCTTTAGAAACTGTCATATATATATATATATATATATATATATATATGTTTCTATACACTGATCTGCTTCCCAAACAACTTGCATTCCTGCTTAAGAGGACAATAAAAGAAAGAAAAAAAGATCATAAAATGAAAGCAAAAAGACCAAGAGAGACCACATCCAAACTTATCAGAATGGTGAACAATGAACTGAACTGAACTCCATTGATGATGAAATTAAATTAAATAATACCAAACAATAATTCCCTTCTCAAAATAAAAAAATAATAGAAAAAACAGATAAATAAAGCCTGATATTTTCCTTGTTTTTTAGTCCTGCCCACCTGTTAGAATGAATATCAGCAACTGAATCCAATGAAAAGAAATGCTAAGTTGAGCAAATAATACCTGGAGTCTTCCCATTCCATTTTTACAACTTTCTTCCCCTCACCTGTATTAGTGTTTCAGAGAAACATCCACCAATTTCACAAATAAATTCTACAGAAATTAGCAGGCAGTACAAAAACAGAGTTTTTCTTTTTCATAAATCATAACCACTAATCAGCGGCCGTCTCGTTAGTAGAGGCTTGGGCCCATTTTATGCTCGTAATTGTGTCATGGCAATGATATAGGAACAATCCCCAAGAGGCCGCCGAGGGGGTCTTCAAAGTATGCTTCTTCGAGGTCCCAAGTTTGTAACCCACTAATTGTAAATCCCTAGTTGTCTCCCAATCTAGGCCCTATGACAGAAGCCTCGTGCAGCCGGATATATAGTGAGACAAAAATCCAATTCCAAGTTATAGAGAAAAAATAAGTACAGCAATGTTTGGATGTTGATGATAATGAGATAATATTTTGGCTATGCCAGTCTTTTCTTTAAGGGTTTAATTGGACGTTCAACTTCCTCAGAGTTTGAGTTTTGTATCTCCCGTGTTATCTTATTGTAAAAATGGCTCAAAACTTAACTCAAAATCTTGTAACACTTTCATCTTATGAATGAAAATGTTTTCATTTCCTAAAAAAAATATGTAGGGCAAAACAGATGGTTATTTATTTCATCAAGGTAGACTGCCATGATAAGTATTTTAATGCAACCAAAAAAGGAAACAGAAGGGGCCAACAGAAATGGGTAAGGTATCCAAATACAAAAACAGTAAAAGATAAACTATATTGCAATCTCACCAAGAAATTACAATATCAATAACCTTTTGAAGGGGCTATAACTCTCTTACCAATCCACCAAAGACCGATTTACCAAAATTTGACCTAATTTCATTAACCCTTTCGCTCTAATATTTATAATTAAAACACCATAGATAATTCCCATAATACCCTCACTACTATCCCGAAGCCATCTTCCCCAATATATCTCTAAACAGTTTTTTTTTTTTTTTTGAAACAAGGTAACCCACGCCCGTCCCTAGGCCAGGCACTGGAGATATCAAAGGAGTAGTGTCACAAGTGAAGCTCGAACCTGAGACCTTGAGGGGAGTATACCCTCAAAGTCCAAGTCTTCAACCATTGCGCCACCCCTTGGGGACAAGATATCTCTAAACAGTGCTCTAGCGGAATCCTTTTGCCCTTTCAGAATCAATAGACTTCATAGCAACAAGATTAGATGAACTGATATGGGGTTTAATCCTTTTTTTCCCTTTGTCCCGATGGAGAAACAACTTGCACTATCAAGAACTACAAATAAAGAAAAGAAAACAGGGGTCCACCACAACTCTACAATGGATTAACTTATACTGTCAGAAAGTACAAAGAAATAAGAGGATAGGAGTCCACGTGGTCAGAGGTCATGAGTTCGAATCTTCCCACTCTAAGAGTCCCAACCCCAATTGTTGTTGTTTTGTTGCCTTGCACCTTGAGCTTAGGCGTGCCTAAGCACAAGCCTCACCGGGTCTTTTAACAAACTGAGCACACCTCTGCTATCCTCATATATCATAGTTATATTTATTGTAGGTTTCACTAACTTACAATGTTGACAGTACAACTGAAATTTACTCACAAAGTAGGCCATAATAACAAGCAGACAATATTAACTGTAATGAAGTACTAAACACCAGAGAAAAATATTAGCATACCAACTAGAAAAGGCAACTTGAAAAATTAAAAATGAAATAATATATAATTAAAATTCTGGGAAGTTACACAATTAAAATGTCAACACGTATTATTTGCTAAATTGCATCTCAGTTGCAGAACAAGAAATCTGGAAGCTTAATCCCAATGGTATATCATAGCATATCCAATTCTTTATCATACTAAAATCATAAGATAGAGAAAAGAGTGTTCTTATTGAATATCAAACATGTAGGACTTCGTAGGGTAGTTAGAATTGCAAGCCCTCCATCCCTCTTTGAAGTTACCAGGAAGAAACAAAATTTAACTTTCAGAATGTCATCTATCATACATGAGAACATGACAATAAATCAAGACATTTAAAACCTTATTTCCAATAGACCATCGTGTCAGCACAGAAAGATTGTACAAACTACAAAACAATGTAGTTTCTGCATCGGCATAATTTATCATAGTTTTCAAATATTTTAAGTTCAGTTCTCCTAGTACTGTAAAATCTTGAGGGTAGATAAAACAACCTAGAATAGTTGAGGCAATGCATACTTCCAGAGTTATGTGAATGGCAGTGTATAAACAGGAATGACTGGGCAAAACGCATTGTAGATTTAAATTATTTAATACTACAATAACAAAATACAACATAGAGAACAAAAGGGAGAGTCTTACTTTGAGAATAACATCCAAGAGCCTTACTGACTAGCTTTGACCTTATCATCAGCCACACCGTTAAGTATTGGCAGACTATTCAAAAATTCATCAAGGCCCTCAAAGAACCCAATTCCTTCAATATTATCCTCCCCATGTCCTCCAGTTACACTCGTGGAAGGCTCTTCCACCTCATTGCTGAATTCCACATTTAAATCCAATTTTCCTAGTTCCTTTGGCCCTTTCCCTTTATGCTTCTTCCCAGCACCCCCAGCCGTTGCCACAGCCTTCTTAATGGGCTCACCCTTTGTGGAGTTCGATGAACCGAACCGCACCAACCCATTTTGTTCCCCAAACTGCCCATTCATATTCTCAATTTCATCTACATTTCCATTCTCCACATTCCCTTGGCTTCCTTTCGGTATACTCTCCAAATGTGCTTTCTTATCATTTCTACTGCTTAAACCCTTCTTGGGCCTCTTCTTCTTATTACTCACCTTCAACCATTCCTCATCAGAACTGTCACTTGGTTCTGAAACCTCCACATAAATATCATCTTCTTCACAAACAAATCTTGGTGTAGATTTCTTGGTGGGATTAACATTTCTAGTTTTCCCCAATTCTGTTCCGCCCTGACCAGGCACAGGACATGCGAACATAGCCGAAAAGGGCGACCAGGCTGCAGACCCCATTGTTGCTTTAGCATTAGCAGAAAACCCAAGGGGGAAAAAACCCCAGCAACAAAAGGTAGAAGCACTATCAGCCACCGGCGGTGCCGGAATAACAATTGCTTGAAATGCCTTGGCACAATTCTGGCAACGAAGAACACAATCCTCATAACCCTCAGGGTACTCGTAGAGATTATAACAGTATGGACAAGCAGTCCAGAAACTCGGAATGCTCGGCTCCGTCGGAGGAGTGAACTCGGCCTCCCGAGAAGACTCAGCCTCCCGTGAGGGTTGATTCGAATCAATTTGCGGCTGAGTAGTTTCCTGAAATGACGCAGGGACATCACTAACAGTTGGCCTCTCTTCAGCTACGGTTACTTCAGCATCCATGGATTTGGGGGTTTTCCTCACAAATTGCTGGGGTTGATGCAGTGGACCCTCGTGATACTGTGGCCGGTGAGGGGACGGACGAGGAAGTTGCGGCTGCGATGGTGGTGGTGGTGGTGGCGGTGGGGGCTGCGGCTCCTCTACCATGAACCTAGTCTCTCTCCTAGGACTAGTTCTAACAGGCTGCGGAAATTGAGCCTGGTGCGGCGGAGATTTCGGTTTATGACTAGACCCAGTCGTTCCAGGGCTAAACTTAGAACACATAAGAATATCACTATCATACAAACCTTTTCTCAAAGGATTCGAAAGCACACACCAAGCATCAGAGACGAGCGTGAAAGCGTGATCCGCAAAATCCGCTCGATTCGCCTCCGGATGAAGAAGAAGCGCAAGTCTCCGATACTGACTCGCGATGAGCTCAATGCTCTGAGTCGGCTGCGCAATTTGCAAAATCCCGTACCAATCGTACTGATTGCTGATCCGCGCCTCCGCCGCTAGCAGCGTATCGGCGACGGCGATAACCCTATCCGCCGCCTCCTGCACTATCGCGTCCGATTCTCTCGCCCGGATCGCGAAGCTTCTCGTTCCGTAGAAGTCACGCGTCGCCAGAAGCTTCTCCGCTATGCTCAACCACCGCAGCGCCTCCGCCCGGTTCCCGCCGCCGCTGTGATCCATTTTCCGACCACTTTCTCTCTCTCTCTCTCTCTACACTGATCTGGTTTTCTCTGTTTCTTCACTGTAACCGAGACAAAAGAGCTAAGCCCTTTGGGTTTTGTGAAATGACTGAAAAACCTAGGAATCTTTAATGAATTACAAGCCGTGTCCACTGCTTCTGGTAGGTTAAAAAGGGTATTGTGGTCTTTTCGATATCAACGAGAATTAGTTTCGGTTTTCTAGATGAAAAGGGTCTGGTCCAGTTATGGGGATTTTAAAGATAAAGAAAAATAATACTGCTGCTTATTGCTAAAAGAATTCACTGCGGTAAATTTGCTTTTTCTTACGGTGGGGAGAAATTAACCCCGGGGTAAATATTGATTTTCCTTTTTTCTTATTTAAGAAGTGAGTAAGGGGGTGAAAATATTCACCACGTGCTGGGCAATGGTAAGATTACGTCATGTATCACGTGGTCCCTCCACGTGCACCACGATTTTACAGTTCTTTAAAAAAAATAATCTGCCTTCAGTGGGTGACTGTTTTTTAGCGTTAAAATGAGTTTGAGAGAGAGAAAATGAAAATGAAAAGGATTTTTTTTTGTTTGAGTTATTGAAATCATTCTATATAATGATATTTTTAAAAAATTTCATTCTTTTTTAATTATTTTTATTTTTTCCCTCACTAATTTTTTATATATTGAATTTATTATTTTATTTTTTTATAATCATTCTATTCATTCAAAACACAGTAATTACTCTCTATAATCATTTCATTCACCACAAATATAAATAATCATTTCATATAATCATTCATTTTTCTATTTTTCCCTTAATCATTATCATTTTTCTTCCCCAAACACAACCTAAAAAACGGTTTTGGTTGTGGTAATTTAAATTTTGAAAATATGGAATTTATGATTTTTTATTGTGAACAAGCATATTAAGGTTATTGTTTTTATTGCTAAGGAGAGAAAAGTCTTAATAGCATCTTGTACAACTTAGTAACTATAAAGTTACATATTTCAATCCCCTTTTCCAATATTATATATATATATATATATCATACTATTTAAAGTGTGTTTTAAGGGGAAAATCATTTTTATACGATTTTACCTCTTAAATCATTTTTATCAAATCTCATAGATTTTATGACTATTTTAGAAGATAAGAGATTTCAACAATCAAATGAAGATATTTACCCTATCATTTAAATTTTCAGGTAGAAAATAAGATATTTTTACCAAATCTCATAGATTTTATTTGACATTTTATATTATAATTAAAATAATAAATTGAATTTTCCACAAAATTCAAATAACGTAAAAGATATTTACAATATCATTTAGATTTTCATTCGTAGAAAATAAGATATTTTTATCAAATCTCATAGATTTTATGAATAAGTTAAAAGATAAGAGATTTCAACAATCAAAAGGAAGATATTTACAATACTATTTAAATTTTCACGTAGAAAATAAGATATTTTTATCAAATCTCATAGATTTTATTTGACATTTTATATTCTAATTAAAATAATAAATTGAATTTTTCAATCCTATAAATAGGTGCCTACATTTTATTTACAATAACACTTTCTGTTTGCTTGGATGCTTGGATTTATTTTTATTTTTATTTTTTTTTTCTGTTTTATAATAATTTTTGTTGAATCATTTACCTTAACTTTCATCTAATTTTTCATTTGTGCAATAATTTTTGTAGGGATTTTTTTTTGCATAATTGTTGCCTTTCAAAAAAATACTTGAAGATCTGGAAAAAAAAAAGTTTGAAAAATTATAAGATTATCATGTGAGGTTAGTGCATGAATTCTTCAATTTCAAAAATTTGGTAACAAAGATTTCCTACTATATTTTATTTACAAACACATTTGAAACTTTCTTTTTGCTTAGTTACTTTTTTGATTTTTTTTTATTTTTAATAAAAAATTTAGTTATCTTATTTTTGTTGGATTATTTATTTTGTAGGGATCTTGTACGGATCTTTTGTTACTTAATTGTTGATTTGGAGATGTGAGAATTTTTTTCTTGAATAACGATAAAATTATCATTTGAGGTTAAAGGTAAGTTCATACACGTATACTAATAAATATATTTAACTTATTTATATTTATAATCATAATAATGATATAACTCTTATAAATTTTATAGTTCAAAAGTAACTAGTTTATTAATAGATAAATTGAAAAAAAATTAAAGAGTATCGATTTTTAAAAATCAGAGATAAAATTTAATTTTAATTCAATAAATTTTATTAAGTTTTTTTTTAATAATAACACCTATTATTTTTTAAGCACAAAATAAATAATTAATTACTTTTTAACATAAAAGTGAATTTTAATAAATTTAACTAAAATTCCATATTATGTTGAAATTATTATTTGATGATTTAAATTTAGCCTAAAAATATAAGATATATATATATATATATAATTTATTATTTAAGAAATTATCACGTGTAACGCTAAAATTCTAGTAAATAAAAGTTATCGTTTTTATTGTCTTGATATTTTAAATTTAAAATTGGTTGGTAAGAAGTTTATATATATAAAAAAAAATTAATGATAAACTATTAAAAAGACGATTTTAAATTAAAGTGTCAACTAAATGGTGAAAATTGATTTCAAAAAAAAAAAAAAAAAACTAAATGGTGAAATTTATAATCGAATATTTGAAATTCAAAGCACTGTCAATCTAATTTTATAATGACGACGACGACAAAAAAAAAAAAAAAAATCTAATTTCAAATTAACTTAAAGGTGCATAGGGTATTATTATTATTTTGTATTTAATAAAAATTAGAAAGAATTTCCATAAGTATCTACACTTTTGATTGTGTGGATTCTCAAAATTTATTTTTTAAGCTCTTCAACTTTCACCAACATTCAAAAGAGTCTTTCTTTATTGTATCTAAAAGTTCAATATACTATTAAATAATATCATACTACCTTAAAATGTGGCTTGAGAGAAAAATCATTTTTTAACGATTTTACCTTTAAGTCATACCCTAAATTACAAACATGCCACAATCTTCTATTCACATATAAAAAAATGTAAATATATTTATAATATTATTTAAATTATTTAGATATTTAGATTTTCATCATCTAAACGGTAATATATTTTTAGCAAATCTTATAAATTAAGTTAGAAGATAAGAGAATCTGTCTAATATTCTTTATCTTTATTTATCCTTACTACTTAAAATGTGACTTATTATTATTATTAATTATTAAAATTTAGTATCTTCAAACTAAATAAGTATAAAATCAAATGAAGATATTGAGGTTTTTTTTTCAAATTTAAAGATCTTGGGTTCCAACTTTTTCTATAAATACCACAAATTTATTTTTCTTCAAAATTCAAATTACTAATAATTCTTTTGATGTTGCACAGATGTACAGATTTTGTTCGGGTTGAGAGTCTTAGTATTAGTGCACTGAGTTGTGTTCGTGGGAGCGGTTGTCGTCGAAGGTAAAGAACAATTTTTTCAATTTGTATTTAATTCGTTGTACATAACATTTTCTTCTTCTTCATTTATTTTTATTTTTATTATGTTTTCATTGTGTAATTCTATTTATTTTATGCTTCAACTTAATTTATAATTTTCTTTTAAATTTATGGAGTATTTGAAATTTTGAAGAAGTGTTTATCACATTCTTCCATTAATGAAAGGTAATTTTTTATAATTATTATTTTTTTCATATTATTATTATTATTATTTGTTATTATAATAAATAATAAATATGACTTAACATGTAATTTGTTGTTTATTCTATGATACATGATGTCATTGAAGTACTACTCATATGTAACGACCAAACTTCCTAAAATACTCTATTGGGTGTTACGAGTGCATGCATATTAAAATCCTCAAAACCAATTTGTTAATCACATGCGTTTTTCCAACAAAGGTAAGAAGCTTCATTATGATTCGGGTTTGTGGTTTAAAGCATGTGAATAGTGGTATGATAGGATTTACGGGAATTGAAGGTTGGATTACTTGTCGCATGTATGCTTTGGTGTGTGATTCACTGTTTGAACTTATTTCCACTCGTGTGTAGCTCATAAACTGTTAAGTCTCCATTAATGTGTACCTTGTGATCATATCACCATTTACCTGATGTGCATCTCTGCTCGTATATGCGATGAACTGTTTATCTGTTTAACTTGTCGATGGACTGAATCGCCTTGGGTTTATGCATGTTCTATGTTGTTGACTCCATCCATGTTTCACTGTATACGTGATGTCATGATTATGCTCGGTTTCTCTGTTTGTTACCTAAATGGTTGTCCGTATGTAGTTTTGGCCTTAGATTAGCTAGGCCTGGTTACCGTGTTGACCACCTAGAGGAGCAGCTAGCTCACACATTGTAGGGCTCGTGATTGCATGATCGATATCTTCTTACTGTTATGACTCGCTAGTGCCCTTTGGAACCGAGCGAGGATATGGATCCTCTTTGCTTCGAGACACGTGGTTGGGTTGCACTAGCCTACAGGTTGACTTTTGCATCCGACCAATGGGTCGGATCTCATCCACGTGTCACCTTGTGTGCGGAACAACGGGTTCCTTGGTTGTTGAGCACACGTTGCGGGTCGCATCAACCCTCGGGTGGGTCAGGTGCACTCACCTAGGCTAGGCTAGATCTCGTGTGTCTCTAGTGCTAATTATTATCTCTATGTTTGTACTCATGGAACCTCATATGTTGTGTGCATGGTCCCACTAGTTTGCCCGCCTAGTACGTTGGAAGGGGGCTGGTTATGCCTTGCCTGACTCTGAGACTACTAGAAGAGGCCACTAGGACAGATGAAGGAGCGAAGGAATGCCTGTCGGTGAGCCTGCATGCGCTTAGTGGGGATGTTGTCTGCAGCAGGTCGGTCCTCCAGCATTCTGGGATTAGCCGTTGGCGCCCCGAGTCCGAGGTGTAGGGACCCTGCAGTTTCCCTCACTCGTGACTCTACCTGACAGGGTCAGGAGATTGTTAATGGCGCTGTGTTTGGGCGTGGTGACACGACTGTGTGTCGTAGTCTTGACCTGAGGTTTAGGGATCCTATGTGTTTTCCCTCACTTGTGGTCCTCCCCGACAGGGTCGGCTGACTTTTATTGGCATTTGTGAATGCCTTACGGATACGCTGATTGAGTTACGCAGCGGAAGCGTGGTGGGTCCCTGAAAGGTCGGGCTACCAGCGGGTATTCGAGTATGTCTCTGTTGATACGCTAATTGGAGCTGCGCAGCGAAAGCGTGGTGGGTCCCTAGCGTAGGCCAGGTTACCCGAGACACTAGAGTATGTCTCCGCGAGCACAGCTTGATGGGTCCCTGAAAGGTCATGCTACCCGAGGCATTCGTGTAAATCTCCGCTGATGCAGTTGGCGGGTCCCTGGCAAAGGTCAGGCTACCCCCGAGATAATGGTGATTTCCCTTAGGACACGGTATGAGACGTGTCTGACCCGAGGTTGGGGAACTTGTGTGTTCTCCTCACTCGGGGTCTTTGCTCTGACCTTGGTCAGATGATTGCTCGGCATTTAGTTGTAACTTGCTCAAGGATTGCATGCTGTTGTTTGGCATTGTTTGCTCGTGACCGGCCTGAGGGTTGGTCACGTATGAGTGAGGCATTTAGCTTCAGTTGTCGTATCTTCTAACTTGTAACCCCATGATGGGGCTCCTTACTGGGTATATTTCGATATACTCACCCCTTACATTTTCAGGTACTGATCCATCCCGAGGTGGCTAGGCTGGGAGCTGATAGGATCATGGACACGGTGTCGACATTTCCTTTCCGCATTGCTTACTCCTGTTTGAACCATATGTTTTACGTTTTAAACTCTTTTGAACCGTATTTGTTTTGAACTATCGGGATCCCGAACTCTGTTGGTATGTTTTCGAACTATTAGCACCATTTTCATGTTTTCTGAGGTTTTGATGGAAAAACGCATGTGATTAGTAAATTGGTTTTGAGGAGTTTAATATGCATGCACCCGTAACACCCCATTAGAGTATTTTAGGAAGTCGGGTCGTTACACTCATATTTTGCATACGAAGCTACTTAAATTCTATCAATTTTACTAATTATATATTTTTTAATTTAAATATAAATCTATACGCCATTATTATTATTGTAGAGAACAATTGATTTAATATAATATTATGTTTTAAATTAATATTTAAAAAACTTATGTTTCATCAAAATTCGTAGAAGAGGTAGATAATAGATTTTATGAGTTTTTTTTAAAAAAATTCAATATTTTCTTTATTTTTTTATTATTTATAAAATATAAGATGAAATAAGAAAGCACAAATACGATTTTTAAGATTTTAGAGAGGTGATGGTTTCGAGGTTTTTTTTTTTTGGAAGGATGGCTTTGAAGTTCATAAATTAAACTAAAATAATAAATGAATGAAAAAATATATATATATTGTATACAAAGTAAGATTTTAGCGTAACGAAAACTTATTTCTTAAAGAAGTTTAATTTATTTCATAATTTTCTTTAAAAATTATGATATGTATATATATATTTTTTTTACTTTTATCTTGAACTACGTTGTATGAGATTTTTAAATAAAGTAGATAATAAATATTTTACTTACTCATTTAAAAAATATATATATATATATATATTATTTATAAGTATTTTAATAAATAAAAATATAATGTCACGTGCCAGAAAAAATCTCTCGTGCAAGGCACATTCTAAAGTTCTAGTAATATAAAAACACTATTCTATGGTTGGTAGATTTATTAGCTTTAAAACAAGTCAGCCAAATATGGTGCAACTCTTTAAATTTGAAGTTTTTTTTGTTTAAATTTTGAAATTGGGGAAGTATACCACAAACTTTACACAAAATAGTACTATTGGGGAAGTATATTCTGCAAATGTGCCTATCTATGTGTAAATTATATAAATGTTTTTGTCAAAATAATTATTTATCTTTTAATGTCATCATTGACGCATGAATAACTATCTTCTATATATTTAATTTGTGAGCCAACACGAAAAACATGATTTAAAAAAAAAAGTTTTATCAAAATTTAGGAATTAAATTCTAATTTTTCAAATTATAGAACTAAATTCTAATATTCTTTAAATTACTTGGACTAAATTTTAATTTTTAAAACCAAATAACTAAACTTTAACTTTAGAATTTTTTTAATTTACTATGAATATTAGGTAGTTAATTAAAAGATAAATATTAGAATAGTAATTCAAAATCTAATAAACAAAAAATCAATAAGAATTAGTTTATGAATCGTTCGTTTTCTGCGGTATTCATTTTCTAGGAGGAAAGAAAAGCTACCCATGGGCAATTATTACATAAAATTAAAAAGAAAAGTAAAAACTCAAACATTTGCATGTGCTATATGACAAAACTATCATAGGCTCATTTGGTCTCATCAAACGGCCCACGGCCCACAACTGACAAAGGCCCAATGGAGGCCCATGGAAGTAACTAATTACATTGTGTGACAACCTAGCTATGCCATCCCAGAACAATATGTAAAAACTCATATACACACACATCTACATACATAGAGTAAGAAAGCATTGGTAACATTTTAGAATCAACTAACTAGACCATAACTCGATAACATAGTATATATTTATTAATTAAGAAGTCATGAATTTAAATTTTCGTCTCAATCGTCTAAAAAAATATGATTGGCATTATTTTCCTTGCAACATTTTATTTTTGGCAAAGATTATTACATTGAGAAACCCTTAAGGGCCTGTTTGTTTGACATATTTAGATAATAATTGGGTTAAAAAGTTCTATTAAGTAGTTAAACATTGAGATTTGTGTCAAAAACTCGCTTGAATGTAGATTTTGTGTAGAGGAGTCAAAGTCAAAATCTTGTTTGGATATAAATTAAAAAATGAATAGTTATTTTTAGTAGTTAAAAAAATGATTAAAAATGAGAGTTATTTTTAAAAGTAAAAGCGAGAAGAAGTAAATAAAATGTCGTATGGATGTAGGTTTTTTAGGATGAGTTAATAAATTCTAAAAACAACTCCTACCTAAATATGTCAAACAAACAGCCTCTTAGAAGAAAACAGTTTAATAAAGAAATATATTTGGTTTAAAATAAATAAATTAAAAAAAAAGGTGGGAAAAAAATACAAGATCCGTTACGTAGATTTTTGTCAACTAGAGCAATGACTTAGTATTATCAATGCACGCCTTATAACGAAGAGATATTGGGTTCGAATCCTTCATCCTTACTAAGAGGGGTAAAATTGTTGAATGTGATGAATTCCATTCATAATAATCACTTATCTTAGAATTAACCATAGTCATAAACAAAAATATAAACATATTTGTATTCAAATATGAGTAGGCCTTGAGCCCGACCAACATGTAGTCATAGACTTAAGATGTTGATTGGTTCGTTGGCATCGATATTAATCTATGAATTTATTTAAAAATGACATTGAAATCAATTTATCGATAAAGTTGACCAGTCCACTAGATGAAGAAAGTTAAGTTGGTAGTCTATTTGATTTTTTTTATTATTAAAGAGACAAATTTATGATAAATTTCTAATGAAATTTTGATAATTAGACATGCGGAATAATTTTTAAAATAAAAATCTAATTATTTATATGAAAATATTAAGGTTAAAATACCATTTTGGTCCCTTGACTTTGGGATTTGTTCCATTTTGGTCCCTCGACTTTTAAATGTCTAATTTTAGTTCCTCAACTTTGCTGTTTGTTCAATTTTGGTCTCTCAACTTTTAAATGTCCAATTTTGGTCCCTCAATTTTCAAATGTTTTCAAATTTGGTCCTTAGACTATAAAAAAAAGTTAAAAAATTGTCTTTTAGTCAAATGAATTTTTTATCACTCCTAAATTATTTTCTCTCTCTTTCATCTTTCATAATTTCTCTCTCTAGAAATTTTACCTCTCTTCAATCCACCTCACTTCCCCTCTTTTCTTTTCTTTTTTTCTTCTATATTTTCTTTCTTTTTCTTTTTGATTCCATGATAGACTATGAATTTTGGAAAACAAAAAGTGATAAATCAAAGAAGGAAAATTATTATTTAGAAAAATGATCTCATTTTAAATAATTTGATGAGATGGATTGAAGAGAGGATAAGAGAAAAAGAAAAGAAAAGAGGATTAGAGAGGTGAATTTAAGAGAGATAAAACTTTTAGGAGGAGAAATGATAGAAGATGGAAGAGAGAGAAAATAATTTAAGAGTGAGAAAAAATTAATTTGATGAAAGAACCATTTTTGAACTTTTTTGATAGTTTAAGGACTAAATTTAGACATTTGAAAGACGAGGGACCAAAATTGAACAAACAACAAAGTTAAGGGACCAAAATTGGACAAACAACAAAGTCAAAAGACTAAAATTAAACATTTAAAAGTCGAGGGACCAAAATAAAACAAATCTCAAAGTTGAGGGACAAAAATGATATTTTAACAAAATATTAATAATAGATAATCCAGCAATTTAATAGAATATTTTTGTAACCACCACGGATGACATATATTTAAAAACGTACCGAGCATTCTTGATTGGACGAGTTTGAATTAATTGAATAAATTTTTGAAAAATGTAGAAAACCATAATCGAATTCTAAACCTACAATTACACAGAAAAGAAAAATGGGAAAAGAGCGGGAGGTGGGTGAGTATCGAGAAAACAGGATAAACTGACAAAGCCGGAGTGGACAGGTACGAGGGTACAATGTTTTGACAGCGATGTAACACCTCCAAATTTACCATTCCCACTTTTTCCCTTTTTCTTTTTTTAATTCTTAAGTTTAAAATTTCACTTTTATATATATATATATATTTTTTTTAAATAAGGTAACTACCCTCCTCCCTAGGCTAGATATCGAACATTCTCGAAGGAGTAATATCACAGGGGGTGTTTGAGATTTGGTGTTGAGAAAAAGGAGAGGAAGTAGGATTTTTTCAAACTCCATGTTTGTTTTTAGGACGTCAACCTTTCCTCAACTCCACCTCAACCCCTCCTCCAACATCACATCAAACTTTTTTCTAATTTTCAATCATATTATATAATATAAAAATATATTTTTATCTCATATTACCAAATATCACATCAATATTTTTTTTTTAATTTTCAACCCCATAATATAAAATAAAATATATTAAATGTATTAATTAATATAAATATGAAATGATTATATTTAAAAAAAATAATATAAGATAAATATTTTTTATAAAATATCTTCTCCAAAACATCAATTTCGAAACAATTACTTCATATCTATGAATCACTTAACTTCCTCTTCTTCTTCCACTTTTTCCCATCTCTTCTTTTCAACCACAACTCCAATCACTCATAAATGAGTCTCGAACCCAGAACTTTGAAGACAATTTAGTTTTTATATTCAAAATTGAATATTAATATTTTTATTCATAATATTTTAATAATGGTCACTTTTAGTTTTTGAAATGATAAAATCCAAAGTTTCATAACTTTTTTTAGAACATTGACTAAAATGATTATTAGTTTAAATTTAATTTTAATATATATTAATTGAGTAATTATTTTGATTTTCAACTGATTTTAATTTTTTTAAAAAAATAAATGTAAAATTAAACTAAAAATATGATTAAAAATAAATATTATTGATGCGTCTAATAAACTTTGAACTAAATTGAGATTAGATACAAAAGATTGTCCCTTTTTTTCAATTTTTTCATAATTTTTTCTACAAAATTACATCCAATATTTTACCTCTCCGAAGATGTAACTTTAACCTATTTTTATTCTAACCTAATCATTTTAATTGCAATTTTATTCTCTCAATTCATCGATAACAAACTAAAATCTATTCGATTTAAAAAAAAACTAAAATCTATTGGAATTACTTGCTAAATATGTATAGAAAGAATTTAAATTTTTCTTAAATTTAAAATTGATTAGCGGGTAAGATGATTGGTATAGTGTAAATATTTTAATATGTTTCTCCAAATGTTTTTTTAATATGTTTAAATTTCAACAAAAATAATTATACCAATTTTAAAAACTAAAACTAATTATTGAAATCTAGTATCTTTTTCATAATTATTTAGTTTTTTAAAATTAAATGCATAAAAACAACCGTCACACACGAATATCTAAATTGTATATATACTTAGTTCGTATACTTTTAAATTTCAAATCATGTTTTGAAAAAAAAATGTTTTTTAAAAATTTGGCTAAAAAATTAAATTTTATACAAAACTATGATAGAAAAATTAAGTGAAAATAAATTTAGATTTAAAAACAAATTCAAATGAAACTTAACTTTATTAGTTTTTTTTTTTAAATATTTGTTTTTGAAAACATACATAATGAAATTTACAAGTATATAAGTAATATTTGTAGACTTAATTTTTCAAAATAAAAAATGAAGCAGTTATTGAATGAGATCTAGCTTGAGTAAATACACAGTGAGAATATTTTCATTTTTAATACAATTATAACAAACAACCACTAAAATGTATAATGTTGGGTTTCTTTTGTCTGGTTCATTAATTTTGTTCTGGACATTGACTATGCTCGTGGTTCATTTTGAAAGCATATCTTTGAAATGAAAATAAAAAAGAAAAATGAATGCACCTTGTGAAGATCAATTATGCCCAAAAGAATAGCGAACTCATAATTCAATTCAATATCATGCTTACTAGTTCCACCTCGAAAATTAATGTTTAAATTTTTATTTATTTGAGAATAATAATACACCTTTTTAACATTTAGGGGCTGTTTGTTTGACATATTTAGGGAGGAGTTAGTTCTAGGATTTATTAACTTCTCCTTAAAAACTACATCCAAACGAGTTTTTATTAACTCTTCCTCATTTTTACTTTTAAAAATAACTCTCATTTCTAACCATTCATTTTTAATCATTCATTTATAACTATTAAATCATTTCTAACCACTTATCTTTAATCATTCATTTCAAATCATTTTTACTTTTAAAAATAACTCTCATTTCTAACCATTCATTTTTAATCATTCATTTATAACTATTAAATCATTTCTAACCACTTATTTTTAATCATTCATTTCAAATCAATCAAAATAACTCATTTTCAACCATTCATTTTTAATAATTTCTTTTTTAACTACTAAAAATAACTACTCATTTTTAAATCTACATCCAAACAAAGTTTTGACTCTAACTTCTCTATACAAAAACTACATCCAAACGAGTTTTTGATACAATTATCAATTTTTAACTCCTCTAACATAACTTCTCAATCTACCTGCTCAATTTGTACTTAAAAAAAAATTAATTATAATAATAATATAAAAAAATTCTCGTTTTTTCAAAAAAACTGAAAGGTGATTTAAACATTTTATAATAAAATATTATAGAATATAAAATATCAATAATTCAAAGTGACTTGACCCACAGTCCTTCAGGATCAGTCGGCTCTGTTACTTCCAACTTTGAAAGTTTACTTTTCCCATTATTGGAAAGTGCATCGATTTTCTATTCTTTTTTTCATTTTTCATTTTGTAATTGTATTACAACAACTTTTCATATTTACTTCTTTTTTTAATCAATTAAATTATTGATATTAATTTAATTCCTTTCGATGTGATTTTGACTAACTTTCTTGATCACTTTTTTCGATCAATCTTAATTTTTTTTTTTTTTTAAAATATACGACGATTGATTACATAAGCTACTCCAAGTATATATATTTTAAAAAATAATAATAATAATTTACGGACGCTTTTTGAAAAAAAAAACATGTATGTTAGATGCCTGGCGATGAAAGAAAATACATACAAGCTAAAGATTCGTGAGATAAAATATATATCCAAAGTGTAAATAAATGTAAAATATTTTCCTTTTCTTTTTTGAAATGGAACAAAAAAAAAATAAAAGTTATTGTAAAATTAAATTTTCCAAACATGGGATTAGAATTCTAAGTTTGTCTCGCTGATATAGCCGAGTAAGATGACTTGGGCATTCCTCCATCCATCTACCTTCTTGATTATTTACACTTGCCATTTGCGCTAACTCATGAGCAAGTGTATTCTTCTCCTGATTGTACCAATTGAAAGAGATGAACCTGAAATTTCGAGCCAATTACAGTGTCTCTTCAATGAATCTTCCAACCTCTGTGCGGAAATTATATTGTTGTTGTAATAAATTTATCATCCGCAATGCATCAGACTCCACCTCAACAATATGAAAACCAAGTTCGAAAGCCATCTTCACTCCATCTCTAATTGCCATAGCTTCCACAATTTCTGGGTTAATAATCCAAGGAACTGGTTGAGACAACGAAAACATCACCTCTCCTTTAAATTACGAATAATAGCTCCATATCTACCTCTACCCTCCATAAAATTTATCGCTGCATCAGTAATCAATTTATAATTTGCGCTGCAAGGTGGAACCAAAAAATTATGCCATAAAATATTTTCTCTTGAATAGAGATTACAAACCAAAAATAAGTAAACCTAAAAGTTTACTTAAAAATGTAAAAACTTTCACGGCTTTTTTACGTTTGTTGATATTTTTTATTCTAAAAAATATGTATACCTATTAATTAGTTGACAGTTTTTCATTTGCAAGACAAGTTTAGTGGACGTTTTATCATAAAAACGTCAAGTATTTAAAAAATGAAAGTGTCAACTATAGTCTTTTTAGTAGTAGTGAAAGGTTATATGAACTTTTCAAAATGAGTGATGACAAAGGAGAAGAATTGGATTTAAGAACTACAAGTGCAATCAAATTAAATTTGGTTAAGAATTTTCTTGTTGATGCGCATGATTTTTTAATAGGCAAAGAGTTTTGGGAGAAGCTTGAAGCAATGCATAAGAAAAGGAGCATTTCAAATCGGTTGTACTTGAAAAAGTATTTTTACACTATGAATGAAGGAGGGTACAAAAATCTCATAATATCTAAGTGTTCTCAATGCCGTTGCCTCTAAGTTGAAGGTGGTTGGTGTGAAGATAAAGGAGGAGGATAAGATACTTTAACTTATCTTCTCACTTACACTTTCTTACAAAAATATCAAGCTAATTTTGATGTGCAGAAAAAAAGTCTTTATATTTTGTAGAGACTACTAGCAAACTTTTCTCACAAAAAAAGTTTGAGCATGATGAACACACTTCACAAGAGTATTCAACATCGATGGCTAGCAATCAGAAGAATAAGAAAAACTTTATCCAAAAGGAATGTTGTAGGGAATGTGGGCAGACTTGTCACATGAGAAACAATTGTCCTAATAGAGAAAATTAATCAAAGGGCTCTGGCTCGGATGTTGACATGATTTTCCTATCGGGGGATCTGGTGACTTTCTCTAAAGAAATAATCTTTATGGTTTGTTTGTTTGCCATGATAGATTATTTGATATCAATAATATCACATGTTTGTACATGGATAGTGACTTGACAATTTTGTAAGGTGTGCGGTGGAAGTTATGTCAATTGATGAAGAACTTCTGTATAAGTCAAGTAAGGTGGAAGTTGCACCATAATTTTCATTAAGATTTTTCGACATGTAATAAAAAAGGAAAATCTCGAAATGTGAAATATTCTAAGTGATGTATTCTTATGATGGGAGTAGATTATAATTCTCAGGGTGGAGAATTATAATTGTTAGAAAAGACAAAGTTTTGTCAAAAGATATAGATTTAAAAAAAAACAAAATATCATGCTAAGGTGAAATTTGTTTGTTGTCTTCATGTGTCACGACAATTGGTCAAAGGCACAAGCTTTGAGGGTACGATTTCCTTGATGTCTTGAGTTTGAGGCCTGCTTGTGACATTAATTTGTAGATACTTCCAACTGTATCTATGATCTTTTGATATATCTTGATGTCACAATCTAGGAACGAAACTCCAAGCTCCCCAATTATTAAAAAAAAAAGAAAGAAATTTGTTGAAATTTTGACAAAATATATCTTACATTGGAAAATTTTTGTCAAAATATTAAAAATGGTTGTCAACACATTGAAAAGTGAAAGAAATATTATGCCCTATGCGTTAAAAAAGAACCATGTGGCTTTGGATTCGAGACATCCTAATTTTAAACAATTTATGCTTTGTGTATAACTTTAATTGGATTCATTTTATTACTCACTCTAAAAGAGGAATGATATTAGTTTCTAGGAGAGTTTATTTGTAATTAGAGTTGGAGATAAAATTATGTGAGGTTGCAACCATTTTTTATTTAGTAGAAATTTTGATTTTTGATTGATTTATTTATTTCAATTTGAGAATCTTCTAACATAAACTCTTGGATTTTCTATTTTATTGTTTTCTTAAATTTCTTAATAACCTTTTCTTCTTATTTGTGCGATATATCCGACGTTAATATAAAAAGTCGATTCTTTTCATTTTTGCTCAAAGTTCAGATGCTTAATACTATTTCTTCTAGATAAAGTAGATAAATTTAGTTTACAATCTTTTTCATGATTTATTTCTTATATTATATTTATTTTAAGGATTTTTCGGACTCGTTTAATAACGTTCATGTTTGCTGTTTCTTGTTTCTTATTTTTGATAATAAGAAACGAAAATATGTTTGAAAACTGATTTCGTTTCTTGTTTCTTGAAAAAAAAAACATAAATAGTCATGTTTGATAATAATTTCTTGTTTTTTGTTTTTGTTTTTTTTTAAAAAAATATTTTTAGGGGGTGTTCGTTTGTCGAATTTAAGGACAATTTAGATTGAGCATTTACTAATTATTTTTCGAAAAAATACATCCAAACGAACTATTATAACTACTTAAAATAGCTCCTCACTTCTAACTATTAAAAAAAGCTCCTCATTTATAACTATTCAAAATAATTCCAACTAATTTCTAATCATTCCTTTCTAACAATCCAAAATAATTCATTTTTAACCACTCATTTCTAATCATTCATTTTTAACTACTCAAAATAACTTCACATTTCAAATTTGCATCCAAATAAGTCATAATCTGTAACTTCTCTAAAAAAAAAACACACACACACACATCCAAACAAGTTTTGGTTGCAGCTCCTCTAAAAATCTACATCTAAATTAAACAAGCTATTACAAAAATTGAAAATTTCAATTATTCAAAATAATTCAAGGAGGTGTTTGGACGAGGTTTTGAATGAAGAGTTAGCTTGAAGAGTTATTTTGAGGAGTTAAAAACTGAGAGTTGTAGCAAAAAACTCGTTTGAATGAAAGTTTTTTTGTAGAGAAGTCAGAGACAATTGCTTGTTTGGATGTGTATTTAAAATAAGTAGTTATTTTGAGTTAGTTAAAAAAAATAATGATTAAAAATGAGTGGTTAAAAATGAATTATTTTAATTATTTTGAAAAGTTAGAAATAAATTATTAGAAATGAGTGGTAAGTATTAATGAGTTATTTTGAATAGTTATAAATGAATTATTAGAAATAGGTAATTACAAATGATGAGTTATTTTTTAGTTGTAAAAAAATGCGAGAATGCCAAATATATATTTCAGTGATTTTTTTTGGTTTCAAGTATTAAAAACTAAAATAATAAATAAATACACCTATTACTAAATCAAACCACAATCACAAACTTTAAAATTCGATCCATTCCCATGGAACAAAATTTAAAAATAAGGGTTGACTATAAAACCATCGTACTACAGCTACCTTTTGTTATAATTGACTAATGCTTAATTATATTATAACTTTTCTGGGCTTTAGAAGAAGAAAAAAAAGAACAGAACAGTGGGAACCAAATTTTAGAATTTCTCATTTTTTCAGCTATTTTGAGAAACATTTCTTCTATTTTTGAGCAGAAGAAATGGAAACGGTTATCAAACAAGTCTGTTTCTCAAAAAATAGGAAACAGAAATGAGAAACAAGAAATGAGAACGTTATCAAACGAGCCCTTCATGTCTAATAAAAAAGGTAAAATATTTTTATCTATAACACAAAATCAAAATTAATTCATTCGTAGGCGAAAATTCAAATTGAGTTCTATCATCGATAGAACTTTGAATTTAATTAGTGATAGAGTTCTATCTTTCGTTGAGTTTTATCTCAACGTAAATTCTCTTTATTTTAGTTTAAATTTAAAAAGATTCCATGAAGCTTTTTTTTCAACATTATTTGAACTATGATTTTGTGAATAATTTTGATAAAGTTGTTTGTAAGCGAACAAATACCAATTTTGATGATCGGAACCGTGATGCTAGTGTTAAACTGGATAACAACCAAATAATGAAACCATTGCGTCACTGACACATTTAGTGTAAGTTATTTAATTAATTATATGTTATGAATGTATATACTAAATACAATTAATTAAATATATTTTATTTAATTAGTTTAGTATTAATTGACGTAGGTTTATTTGTGAATAAATAAACGTAATGTTACTTATGGTAACGGAAAGTTACAAGTCTATAAATAGGTTTTAAATTTTGAGAAGAAACATAGCAATACAATTTTGAAAAGAACATTCTCTCATACACTGAGATCTTTATTTAGCATTTGGAAAGGAAAAATGATTTAGGCCGTGAAAAAGAGAGTTTATTCCTTATAATTGTTCTTCCTTGACTGTTTTATTTTCCTCAAAATTTTTGGTGTGAATTGTTTTGCACACGCTACGAGAAGGTAATTTGTTTATCTATTATTATTAGAATAAAAACCCCAAATATAATTAATTATATATGATCGATTGTTAATGTCCATATAATAATCATATTCTAAAAAACAAGCTACAAACTACTTATAAAATATATCAAATTGAGAAGAAAAAGAAAATTGATAAAATATAAAATATAAAAAAAATTATGAAGGATAAATACGTCATTAGATGACGCTTATATATGGATATCCTAATAATTCATATTACACGAGTGTATCCAAAATGGCTTTCAAACTGATATCTTTAGGATGCTCGACATCTTGATTATTAATCTTTACTCTAAAACAAACTAAATAATCTAGATGTCTATCCTATAAAAATTTTAGATTATCACGAAATAAACTACCCTTAAAAACTTAATTTTGCAGGTAAACAATTTGTTTTTTAGAAATAATTTAGAATTTCGTTTTAGAAAAAGGTATTAAGTTGTGTTTCAATTCTCTTACTAATAAAATTTATGAAGCCGACCAAAGTAATAATTGCTCATTATTGCTTTTATTATTTTACAAATGAAAATAAATAATTCTCGGTTGGTTTTCATAATGTTAGGGGTGATATGAAAACAGACAAAATCGAACCGAACTAAATTGATTAATTGGATGTGTTTGGATTTTTCATATAATATTGAGTATGTTGGTTTTTATTTAGAGAAAACCAAAATTTATTGAATTAGATCGGATTCTATTTGTAAAAATTAATAAAAATTAAATCGAACTAATATTGATTTATTTACTTTCATTTTTGTTTTAATGTATTAGTTAAACTTTTTATTGGTAGATGATTAATTTTTTTTAATTTAATTATAAATTATGAGATTTATTTTAGAAAAACAATATTAAAATATGAATTGGAAGTAAAATAGTAAAAAAAAGTAAATCGTAGGGAACCAAATCCAAGAAAATGGAGCCAATACTTTTATTCTTTAGCAGATATTGGTTTGATTCCTCTTTTTTGTTAAATTATCAATTGGATTAGATCGATTATCGGTTTGGCCTAAGAATCAAAGAAAACCGAATCAATGATTTTGTCTTTCGTTGGATATTGGTTTGATTCCTCTTTTTGTTAAATTGATTGGATCGGTTTAGTTATCGATTTGACCTAAAACCGAAGAAAACTGAACCAATATCATCCTTATATAATATTTCTAAAGTGACAGAGTTCTAATAAATTTTGTATGATCAAAGATTCTAATCCTCTACCTCAATTATTGCTGAATTGAAAAAATAATAGCTATTTATAAGTTTACAACTACTTTTTTTGTCAAGGGAAAATAGCTTGAAGCCAACGAGATAAATTATGGGCATCTCAATTACCAAAAGGTCATAGATCTTAGTTTTGAAATTTGTTTTAAATCAAATGTTTTTGTTTATTAAATTTAAAAAAAACATTCTATTAATGTTTTTTTACATGAGAAAAGATCATACTTCACTTACAAATTTTTTAATTATTTAATTTGAATCATATATTTTTTATTTTTTATTTTTGTTAGTACAAATTAAGGAAGAAGACCAACAAATCCTATTGAAGTAATATGTAAACCAAATACTTATTTTAGGCTCGAATTCGTGACTAAAAGTTAAAAATGAATTAATACTAAACAAGATAATCAAACGTCGCCAATCCATTCGTTATATTTTTAGAGGTAAAGTAAAAATTTACACGTTTTTTTTTTAAATAATAACCCAAGTTTTTTTTTTTTTTTTTGTACTAAGGTTTTCTCTTTCAACCTAACCCCATTAAATTTATTTTTTTACAAAACAGAAAAAAGAAATCCCGGAGAATGATTTTGTCATCGTACCTACTTTAGGAAAAGGCAAGAAAAATAAAAAGAAGAGATATAACTTTCTATTTTGGTGGTGCACGATCGATCTACGTTGCACCAATTTAAAAAAATGAAAAGAAGGACAAAAAATAAATGTCGACATTAATGTTTTTAGAATCAAACCAAAAAGAAAAAAAAGAACATGACATGGACCCCAGTAATTGATCCATAGTTGACGATTCGAATGGTTGTTTTTTTAGTAAACTATTGCAGTTTTAGGGGATATTTTCCAAAAATGAATATATAACTCTCTTTAATTGGAATGTTTTAATTTTTTTTTTATTAATGTTGAAAAAATCATAGCATATTTGTTGTTCAAAATGAACAAAAAAAAAGCATTACATATTTGAAATTACTCGTTATGAGCAGGTACATTTTTGTATGGTCAAAATTTTAGAAGATGTTTGTTTTGGAGATGAATATGAGAGAGGAAGGAAAGTAAAAACTAGGGGTGATAATGAAAATCGAAAACCGATATATTGAACCCAACCAAATTGATTTATTGTATCGGTTCGAATTTTTCACATAATATTAGACATATTAATTTTTATTTAGAGAAAATGGAAAGTTATTGGATCGGATTAGTTTCTATTTGTAAAAATAAAAAAAACCGAACTAAATCAATATTGATTTTTTTACTTTCATTTTTCTTTTTTATATGTTAGTTAAACTTTTTATTGGTAGGTAGTGACTAATTATTTTTGTTAAATTAAATTATAACTTATGAGATTTTTCTTAGGAAAACAATATTAAAATATGAATTGGAAGTGAAATAGCAAATAAAATAGTAAAAACAAATTAAATCATAGGGAACCGAATTGAAGAAAATCGAGTAAATGATTTTATCATTTATCGGATATTGGTTCGGTTCCTATTTTTGTCAAGTCAATTGGATCGGTTATCGATTTGGCCTACAAATTAAAGAAAACCGAACCAATAGTTTTATCTTTTGTTGGACATTTGTTCGGTTCCTCTTTTTGTTAAATCGATTGGATCGGTTTGATTATTAGTTTGACCTAAAACTAAAGAAAATCGAACCAATATGACTCATACTAAAAACTTCAAAATAGTTTGTAAGAGCTAATTTCACGTCTGAGGATTAATGTTAGAAGGAGAAGTGAAAGAAAAAAATTATTTGAAGATTGATATAATGAAAAAGTGTGGTAGGAAAATCTAGTTTGGAAGTGAAAGTTTATTAAAAAATTTGTTTTGAGGATTGATATTCCAAGGTGATGATAATTTTTTTTTTACTATTCCTTTTAATTTTGATTTATTTATTTAAATTTCTAATTTCTAATTGAATTTTTAAGTTTTGATAATTATTTAAATTAAATGTTATAAATTTAAACTTTTTTTTTGACATTTAAATTTAAACTTTCTCATATATATATATATATAGAGTCAATGTAGCAACAAAATTGAAATAATATATTTTTATATTTTAATCTACATAATTAAAATTTTAATTCGTAAACCATTTTCCAAATTAAAATAATTCATTCCCATGAAAATCTAAATTAAAAAACAATAAAAGTAGAGGAATAGATTAAAAAAAAGAGCGAAACTTCGATTTCCTAGTTTTGTCGCGGTATAGGAATGTGCCAGTAGTGCCTCAAGTATAAGGAAGTGAAACTCCGATTTCCCGATTTTATAAAAAAAAAAAAAGTCAAATAAAAAAATTGAGATACTTAAAGCTAAAGAAAAATATGTTTGTGGAATAAAGTTGTTAAAAGTATTTTAAAAAAAAAACGTAGATATTTACATCTTCAAACCTATTTACAAAACTTTCCAAATTTCAAATTAATTGCAAATCTATTCATTCATATTTAATAAATAAAATCATTTTTAATTAATGGTAATTATATCTCACAAATTTAATTTATAATTATTTTTTATTATTAAAAATTTGATGGCAAATCTTGAGTATTTCCATTGGAATTAATATGTCAAATATGGACACCCTTTCAAATTATTTGGAATTGATTTCTTTCGCACGAATCCACAGTTTACATCAAAAGTTAATGATTTCTTTTACACAAATCCACCATTTATATCTTCATATTAATCCCACCTTTCATGTAATCATCTTGATTTCTAAGTGGTAATTATTTCCAATTTCACAGTTTCTTAATCCATTATTTTCATTTTTAAAACTACTTTCCTTCTTTAATATTTAAAATTATATCTAATTAACAAATCAAATAAAAAAACTTACCTATTTTGATTTCTTCATATTTGTCTCTTCACTAGATGCAAACTTTGCCGTCCAATTTTTCAAAAAAATATACTATTCAATTTGTTTTTCTAGTTTAATCTAATCTTCTCGTAACATATTAAATCTAATAATTTTGTTGATCATTAATTTATCTATTTATTAATTCTGATATATTTTTCAGCACAGTTTAGTTTCGCCTAAAATTGTCTCAACCTCACTTCTTCTCTATTGTTAATTTTCCAACAAATTTTACCTTTACAATATTATATTTGTAATTACAATTCCTTGGATGAAATTATGATATAAGGATTCATCATATCCATTACGCTAAATATATTATAGTGTAATAATACTACCAATGGTAGATAGTATATTAAAAGAGTTGGACTAGTTGGTGTTTGATTCTAAAAATTGATATTTTGCTCTCTGAGTAGAGTTTGTAATCCTCCCTCTTCTAATCCAACTTGTACTTAAAAAAAAACATTCTTAAACAAATGCTACATAGTATAAGGTATTATTATCAATGTCATACTACTTTAATATTTATTGCTTTATATTTATTAGTATAGCATTATAGTATATAATTTGTGTATACATATATTTCACAAAAGTATTATACACTACACTATGGTATTATATTATAACTATAATGACCGAATTTCTATACTATCCCTTTTCCTGTCTATTTGGTTATACTTTGTTGCAAGCTATATAGTTTCAAGTTTTTCAACTAAACATATTATTAATATGGTATTATATAATATCATTAAAAAGATAGATTGCCACCGAAATTTCTTCTCCCTTCAAACAAAGAGTATTATAAAGGTATTCCATTTGACACACTAAAATACCAAGCAATGCCGCCCTAAATAATTTTAGATTTTACAAGAAAATGTCTAACTATATCGTATACTACCTATCTTATTATTATGTCAATCAATACAGTCCATGAGAATGGTTTTTTTTTTAAAAAGTAGTACATAATGGTGATTGTATTGAAACATTATTCTACCACTCAACTAATCAATCATATTATATAATACTATTTAAATAAACCACGTGGGTAAGTATTAGATAATGTGATTATACTATAAAAAATGTAGTTATAAAGGTAATGGGTATTACATTATATTACACGATTAACTTACTCTTATAATACGAGGTGCTTCCATTCTAAATACCTTAAAACAAAAAAGAAGCAAATATGGGCAGTTTTAATGTACATATGACTTTCGAAATCTCAAAATAATAACAAAGAAGAAAAAAAACGGTATATTCAGTTTGTGGTCGGATTTTACCTATTGAAAACAAATGGGAAAAATCAAAACCCTAAATACTTGGTAAATGGTAAACTAAATCGTATATTTGGGGAAGATGAAAAATCCTATATTTGAAAAAGAAGAAAAATAGGGAGAGAGAAGGGTTGTTAATTGTGGGGATAAAATGTTTTTTTTTTTTTTTTAAGTACATATGGGGGAGAGGGACAAATACCGATTCTCAGGCTCGAACCTGTGACATTGGTGTTCAACTCGTTTACAATCAAATACTGAAACCATTACGCCACTAACCCATTCGGTTGTAGCGAAAAAATGTTAGTCGTTGTGATTATTGAAAATCCAATTTTTGTGTTGCAAATCCGACGTAATAATTACTAAAAGGTATTTTAGTAACTAACAATTTAACTATTTTTTATTTAAATAATATTTGAATATTCTAGTCATTGTGTATACACTGATGCCGCTAAACAACTGCTCATGTTATCTTGAATATCTTTTGTTAATATTTTAGAAATTGGTTGGATATGTAATATTTTATAATAATTTGACTATACTGGTAAAGACGTATCATCATTAATGAAAAAAAAGAAGAAAAATACATGACAAGTGTCATCATTCACTACAAGAAAAAAGGTCATAGGCGACGTTTTATTAACGTTGGGAAAGAAAACGTTAACTGGCCTTAGGCGACGTTTTTTATATCTTCGGCGACGTTTAAACCGGCCTTAGGTGACGTTTTATCAACGTTGGGAAAGAAAACGTCGCCTAAACCAGGGGTTATGCGACGTTTTTTAAAAACGTCGCCTAAAAAATTTCTTTTTCATAAAAGAAACAATCCTAGCCCTTCATCTTCTTCTTCTTCTCCTTCTTTTTCTCCAACCCAAACCCCACTCCCCCATCTACCAGCAGCTGCCTCTGCCGCCCTCAGCTCTCCACGCCGCCCCCTCGTCACGAGCGGCCACGAACAGCCCCTTCGTGCGCACGCTCCCACATCGATCTCCCCCGTCGCAAACAACCCCTGCTCGTACCTACCCACGCCAATCTCCCCCTTCGCGTTGATCTCTTCTTCGCATCGATCTCCTCTCGTCGTGAGCAGCCACGAAAAACCTCTTCGATCTCCCCTCGTGGCTAGCAGCCACGAACAACCCCTTCGCCGTGCCCGTCCCCACCGAGCCCAGCTCCTCCCCGCGACGATCGTTCGATTGTGATTGCGATCGGTACGTATTTCTCTATTTCGTCTACGCAAACATCTATTTCAATCTCAATACTAGCTTATTGAACTTAAAAAAGAAAAAGAAAAAGGGAAAACCAATAGCAATTCATTTGTATATATATTAATTATAATTTGCAAAATAAGAAGAAGAAAAAAGAAGTTAATTTGCACCATGAGTTTTACATGTGTAAGTAGTGTAATATGTGTATAGTTAAAGTTAACAAATATATATGTGCCAATATAATGAGTTTATTGTATAACTATAATTTGTATAACTATAGAAGTTAATTCATTCTTAGCAGCCCTTTTTGGTACCAGGAGAATATTGAACTTGAGGATGGGGATAGAGAACAACACCATGAATCTTGTGTTTCGAAATGGATTTTGATTTTAATTTGAAAAGTTGGTACTTTGTGAATTTGTTATGGTTTTTTTTCGAAAGTTTTTTAGATTTTATATGTGAGGTGAGTTTGAGAGTTTAAGCCACTTAGCCCAGACTCCAACTCCTAAAATAAGTGATTCTAAATCTTTTTATTCGTCTAGGGAAGTAACTTTTATGGAAGCTTTTTGCCAACAATGATTCATTTATGGAAAGGTTCAAACAACTCCGAAAAAAAAAGCTCAAGGGCACCTATAATCTGAGCCTCTTTATTTTGAGCAACTCACTTTCCTATTTTTCCTTCTTTTCTTTTTTGGCTAACAATTTCAACAAGCAAGCAGACAATCATTCCAAAAAATATTGAGACGAACACACACATAAATCACATTGCTCCCATGTCCATCAATGGGTTTTCACAATTTCCCAAATCACAAATCATTCATTACATATCAACAAAAAAAACCACATCAAGTGCGGAAAAAGAAATTGATGAGTTCAATAAGACGATTATCTCCTTACGAGTTGTCTCGTGAGAATAGTCGGGATGCATTTAAACGGACCAGACACTCCCATCATAAAAAAGATAATCAAATGTTCTAAATTCACAAAATACTAATACAATAAAAGTTTGGAAAATTGTAATGAATATTCACTTTTAAAAAAATAATTGCAAATCTAATCATATATTAAAGTATTTGCAAATCTATATTTTATTTTAAATTTAATTAATAATATTTTTTTATAATACCAATTATACCCACCTTTTGGAAGCCGAATAATTAGCGTGTTGTTTTTTGTTTCATTTAATTTTTTTTTTACAAATTGTGTTTGTAATAATTAGCGTGTTGTTTTTTGTTTCATTTAATTTTTTTTTTACAAATTGTGTTTGTGCATTTCATTTAGTTGGTGGCCACCTGGCAAATATGGTTACGATTTGTTTTTAATCTTACTTCTTCCATTTTTTAAAACCGTTATTATTATTTTTTTTAAGAAATTAATTTTTTTATTACGTTTGATTCATTTTTCAAATTTAATAGTTTTAATTGTTTTCTTTTTTGAGAAATTATAATGTATGTTAATTTTAACAAAATAATTACAAATGAAATTAAATTTGAAAAATATGTATATCATTATGATAAACACGATTTAATACTGTATTAACTTATTAATATAATTTTTTTTATTATTAATACAGTTGAAGAGTTGTTAATACAGTGTTATGTATAACAGTATTACATATTATTAATATAATATTGTCCATTATTACATTATCAATATTGTATTATTATTATTACGTATGACTATGATTGCTATTTTTTTAAAATAACCTAAGTGTAATTATTTTCTTAATTTGACTAATCATGTAAGTTTCTTAAAATAATATTCACAAATTCATATTTATTTAAAACTTATATTTTTTTATTAATACATGATTAAAGATTTTAATTAAAAATATTGTATTGATTAAAAAATATGGTATTAATTTTAAAAAACTATATTAATTTAAAAATGGTATTAATTAAAAAATACAGTTTTAACTAAAAAAAGCTAATTAATTTTTTAACAATACTGTATTAATTAAAAAATTACTTATTTATAAAAACAAATATGTATTAATAAAAAAAATGTTGTATTAGTTAAAAAATCATTATAATAAAATATTATATTTATTATAATGAAATATTGTATTAAAGCTTATAATTAGTGTTAATATTATTAATAAATACTCATATGTGAGATAAATACTTATAAATAAAAAAATATACTTTATTTGTAAAATATGTTAATTATTAATTCGATTTTTGTAACTTATAGTAGTTATACATAATATATTCAATACCACAAAAATAACATTAATCTAAAACATTTTATTTATTTAAAACCAGACTTCATTTATTAATACACATTAAAGAGTTTAGGAATATGAAAAAAATTAAAACAACTACTCAATTAAAAAAAGAAAGAAAAAACCTCTATTGACCTAACGATTTGGAAAGCGACAAAAAAGTGATAGAATTTTTTTTTAAATGGTTAATGAATAAAGGTTATTTATGTAATTTCATGGTAAAACAAATTGTCCTCTTTTAAAGCCGTAGATTACATTTGCTAAATTTGAGAAATATGGACACGCATGCAATTTTTTCCTCAATTTAGCTCAATACTGCAAAAAGCCCTAAAAATTTATAGAACTTTGAAAAAGAAATCAAAGAATTGAATGGAATATAAAGAAATGTAGCTGTATTGCCAAAGAAAAGGCAATGAATCTGCTAACATTTTTCATAAATAAGTTCACTGTTTATCATAGCTTTACTGCTACAATGAAACTTTTTATTGCTTTAATCTCAACCAAACGAGGTATTAGCAAAGAATCAACAAAATAAAAAATAAAATCACCAATCTTTTTCAACTTTTTGATTTAATGCCAACAAATATAATATTTGATGTATGATTTTGATTTTATGTATTCACAGGATTACCCGCTTGAATCTTAGCCGTTGACATATTCAAAAAAGAAGAAGAAGAATCTTGACCGTCCATTTTTAAGAAGGAAAAAAATCGCGGGTGAGTTTATTAACTTTCATTTTCTTTATTCTTTTGGTTATTGAGGTCGGCTTTAAGTAATTTAATATTTTTATGCTAATTTTTGGGTGAGTTTATTAACTTTCATTTTCTTTATTCTTTTGGTTATTGAGGTTGGGTTTACATAATTTCTGAAAGAACATGAAAATTATAGGGTGATAAAGTTAATAATTTAGTTGGGGCAAATGATTTAGAGAATTGAGATAGTTGTAAATTCGATTAATGTTGGGGAAAATGATTTAGAGAATGGAAATAACTACTGACAAGAGGCATGATTAACAATTATTTTGAGTAAAACCGTTATGCAAAGAATTGAGATAGTTGTGATGTGATAAGAAAAGGCATGAATGATATTTAGTTGGGTCTAATGATTTTACATTCGCACAATACAATTTTATTCACAATGGTTATTTATTATTATTTTTTTTAATCCTAAAGAAAGTGAGTGTTATTTTATGTGAATTGTGGCTATCCTGTAGCAAAGATAGCCACATGGTAGATTATATATGATTTTTATTATTAAAACAGGTGTAATTATTTTTTTTTGTTAGTCATAGGGGTGTCGTTATGCTGCCAAAATTTTGAATTTTCTTTTATATAAGTATAATTTCTTTTAATTTTTGTCAACTAACTCATATTTCATTTCATTTTTTCAGATGATGCACGACCTGTAGTTGAGGACAAGGAAACAATGTATGGAGTGTGGACCTTTTGTTTAGGAACTTTTTTATTGTGATACTTTTTAAAAAACTTTAAATGGATGTATGGTTAAGAACTTATTTCTACTTTTTTGGTTATAATAAAATTTCGCAGTTTTCATTCAGTTATGATGTAGTTTACCTTTCAACTTGATTTATGATTGATAGAAATATCATGTGTATATCAAAATTAAAAAAATGAAATCAAAAAATTAGGAAAATTTGCAAAAACCAGCTTAAAACACCTTAGGCAACGTTTTGAAAAACGTTGCCCAAAATACCTTAGGCGACGTTTTGAAAAACGTTGCCCAAAATACCTTAGGCGACGTTTTGAAAACGTTGCCCAAAATACCTTAGGCGACGTTTTGAAAAACGTTGACTAAAATACCTTAGGCGACGTTTTGAAAAACGTTGCCTAAAATACCTTAGGCGACGTTTTGAAAAACGTTGCCTAAAAACCCTTAGACGACATTTTGGAAAAAACGTCGGCGAAGGCTCTTGCGACGTGGTTTTGCCGACGTTTTGGGCGACTGTTTATTTACCGTCGTCTAAAGCTTAGGCAACGTTTTTCGAACCTTAGGCGACGTTAAAAAACGTCGCCTAAGACCTTTTTTCTTGTAGTAATGAAAAAAAATTGAAAATTGTGCCTTGGTGTGTTTGTTTTTTTATAGGAGAGAATGAAGTGGAAGATAATGAAATGGTTAATAGTAGTTAGAAGTGGTTAACTACTCGTTTGAAAATTGAGGTTAATAACAGTGGAGTAATCAACTACTTATTTGGAGATTGAGATTAATAGTAATTGAATGATAAATTTGATGTAAAATTTAGTAAAATTTAATATAAGATTTTATAAACGAGTTGAAGAGTGGTTAACCATACTTGTTTACTAAAAAAAAAAAAAACAAATGGAGTTTTTAAGGAAGGGGGATTAACCACCCTCTTGTCCAAAAAAAAACACTTTATTATGGATGACATTAGAATATGAGTAAATGTTTACTTTTTTTTTGGAAATTATCTAAATTAAAAATCTCCAAGGAGAGATAATTAATTTATCTTAGAATTAATTTTATTAAGTGATAATAAAAAATAATTATATTATTGTATGAATATGTCAATTCCTCCGTTGTTTAATCAAGAAGTAAATAATTCTCGGGATTAAATTTTAAAATGTCCTTTATCAAATGACTTCCAAATTCAACTAACTTTATAATATTTTTTAATAAAATATTGGAATTAAGTTTCAAATCAAAATATCTTATTAAATTATACAAAACAAAATTTTTAATCCAAAATATCTAACCTTTTGTATCATTTGATTTATCAAATAATTATACTTAGAGATCGAAAATCAGATTTTGCCACCTACAACTATTCAATGAAATTAATACCGTACATATTCAAATGCATGGTACAATGTGTTTACTGGTGCAGATTCAAAATCAAAATGTATTCAACATGAACAATAGAGACAAGTGCGTTCGATGCATACTATAGGCACACCAATTTTAAATAAATTTATATACGCAATATATATGTCAATCTATTAATATCATACATATAGGTACATTCACTTCTGATACATATAGACCAACAAGTAAATTCATACCATAATTGATTATATGTACACTTCAATATTTATATACAAACACAACATACATACACGCAATAAACACTATTAAGGATGAAGTACATACGGGGTGTTTGGATGGAAGTTTTCAACTAGATTTTCAAAATAAGTTTTTCAATCACTTTTCAAAAAACTACATCCAAACGAGCTATTGTAATCATTGTAGAAAAGAGATTTTCAAAACCAGGTTTCAATGAGATTTTCAGATTAAAATAATAATGATTTTTTCGTTGATATTCTATATATTTTATTTAAAAAATAAAAAATAAAATTATTTAGAAAAGATTGAGTATTATTTATTTTTATTTAAAAATTTATTTTTTTTTTTTATAAAATTTAATTAGAATTAAGGCTAAATTATAAAACATACTATTGAATTATGAAGTTCGTTTCAAACCTGCCCGAGAACTTTGAAAAGTTTCAAAAGTATTCCTAAACTTCGAAAAATGTCAATGCCTTACTGTTAATTTTTTTTTAAATCATCAATTTTAAAAAGTTTCAAAAACTTTCTTAATCGAAAAAAATGTTAAGAACAATTTTTCCAATAATTATTATTGTTTTTTTATAATAAAATGTTAAAGATTTTTTGTTGATATTTTGAAAACTAAGGATATTTTTTAAACTTTTTTAAAGTTGAGGGATATTTTTGATACAAAATCTTTTCTATCCAAAATTAACCGCAAGTGTATTTTTGAAACATTTTTCAAAGTTCATGGGTACTTTAATTTTTTTTTTTAAAGTTTAGGGGTATGTTTGATACAAACTTCATAATTTATGGATATATTTATATTTTAGCTTAAAATTAAACATGCAAAATACATTGTTTTAATATTATTTGAATAATTTAGAAATTTATATAATTTTCAAAGCAAGATAATTGGAAAAGACAAATTGAGAAATATTAATAAAAATGAGAGATTTTGTATAAATGAACAAAAAAAAATTCATATAAATTGTCTATATAAATAAAATATTAAAAAAAAATCAACATATAACAACTCCTCCAAAATCTCCATCCAAACGAGTTTTTCCCTATAACTCCTTTACAAAAAACTCCATTCAAACAAGCTATTGCACAAATTCTAATTTTTAATCACTCTTATAAATCCTCATTGAAACACTCCTAGCGAAACACTCCTATAAATCCACATCCAAACAGCCCCTCATGTACATCAACGCACATGAAAAAAACGAGGAAAATCTGTTAGTAGAAATTTTTTTTCGTTGTCCCATAACATTTAAAGATATATTAATGAAATTAAATTTAAAAATTAATAAAAGAAACCAAATAAAATTGATGGAAAAAAAAATCCTTACAAAGAAGGGATTCTAAATGGGAGAAACAGTCCCCAACACGAGGAGTTTGTAATCGGCTGCAACAATCTCGAAGATAGGTAGTTTTTAAATAGTTTTTAGATTTCAAAAGTTCAATGCCTCAAATTTAAATCTTAAATTCAAATTTGCATCTATTTTGTAATATGTTGTTAGTAACACGAATTTTTAAAAATTCAAATTCCCACCAAATATAGTGATATTGATACGATGATTTTAATGAAACTTTCTAAAATGAGTTGGATTGATATTAGTCTGGATACAACGAAATAATTCAATTAGATCTAATA
Source organism: Sicyos edulis (assembly GCA_036507275.1). Lineage (NCBI taxonomy): Eukaryota > Viridiplantae > Streptophyta > Magnoliopsida > Cucurbitales > Cucurbitaceae > Sicyos > Sicyos edulis. The sequence continues at coordinate 8,340,859 of CM071851.1, read as the reverse complement.
TACTTATTAGATCTATTTTTATGAGTTGTGATGTTTATGAGTTAACAACTCATTAATTAATGATAATACTCTCCATCATCGGGGTGTTTGTTTCAAGATGAGGTGAGGTGTTGAAGTTCAACACCTTATTTGGCCTAAGGTGTTCTTCAGCTCATCTCATTTCATCTTCTCTCTACTCTTTTTATTTTTTATTTTTTATTTTTTTATTTTAACATTTTTTCATCTTTTATTTATAATATATATTTACTTATTTACTTATTTTATGTTAGATATATTTTTATTATAATAATTATACTATTATTATATCAAATATTTATTTAAATAAATTTGAATTTTAAAAATTAAAATAAATAGATATATATTATCTCTTAAAATATGAAGTTAAATTTTCATATTTTTATTCATTTTTTAATCGTCCTTAATAATTAAAAGTTATGTGTTTCTTTTTAATATTAACAATAAATACATCAATTTATTATTAAAACAAAAATTAAATTTAAATAATTTATACACATTGAATTTTTATTCGTAGTTTACAATAGATTTAAAAGTATGAACTTATTTTCAATAAACTTAAAAATATTGAACTTATTTTGTTTGTTAAAAAAATGAGATTCCAATTTTATACTCTTGTATTCAGTTACACTTTGAAATAATAGTAAGAGTAGATATTTTTTTTAAGGGATAAAATAATTTAAATAATTTTGAGAGTCTTGATTGTATATAAAAAAAAACAACTATAAGTTTCAAGAGTTGTATAAGTCATATGGATTGAGATCTATTCTACCTAATAAAAAAAACAATAAATTCCAAAATTTGAGGGAAATTTTATTGCTTCCATGTAATAATTATTATCAAAATGTGACCGAGTTTTGTTTTAACTACAAAAAAATAATAAATAAAAAATTTTAGGGGTGTTTATGGTTCCCTAGAAGTATCAATGACTAATAAGATAAATATATTTAATTTATTATTACCTATTAATTAGTGTATTTTATTAACAATTCTTTGACCGTCGGTAACTATGAATATGAATGTATAAAAGGTATAAGAAAATAACTTTTTTTTAAATAAAATAAAAATTGCTATCAAGATTTTAGAATGACTAGTTTAACCAAATTGTTTTATTTTTATTTTTTAATAAATAGAATCTTGGTATTTTTTTAATTTTTTATTATTATTTAAGTCTAATAATTTTTTAAAAAAAAATTATTAAAGATCTACAAATATTTTAAATTAGTCAAACTTTATTTTGGTGGTGTGAATTTTTTTTTTCTCATAATTATTTTTTAAATTAAGCAATATTTAAGTATGAAAGATTTGAAACTTGTAAGCTCGTGGTTATTATGTCGTACATAATATCATTGAAACTATGTTTTTTTAATAAAAACATTAATATGATTAAGAGTTTTTAATATTAATTTTATATTACTTACATTTTATTTATGATAGTGGTTATATTTACATACTTATTAAATTAATAGCTAAATATTTGAGAATAATTATTTAAAAAAAAACATATCTTAACATCTCATCTCCTCCCCCTTCACCCTAAATAAGGTTTTTTTTGTCATCTTATCTCATCTCCCTGCACCCCAAACAAGGTTTTTCTGTCATCTCATCTCACCCCAAACAAGGTTTTTCTGTTATCAACATCTCATCTCATCTCATATCGCACCTGTAGCCAAACACCCCTAGCAGAATGAAGTTTAAGAAAAAATAGTAGAACTCTATTATATTTGTTTTGGTTTATGATGAGCTTTTATCCATGTCCAAATCATTTCGAGGATATGCCTTAGAGACTCAATAGTATATACTAAACGTAGTTCCTTTTAAGAGCTTTTTAAAAAAGCTTTGGAGAGAGGTCATAAAACGAGTTTATGACACTTTAGGATTCAAGGCTGCTCACATATGTATTTCATGCTAATCCAAGGTGGTTGAAACCATATCAAAATTATGCCTATTCATAGGGTCATTCAAGTTAACAAAAGAATTGTACTTTTTACAATCTCGACGAGAAGATGGAATTTGTATTAACAAATTCAACGTTATTAGAAAAAGGATTATGTTAAAGATCATAAAATCCAAAATATAATAGTGTCAAAAGAGTTAACTTCTGCTGAAGCTACTAATACCGTAACAAGGGTTGGTGGTAGAGAATCAACATAAGTTGTTGACTAGAGATTTATAAGGGATAGTGCTCAAAATTTATAGTTGAGTAAACAAATAACATCTGTTAGTGAATAATAAATGCGTTATGTTTTATTCATTCAATTGTTATTTATGATTTTATTCGTGACTTAAAAAAATCTAAGGTTGTTAAATGAGAACTTAAATAGTATCTGGAGACATATGAGTTGATTTTATTAGAGTTAACAACCTAAAAAACTATAATGATTGGATAGAGATTAAGTTCCTTATTCTATAACACTATTTATACGACTTTTCACTACTACAAAAATGACATTACTTGACACTACCTATTCTGAAATACTTGACATTTTGGGTTAAAAACGTCAAATAATGAGTTAATTTATGATGAAAACATCAAGTATTGTTCAAATCAGGCTGAAATTCTGTCCAGAATCCCGTGTTTTTTATGTTTTACAATATTTGACGTTGTGAAAGCGTCAAGCTGGGCACGAAAATGCTCGACACTTATAAACGGTCAAATACATTAGAAAAATGGTAAATGTTTTAGCGGGCTTTGTTGGCGCGCATCATAATTTTTATTTTGTTAAACCAAAATGGCTTTAAAAAATAAAAATAAAAATAAAACCCAAAACGCTGCCGTTTTTGAAAATCTAAAAAAACAACCCCCCTAAAATGCTCGAATTTCACGCTTCTTCTCGATCAAACACTCACGCTTCGTCCTCTCCATTGCAAAACCTCTGGAAACCCTCCCCGTCGTAGCTTCCGTCCCTGCCTCTATGGCGGCCTCCATCGCAGATTCGTCGTTGTCTCCTTTGCAGCCTCAATCCGTCGCAGATACTGCGCTACTTTTCGACGGTGAGTTCAGTTCACTTTTCTCTGTTTGCTTTAGGATATTGCAACCAAACTGAGATTCGGTGCTGTTGCTGATACATCCGTGAACTCTACTCATCACAGCGGTTTGGCCTTTTGTTTTTTAAGGTTAATTTCTCAAATGTCATGACCTTCTTTCGCTTTTCTTTTTCTTTTAGAACTTTATTCTTGTTTTCCTTTTTCTGTCTCTAAATCTTTTACAAATGTAGATATGATTGTGCAATTCGCATTTCTAGTTTATTTTCTGTTATGCAATGTGTGATGGTTTTTGTTAATGTTTTTGGTGATCTCTTTTTCTATTATTGTTGTTTTTTGTTATTTAGTTTTTGTCGGTGTGGTTATAAACCTTAATTGCGAGTTTAGGAATTTTTTGTAATTGTTTGATTTGAACTGAAGTTGATTGTTGGGGATTGAATGTTTGATTGCTATTTATCCTGAATTGAATTTGGTTGTTAAGAGGTGGTGGATTCAGACTTTACCAATATTCTTCTCATGTCAAGAGGTGGTGAGGTGGAAGACGGGCCTTTCCAAAAGTAGGCGTAGATAGAGCAGCTCCATAGTTTAGTATAAACCTCATCTCACGATTATAGTCTGCCTCTATTATCCCATCTATCCTCAAATATTGTTGACAGTTCTGCCATTACGTGTACATCTTGTCCTTTGGGATTATATGTCATAGCATTGTGAAAAGTAAGTCTCACATCCTCAACAAATTCTTTAGGTGACTTGTACCAGTTTTTGTTAAGCCTATATTTCACAGTTCCTAGGTCCATTGGTTACTTAATGAATAATGATGGTATCATAGTCATGCAAACCAAGACCTTCCACATCAATAGGGGGGTTTTAAACACCCAACCATACTTGTGTTCAATCAATTTATCCGTATGAATCATGCGAGTCTTAAAATACTTGGAACCCTACCCAAAACCATGAACAATTTTAAGATTTATCTCAGTTTAGCTATACTTGTGTCATCTTTCTCCTTTTGGCGAATTATTGAATTGATACTTTGAATGTCATCAAGTTGACTAATTTCTTATGGGATATTACTATTTGCTTTATTTAACAGCTTTCCAAATCATGGATGAACAAAAGTAGGTTATCAAAAGATTTTGAGTTGGGTGTGGAAAAGTTCATTGAATATGGATTTTCTAATACAACTAGTACTACCATTCGTTGCCCTTGTTTGAAATGTGGGAATTGTGAAAAACATCGTCGCAATGATATAAGAGACCATTTATATGTCAACGACATAGATGAAAGTTATAAAATCTAGTTTTGTCATGGGGAAGAACTTCCTAGTTCAATTGTCCATAGAGAATATTCTAAGACGGACACTGAAATGTATGAAGAAAATGATATTGGAGGTGTTAAGGAAATGATTGAAGTCGCTCATGAAGAATATTCAAAGGACCTCAATGGATTTGAGAAGTTACTTAACGATGCTGAAAAACCTTTATATATGGGTTGCAAGAAATTTACTAAGTTGCTACATTAGTGAAGTTGTATAACTTGAAAGTTAGATTTGGATGGAGTGATGCAAGTTTTTCTGAACTACTCAAAATATTAAAAGAAATTTTACCGGTTAATAACGAGCTTCCTTCGTCGATGTATGAAGCAAAGAAAACCTTGGGTGCATTAGGAATGGATTATGAAAAAATTCATGCATGTCCTAATGATTGTTGTTTACATAGAAAAGAATATGCCAATGCAAATACTTGCCCTGAATGTGGTGAATCAAGATGGAAATTTGATGGAAATAAGAAGAAGAAACAAAAAGAAATTCCCGCAAAAGTTATATGGTATTTCCCACCTATTCCAAGATTCAAAAAGATGTTTAGAACTCTTGATTGTGCTAAGAACTTGACATGACATTCTGATGATAGAGTTGTAGATGGTAAATTATGTCATCCCGCTGATTCACCGGCTTGGAAGTTAGTAGATTTCACATGGCGGACTTTGGTTACGAAGTTAGGAATCTTCGTTTAGCATTGTCAGCGGATGGAATAAATCCACATGGTAATATGAGCTCTAAATATAGTTGTTGGCCGGTGGTGATGATTATTTATAACCTTCCACCATGGTTGTGTATGAAAAGAAAGTTCATGATGTTATCGATGTTGATTTCGGGTCCAAAACAACCAGGATATGACATTGGCATATACTTGGCACAGTTAGTTGATGATTTAAAATTTTTATGGGAAAGCGGTGTACAATGTTATGATGCTTACCGAGATGAACTATTCAACTTAAAGGCAGTTTTATTATGGACAATTAACGATTTTCCTGCCTATGGAAACCTTAGTGGGTGTTCTGTTAAGGGTTATAAGGCATGTCCAATCTGCGGTGATAACACTTCTTCTATAAGATTGAAACATGGGCAAAAATAGGCATACCTTGGACATCGAAATTTTTTGCCGTGTAATCATATATTTCGACGTCAACAAAAATCTTTTAATGGAAATAAAGAACTTGAAACCATTCCAGAACCTTTGTCCGGTGAAGAAGTTTTTTCCAAAACTAAAGATTTGAAATTTCAAATAGGAAAGAAACTGAAAAAGAGACAACTACAAAAAGGAACTACAAAAAGTTGTTGGAATAGGTTGTCTATTTTTTTCGAGCTCCCTTATTGGAAACATCTTCATGTCAGACATTGTTTGGATGTGATGCACATTGAAAAAAATGTATGCATGAATATATTGGGTACATTACTTGTAACGGCCCAGTTTTCTATTTCGGTTTCCCAGGAGTTTTCGGGACATTATGCGGATGTTCGGATGGGCCGTTAGAGCTTTTTAACCTTTAAGGGTATTTTGGTATTTTGCTCCCGGTCGAGGTTGAGGATTTTCGTGGCTTGAGGTCATTTCGGCCTTCGTTGAGACTTGATTAATGTTGGTTGCAAGACCCAAGGAGTTTGGGTTAGTTGATTAGAAGTTCGGAGACATTCCAGTTGATAGCAAAATTAATTGGAATTTAATTGGTCCCATTGAGATTTGAACCCTTGCCCTAATGGTGAAATTGGAGTTTTTAGAAAAGAAGATTTAGATAAAAAGAAAAGAATTTCTTTAGCCGGGACCATGAGAGAAAGCCTTGGGAAGGGATTTTAGACCCATTTAAATTAGGAAAAGGAAAAGAGATCCTATTCCCTTGTTTTGGAAAAATCTCTCTCTCTCTCTCTCTCTCTCTCTCTCTTGCCGAGCCCCTCACCAAGAAACCAAACCCTAGCCGCTCACCCCATCCCCACACCAGATCGCGCCACCGCCCGACCACGCCACGCCGCCCGGATCGCACCAGCCCCGCCCGACCACGCCGCACTGCATCGCAGCAGATGCAGCCCATGCCCAGACGCCAGCATCGCCCATGCCAGCGCGCCCCAGATCGCCTTGCCTCGCCCGGCCCAGACGCGTCGCGCGTTCCGCACCAGCCGCCCAAACGCGCCGCGCGCGCTCGCTTTGCTTCGCCGCCCGGCGCGTCGCCAGCGCCACTCGCTGCCGCCAGACATCGCCGCCGCCATGCTGTCCTCGCGCGACCCGATGTCTCGCCTTTGCCGCGCGCTGAGCAGCGCCGCCAGCTCGCCAGCGCCCCACCCAATTGCACACACCGGCCGCCACCCTTGCCCCTTTGCTGAGACCCCGTGCCTTCTCGGTTGGTAATTCCCGAACCTATCCCTTGTAGATTTTTAAGGCTGCTTTGCTCTGATATATTTATTTAGAATGCTTTTAAAATGCTTAGGTTGCTCGGTTTCGCTTTAAAGCTCGAGGGTCATTATTTGATTGTGAAGGTTATTTCGCTCGTTTCGGTAAGGATTCCTTACCGTGGTTGTGTGGACCTGCGATGCTTTCTTGATTGTGCCTTATATGCATGTTTACTTTTATGGACATGATTAGTGGATAGGACGACTTGTGATTGCATTCCCGCTAGCATGTTTGCTTGTTTGTACATGTTAGTGCCATGCTAGGATTGTTCTTCCAAAGATGCTTGAGATTCCCGCTTTAAGTTCGTAGTATCATGCTAGGTTATGTATGATTGATGATGATTATGTATGTTTAGCCAGAATCGTTTACTCTATACTCTAGCTAGTGTGTTAGGGTTTGTCATCATCTAGAGGTGAGAGCGAACATAACGTACCTTGTCCCCACCGGTCGGGAGTAGAGCGAAGCATAACGTACATTGCTTCCCGGCAGTGATGATGTGGATTTAGCTACCACATCGGCATAAGCCTAGTTTGTAGCCGGCTAGAGCGGAACCCCGCCAACGGTGCAAGCTCGCCTTGGCCGGTTCTTAGCTTCAGTCGGTGGTACAGTGCACAGATGAGTGCCGAGGGGCTCGCGACTCACCGTGTTCGACACACCGCTTCCGAGTCTTTAGGCATGCGTACTGCCCGCGTAGTTTGTACTTAGGCCCCACATTTACGCCGGTTGCAAGAAAGATGCGGTGTGCGCGCCTGACACGCGTTAGTCGCGCCGGTTCGGAGAGCTCCCCGGCCTAATGTTCGTGAGTACACCGGTTCCTTCTGTTTAGAGCCGGACTTCGGTACTCTCCCGATAGTCCAGTTATAGCGCGGTAAGAGGCCCTTGAGGACACCCATTGAGATTGGCTTTTGAGTGATCATATGGTCGAGGAGAAAGACCTCGAGGGTGTCGGACATCTTTGGGATCGGGCTTTTTGAGCTGATCAATTGGCCGAGGAGAAAGACCCTCGGAGATGTCCCGGATTGGTTATGAGAGCCAATCATTAGGTCGGAAGAAGGAGACTTCCGAGGATTCCAGATTCTGCCTTGTAAGCTCGTTGAGCTATGATCCGTGTTGGTAATCGCTTGCATGTATACTAGGGTGCTAGATGATTGAAGTATCGTATTGTACCCCGGTTGGAGATTCTTACTGAGTATGTTTGTACTCACCCTTATTTCTCGTGGTTTTCCACCGGGTAACTTGGGACAAAGACCGGACGGCTAGCGGAGGAGCTGAATGATCATGGGAGCCGCCAGACTGGCCTTTTATTGTTTGCATATTTGTTCAAAGATGTAGATGGACATGAGTCCTAGGGGAAACATTATAAAAAGTTGTTTGAACTGCTTTTGAATGTTTTTATATCTTCGCTGCAGCTTGTTTTACTTCGTTGGTTTTTCTTAAACAAAATTGTTGATTATGTTTTAAGCATTCCCCGTTTCTAAATGTTTTGAAATGTTTTAAATATGAGCACTAAACCGCTTGATGAAGTATTTTAACTTGCATGCTGAGTGAGAACCAGGTTTAGGACCGTATTTTGGGTCGGGTTCTTACATTACTTGACATCCCGGGAAAAAGTAAAGATGGATTGAGTGCTAGACGGGATTTAAAGAACTTCAAGATTCGACCAGAGCTTCAACCTATTATTGGCGACAAAAAAGACTACATTCCCCCAGCTTCTTACGCTCTTACTAGGGAGGAGAAACTTTGTGTTTTGAGAACGCTTTCAAACGTGAAAGTTCCTCTTGGTTATTCTTCCAATATTAAAAATTAAAAATGTTGTGTCAATGGACGATTTGAAACTTAATAGTTTGAAGTCCCATGATTGTCATGTGATCCTGCAACAATTGCTTCCTATTGCAATAAGATCTGTACTCTGCAAAATATGTTCGATACGCTATAACACGGCTGTGCATCTTTTTTAATTCTATATGCAACAAAGTAGTAGATGTTATACAATTAGACAAGTTGCAAGAGGATATCGTGGTTACTCTATGTTTGTTGGAGAAGTACTTTCCACCTTCGTTTTTCACAATTATGATGCACCTCACAGTACATCTTGTAAGAGAAGTAAAACTTTGTGGGCCTATATATCTGCGATGGATGTACCCATTTGAAAGATTCATGAAAGTGATTAAGAATTCTGTGAGAAATAGGCATCGCCCAGAAGGTTGTATTGCTGAAAGTTATATATTAGAAGAAGCTGTTGAATTTTGTTCAGAATTTTTATGTGGAGTACCTCCTATTGGTCTTGGAAGTCAAAACTTTAAAGAGCAACTACACAATTCAAATGTTGGTAAACCGTTGTCGAGCGGAGTATTATTCAGACCAGAATGTGAAGTTTTATATCAAGCTCATCGATATGTTTTGGAAAATACAATTGACGTGCAACCATATATAGAGTAAGTTAATTTCTCTAATTATGTTTCATTGATTTACTGAAACATATGATGTCAACCTAACTATATTACTAAATATTTCATCCAAAGGAAATACATGTTAGTATTGCAATCATAACAACCTAGTAGATCAAAAAATCAGAAATGGGTTCAAGACGAACATAATCGATGTTTCGCATCTTGGTTACGTGAAACGGTAATGAGTATGTTCAATGTAATACTAATGCATTAGTATTATACCTGCATAGCATTTGATAGTAGCTGTGTTTATGAGTTATGATCATAGGTGGCAGCCGATCTTGAAAAATGAGATATTAAGGTTTCTGATAACTTGAGGTGGATTTCTCATGGCCCTCATCCGAATGTGACTAAATATAATGGTTATATCATTAATGGGTGTCAATATCAAACAAAGTCTTGTGACAATGATAGAAGCGTACAAAATAGTGGAGTTAGTTTAGTTGCAAATACAATGCAAGTCTATAGTTCAAAAGATAAAAATCCTATTTTTGGAGACAGGTCTTTTTATGGAGTCATACAAGAAATTTGGGAGCTGAATTATAATACCTTTCATGTAGCAATGTTTAAGTGTGATTGGATTGAAAACAACAATGGTATGAAAATCGATGAGTTAGGTTTTTTGTTAGTTGACTTAAATAGAATAGGACACAAGTATGACTCATTTATACTAGCAACCCAAGCAAGGCAAGTGTTTTATGTTGAGGATCCAAGTGATGCCAGATGGTCAATTGTGCTTACTCCACCACAAAGAGAATTTGAAGATCAATATTATGAAGATGAACTTGGAGACACGGTACTACATTGTCAAGGAATGCCCAACAGTATGCCAAATGTTGAATCCACAAGTGACTTGGATGATAACATCTCAACCTATGTGCGAGTAGATTGTGAGGGTACTTGGATTCCTAATTAACATTTACGGGGTGGGTTTTCGATTTTTATGACTTCTATAAATGTATATCATTTCTTGTTTGATTTGTTTATTAAATATGTATGCTAACGTTTTATACTTTCCACTTGTAGTTTAGTTCTTATATCATGAAGCCTACAAATGTCGATGAAGAAGAAACCTCAACTAAAAAGAGAACACGAGGCACAACTACTATGAAAGAAGGAAGAAGTAAAAAGAAAGATGGGGAGAAACGATTGGTTATATTCAATGAAGATGGAGTGCCCATTAGGAATAGTGGACACAAATTTACTTCCTTCATTGGATCAACAGTTCATCATCACATCCCTATTACTTATAAGAAATGGCCTGACGTCCCACGTGAGTTGAAAGAGAAGTTGTTTAATATCGTTGAGGTATGTTCACTTTCACCATAATAATAATATTAATTTATTTGTGGTTGTATTTATTAATAGTATTTATTTTTTAATGTGTAGAATGATTTTGAATTTGATGGACTAGCTAAAAAGAAGGTACTCAGAACGGGTGGGGTAGCTTTTTGTCAATTCAAGAACATTCTAACTACAAAGTGGATAATGCCATTTAAAGATCAACCTGAAATTTTAGAAAATCCACCAACTTTATACTCATTTCTTGACAAAACTCAGTGGACAGAGTTTGTCAAATCAAGGTTAACTCCAGAGTTCGAGGTATGAAAATAATTGAATTCGTGTGGGTATATATATATTGTTATGGTTTCTTACTAAGTACACATTAATGTAGAAATTGAGAGCCGAACAACAAGCAAAACAAGCAAGTAATAGGTATCATCATCGCCTTTCAAGTAAAGGTTATGCCAACAAGAAGGAAGAAATGGTAATACTTTCTGTTTAATTTATAATAATCTAATTCCTCATAACATGTATCTAACTTATTATATTTATTGGAGTTTAGAAGAATAAAGGATTAGATGATAGTCAGCTTCAACGACATAACATGTGGAAGATTGCACATTCTAATAAGAAAGGAGAAATTGTGGACGAACATGTTCAAGAAGTAGTTGACAAGATGGTAAATAACTTTCGTTTCTTTTTAACATGTTCATGGAGTAGTTGAAATGACAAATAACTTTTTTTTTTTAAGGATGATATCATTGCAAGTGTAGACCCAACCAGCCACAAGTTTCCGAATCCTAATGATGTGTTGACTAAAGCTTTAGGCACTCCTGAACACACTAGGCGTGTACGTGGAGTAGGTGGTTTTATTACACCTACTTCATACTTCCACACTCCAAAAAGTGGGCTGAAGAGAGCTGCAAAGGAAATGGAACTTGCTAATGAGAATGAATTACTTCGACAACGCATTCAAGAGTTGGAATCAAATCAAATGAACACACAAGACACTCCAAAATCTGAACAAGGGAGTTGCACCAAGCAAGTTTTGAAAATGGCTAAAAAGAATGAAGATAAAGTTGACGACGAAGTAATTATACCAATGGGGAAGCTTAGGACAGAACAATTGGAAGATATCATAAAACCTTCAACCAAGGTACAATATGCCAAATTTCTCTTAAGTGTCGTCTTTCATATATAAAAGATGCAATTTTTATTAATTAGCACTTATTTTTTGTTAAAGGGAAAATCATGCTTGTTGGCAAAAGATGTAATTTCAAATGTTGTTGCATCTGACATACTAATTGAGGATAAGACACTAGGATCTATAATTCATGGAATACCATTAGGAGAAAATAATGTTAGAGTCTCAATAGATGTGGCGATCGTTGATGCAGCCTTACTGATCACGGTAAGAGATGATTTGAAAACTACAAAACAATCTATTGGGTCATATGTCCCATGGCCACACAATTTAGTGATTCTCAATGAGGAGATGAAGGTACGCTTGATAAAAACAATTAATTTCTAAAAAATCTCATTAGATCTCTCATGAATCATGATAAAATTAAAACTTACTTATTGTAGGTTAAATCTAAGAAGAAGATTAAAGACAAAATCAAAGTTGGTGATTTGCAGATGTTGGATATACCAGAAGTTTTGAATTCTATCTTTCGCCATGCATAGTCGATAATGAAGACTGACAGTAGTATCTCCATGCAACTTCCTGAGGGGCTCTTCGGTACAAGTCGCAAGAGTTGTGTATTAAGAGACGATATTATTGACTTTTACAATATGAAAGAAGTAAAAACATTATCGTTGGTGGCTTATATGGAGTAAGAAATTTTTTCCTTCTTTTCTTTATCATATTAAATTATAGTAGACTTTTTTTTTTAAAAGAAAACTAACCATTATCTTAATCTTTGTAGGTATTTGTACTCATATTGCGTTGATTCAGGGCGAGCTCAAAAGTATATTTTCGTGGATCCATCTTTAATATCGTTTGGTCAATACACACCGGAAATTAGAGCACGTAATCTTTGTTCGAGACTGACGACTGCAAGAAAAGATCAATTGGTTGTTGCTCCATATAATCCTGGGTGAGTAAAAGTTTATTCATTAAAAAAATAGTTTATCACTTAATTACTTTTAGTTTGATAATCTAACACTTGTGTATTTTTGTTTAGTGGTCATTGGTCACTGCTCATTGTGAATCCATACGAAGATATTGTTTATCATTTAGATTCATTACGTACAAGTTCAAAAGTAGATATCAAGTCTGTAACATGCACGTAAGTTATGTTTTCACTTTGAATTATATGTTGTCTATTCATTTTGGATGTTTTATATTTTCTTTTTTAATATGTTAAGTATTTATGTTGGGCACTTGCAATATTTCGAGCTCAGAAAAAAATAAAAGTGGATAGAAATAAAACATTATGGAAAAATGTTAAGGCAAGTATAATATTTTTTTCTTTTTCTTATTTTCATTTTGTTTTCTTTTTAATTCGTTTGTGAAAATAAAAGTGTTCTCTTTGTTCTTGTAGTGCCCATTACAATCAGGTATAGTGGAATGTGGGTATTATGTAATGAGGTATATGAGAGACATAATAACCAAAGATATCACCATCATCACAGAATCGGTACGTTACATATAAATTTATAGTAAACAATATTTTCTTATTTGAAATAAGCAAGACTAAATTGAATTTCTTATTCTTAGGTTGATACGAGGAAGTCATACACAAAAATCGAGTTAGATGAAGTGCGAGTGGAATGTGCGAACTTTATTGGACGATATTATTGACATTTTTGTGGTTGAAGAAATTTTTTGGATCACTTTATTCTATGCATTGAACTTAGACTTATAGATATCCATATTATTTTTTTGGAAGGATGGGTATAGATATCCATATTATTTTTTGGAAGGATGGGTATAGATATCCATATTATTTTTTGGGAAGGATGGGAATAGTTATCCATATTATTTTTTGGGAAGGATGGGTATAGGTTCTTTTTTTGTATACATAAAACACGATTACTTCGTATATTTTGGTTGGTTGGTTAGTTATCTGCAGGTTCTTTTTTGTGTACATGAAACAAAATGTTCATTATGTTCTCATATTCTTTTTTGTGTACATGTATGATGGAACAATTGATAGATGAAATATATTATTATTCTGGTTTTTGGAAATCTGTTAAATATTTGAGTTTGAAGAATGCTTTCTGATTTGCAGGAATGTTTTCAGGTTTACAGGAAATTTGGGGAATGATTATTTAAAATTAAAAAAAAAAAGAATATATCGCTTGACGTTTCTTAAGTGTCATTAGGTTTCAATTACTTGACGCATAGAAACTGTCTAACAGAATAATCACTGTCCAAAATGTATGATTACTTGATGTTTATTAGATGTCAATCAATACCTACATTTGACGGTTTTTAAATGTCAACCAACATCTTATATTTAACAGTCCACAGCGGTCAAACTACCCACTATACTTGACGTTTTCACAGTGTCAATAACCACACTAAACTTGACGCTTTACGACTGTCAACCTACCTATGTATTTGATAGCCATTGAATGTCAACTATATATATAGTTGACGGTTAGACGACCGTCAAGTAAAGATACATTGCTTGACAGCAGTATAGTTGACGTTTGGAAAACCGTCAAGTAACGTTGTAGTTGACATTCTCCAGGCGTCAAGTAATGTCATTTTTGTAGTAGTGTTTTATGCTGGGGAAGCAAGTGACTTAAGCCTAGCCACTCATGAGAAACACGTTGTGGAGGTATCCTATACAAAAAGTGTTTTGCTTAAGATTGGACCACAAAGTAAAAGATCTCGCCTCTCTACTTCACTGGGATGATCATGCTTGACTTAATCTTAATCCTATGCGAGCTTCAAACTTCTATATTTGAAAGCATTCTTTGATGAGTATGACACATTTTCGTATATCAATAAGTGCATTTAGGATCCATCTGGTTGAACAAGACCGCAACATGCATTTTATGCATTAGTAAAGATTAACATTGTGATATTTCGGTGATGTATAAATATTTTGAAGATAAATTTGAAGTATAAGACAATATTGCTAACATCTTACGCTTTGGAATCGCATTTTACATAAGTATAAGCAATCGAAGTGAAGCAAGTGATAAGTATTTAATTATCATTCTCCACAGGGATTTATGTTTAGAATTAATCTTACTAACTTAAAAGTTATGCAAGAAATGTAAATCAATGGGTGGTTAGTTGTTTGTTTAATTGTCCTACGATGCAACATGTAAATAGATTTAGGTGAAGAAAACGAATGTGAATGATGTTGATCATGCGATTATGATAAGATAGATTTCATGCCTCCCTATTTCTAAAGATTACGTCTACAATCATTGATTTATGACAAGCTTAGCTTCCGTTGCGGTTCTTCATACTAGACTCTACGGGTTATCCTTAAATATTTAAAAAATGCGAAAGTCCTCGCACCGACCTATAACCCGTTGTGGTCTTTTTCCAGATCCCTTTTTCGAGTTCACTGGTGGTTAGCATACGTGAGTAGCTAATAGACACAAGCTTAATATGTAAATAACATTATAAAGTCTATTTACCTACAATCCTAACATGCATTCAACATACGAATTCCTAACAGATGCCTCATACTCTAATGAAACATAATTACAGTAGAAAACAGAACAGCAATATGAAATAACTTTATGTCGATTCTTCGATTGATCATTTGATAATGTGTTTGTGGGCTCGATAGCTTAAACGTGATGAACAAAATTGCTAGTGATCCACTGCTTTTGATGTTATCTTTAGTAGCCTACATTTTTCGCTTGATCTCACCATTCTCGAGGGAATGAAGCTTTATTTCTTCTATCTACTGCAAGCTCATTATCCACCGAACGAAAGAATAGATGGGAATTTTCATCCTCCATTTGGCATTCGTTAGGTTTTTTCTGCTTAGTATTAGTACGTGATCTTCTTGCTACACTACTTTGATGATCCATTTCATCTTCTGGATCTGGAATTGTTGAAGTTTTGTTTGTTTTCATGTCATTTCCAATCCTTGAACGTCTACCAACTACTCTCTTTCCTCTTATGCGCATCTTAGTGAAGCAAGGGCTTGTTCCCTTTTGCCAAACTTTCTCTCACGACTTTTGTGAGAGAAATTTCCTCACGAATTACTTGCACTTTAGTTCACTACTACATTTAGCTCCTTCATCAAATCCAGGTTGTTTTGATGTATAATTTCTCATTTGATTGCACTTTCCCTCAGTACATCTTCTAAGGTTGGATCAACATTGTGTAAAAATGCATGGGATTCTCGCTGATCTGTTTATTACTTCAGCATAAGTCAGTTGCTCTACAACACAACTTTCTTTTTGGCCGAACTATTTCGTATAACTTTCTCCAAAGATGATTCGCGATGGTATAATGGATAATCAGGTTCATGACTCCTAATTTCGTTGTATAATTCATACTGTTGTAACTTCCATACTGCATTTGCAATGTCCATGGTGTGGCACAGTCAACTTCTAGAAAGAATTGCCTTGTGAATTCTCATACTCTTGCTGATAAGTCTTACAGTTGGTTTCTTGGTGTGCTGCACAAAAGATGTTGTGTACACCTCTTCTACAATTTTTTAGTCTTTATAATAATGTATTTAAGGAGGAGAAATGTCGTTGTTCCAGCACTGACTCTGTATGCCATGTTCTTTAAGTTTATCACTCGTGATAATGCGTTGGGACTTCTTCCCTGTAGGTTTTTGCACTTCGAGTTCTAAGTTTTCCTAAAATACCAAGTGATCAAAATTTTTTTTTTATCAAATGAGAATTACTCTTAAGCTATTAAAAAAAATTCTAAATAATCAATCCCCGACAACTGCGCTAAAAAATTGATGCGATATTTTGGTGGTGTATAAATATTCTAAAGATAAATTCTAATTATATAACACTATTACTAATATCCTACGCTTTGGAATCGCATTCTATGCAAGTATATGTAATCAAAGCGCAACAAGTGATAAGTATTTAATTATCGTTCTCCATAGGGATTGATGCTAAAGTTAATCTGACTAACTTAAAAGTCGTGTAAGAAATGTAAATCAATGGGTGATTGGTTGTTTATTTAATTGTCCAACAATGCAAAATGTAAATAGGCTTTGGTGAAGAATGCGAATGTGAATGGTGTTGATCATGTGACTATTGTAAGATAGATTTTTTGCTTCCCTATTTCTAACGATTACTTCCACAGTCATTGATTTATGGAAAATCCAGCTCCCACTACGATTTGTTATACGTCTCTAGGCAACGCATGCATTAGTAAGGTTATCCCTCACTTCTTAATGAAATAGTGCGAAAGACCTCGCACCGACCTAACATACCTGTTATGATCTTCTGGCACATCCTTCTTCCGAGTTTGCTAGTAGTTAACATACGTGGTTAGCTAATCGACGCAGGCTTAATATGTAAACAACATTATAAAGTTGATTTACCCGCAATCCCGACATGCATTCTACTTACGAATTCCTACCAAATGCCTCCTACTCTAGTGAAACATAATTAAAGTAGCAAATAGAATATAAAATAAGAAATAAAATTATGCAAGAGTTAACTACAAATCTATAAACTACTCCTAACTATAGAAAAGATAGAAATAAGAAAATGGTACGGTGTTGCAAATGGGAAGACTTCTTGTCATCGGATACCACAAACACCTTCTAGTTGGTTTCGTCATACGACGGAATAATTTGGAGTGAATCGATTCTCGGCCACAAACGCCTTTTAATATTCCTTATATTGGGCTGAATTACATGGTCGAGAAGTTTGGAATGTTCTAGCTGCCTTCATTTCACCCAAATCTCCGATAATTGATTCCTTATATTATTGTAGTGACTTGATTCTCTAAATGTGATGTCTCTGACTGCGGTAATTCTCGAGTGTCTTCGAGTTTGCTACGAGTCCTTGTTGCGTTAGTCGCTTTGTTCGAAGGCGGTAGTATCTTTAGCTTCTCAACCCTACATGGCAACTATACACGTATTAACGCAGTTTTTTCTCTCTTTTACTTTGAAAATGCAATGCTAGTTACTAATGCCTAAATATAAATGCATGTGAATTCTATTTTTTTTCATTCACATTTTAGCTTTCTCCCAATCAATATTCTTAAGAACCTAAAGAAAATGCTTAAGTTAATAACTCAATTTAGCTGTATTTGAGAGCTATCACATGGCCACCGAGACACGAAAGTCTATAGAAGGAACATATGTTTAACAACCTTTAATTCACACCACAGTCCATTCTTTAACAAGCTAATGAGCTAGGATTAACAATCCACACCCTAAACTATGCAAGTCCAAGTCCAACGAATATACACACCAATATAATAATCTACATGTCATTTTATCTCACTTATGATACGTGAAACGTTAATGACCAAGTTGGGTGTTTAATAGAGATAGGGTTGCATGCGAATAAAAAGAAGAGGAGATAGAATGACCAAGTTTAAATTTTGGAATTGTGAAGGTCAATAATTTAAATGATTTTTTATAAGCCTCCACCGAAACCTAGATCTTTTAGAAAAATGAAGTAGTTTAGGAAAAGAAAAAGAATTACGTAAAAGGAATTATTTAGGAAAAAAGTTTAAAGAATAATTGGTTTGATAGTTAAGTACTTCAATATCCAAATTAAGTAAAATATCTTTATTGAATTAAATAATCCTTAATAACTAAATACAAAAAAATATAATCTATAATTAATTCCAGAAAATACGAGAGATTACACGAGGACACAAAATCCAATTAAGGGCTTATAATTAACTTAGTACAAATTAAATCAACTTAGAAGTAGAGGTGAAGGGAAAAAAACTAATGAAACCCTACCGAACTAAACCGATCCAATGGATCGATTAGGTTTTTTTAAAACGATATTAAAACATTCGGCTTGAAATTTTAGAAAATCAAAATATATTGGTTCGATTTTGGTTCTTGATGGAAGAACCAACATAAAATCGAATGGAACGGAATAAATTAATTCTAAAAGAAAATAAAAATATATTGATATTAAGATTGGATAGAAGAATGAATTCATATGTGAAATAAGAAGCAAACCTATTATGAATACTACGTTATTGATGGAAAATGTTGATTTGGTTTGTAAAATAAAAATCCTTAAAATTAAATTGAAAACAAGGAAAAAAACTGAAAAATAAATAAATTACAATTGAGATCAAAATTGAAAACAGAACCAAAATTGAATAGAACGAAATTAAAATCGAACCAATAATTTTTTTCTTCATTGGACATCAATTTGGATCTAATTGTTGAAAAATCGAAGATATTAGTTCAATTGTTGTTTTGGAAAAAAAACCAACTAAAACCGAACCGAAATTAATTGTACTTAAAAGCATTAAAAATACATTGAAAGTAACCTATTGTGTTATCGTTAAGAAAAAAAATACGAGGCATTACACCCTCAATTTTTGCATACTTACAAATAAATAAATCAAGCACTAGATATATATACTCTATTGTATTAGAGGAAGGAGACCACAAACTTTAAATTTTTCGGATCAAACTCATAATATTAGTGTTGAACTGAACTACTAACAAACAATGAAATTAATACGTTATCAACCTTTTTGATATAAAACACAAGATTCAACCTCAATCATATCCACAGGAAGAACTGGAGTGAAATTAATTCACCTAAAGACAATAATAATATCGTCTTACAATCAATGAAAGAGAGACATCGACTCCTAAGGCAAGAATTGAACCGACCACCCATATCATGGCCCGCCAAAATCTCAAGAATATTATTTTGCAATTCATTATTTTTCAGAAGAAAAAAAAATAAAAAATAAAAGTAGGTTAAAGTAAAAAAAAGAAACCCCCATTTGAAATAACACAAAGCAAGTGTAATTATTGAGAATTAAAAAATAAAAAGAAACAAAAGTGGCAAAAAAGACACAAACCTAAAAGGTTGCTAAAATTGTAATTGCTAACTATACTTGTCTGAGTAGTTGTGTTGCCCAATTGGCTCCCAACACAACAGCCAGTTTAAGGAAGGGCTTTTGGTGGGAATAGTAGCCACAAAAAGGAAAAACAAAAGTTAAAATATTCTGGTCTAGCTGTAATTTGTTGTGTTTTGATTCTTTTAAAATGTTTAATTTCAGTTTATACATTTTCAATAAAATGCAAAATTGGTCAATTTATTAGGTTTTATGTTAACTTTCTTTAGAAAAAACAATTACTCTATATGAAGTTTCATTTTATATATTTTAGAAATACATATTGAGTTATTTACTCAATTAAAAGTATTATTAATGAACCAATAAAAATAACTTCATAAGCACTACCTTTAAACAAAAATAGTAAATTATAAATTTCTTCGGTAAGGTTTTAAGAGATCGTTAAAATTTAAGCTTTGTCCGATAACTATTTCGTTTTTTGTTTTTTGTTTTTACTTTTTTTAATAACAAGTCTGTTCAATAATTAATTTTGATTTTGATTTTAAAAATTTTTAAAATATTAAAAAATTTAAAAACTAAAAAAAAACTTTTAACAACAAGTTTTTGTTTTTAAAAAAGTACGAAAAGAACGAGAATAAATAGTAAAAAAACTAAAAACATATAAATAAAATGTGATATTTGAAAACAAAAATAGTTATCAATCATGTTTTTTGGTTTTTCATTTTTTAAAAACATAAAACTAAAAATGAGTTATCAAATATATATAATTTTTATTTTTTAAAACAAAACACCAAAAACAAAAAATAAAAAAAAAAGATTATTAAACATGACCTTAGTTATTTGATCTTAAAAAGAAGAGTTTAAAATTTATAATTGATTTTTTTTAATATAATCCATATAGTTTGATCATCAAGTCTATAAAATAGTAGTTGTCATTCATAATCGACAAATTAAATACATAAAAATTAATTATTTATTATATAATTATTTTATTTAATAATTTATTTAACTCACATCATTATCATTGCACATTTATATGCAACTTTTACAAAATTTATTAGTCAATATTACGAACAAAGATAATAATTTTATATATTTTATTAAATTATAGAAATTAAATTCTCATTTTTATATTTATAGAGACTAAATTCTAAATTAAGTTACTCTAAAAAATCTAAAATAGGTAAATGAGAAGTTTTGTTTTTTTTTAAAGTACAAATTCAGTGAGATGAACCACAAATTTAATATAGAAGACATTATTATTCTCATATAAATGAAAGTCAAATGTCTATTTTCAAGATCAAATTTTTAATCATTGTATTGAACTAGGTAAATATATAAGCAGGGTGTTTGTTTGATATATTTAGGTAGTTTTTAAGTTAAGGAGTTATATTGATGAGTTAAAAATTGAGAGTTGTGTCAAAAACTCGTTGGATGTAGTTTTTGTGTAGAGAAGTTATAACCAAAACCTTGTTTGGGAGTAGATTTAAAATTAGTAGTTATTTTTAGTAGTTAAAAAGAAATGATTAAAAATGAGTGGTTATTTTATTGAATAGTTATAAATGAATGATTAAAAATGAATTATTAGAAATGAGAGGTATTTTCAAAAGTACAATTGAAGAAGAATTGATAAAAACTCGTTTGGATATAAATTTTTTAAGAAGAGTTAATAAATGCTAAACCTAACTCTTAATTAAAAACTTCAAACAAATAGCTCCTAAAAAAGAAAAAGTAACTTGAAATTATGCATATTTTCTAAAAAAAGATAAGAAAGAAATTATAAATATATATATATATATATATATATATATATATAAAGAATATCTTTAAATCAGAGCTTTCCTTTTTTTTATGAATTCTCTCTCTTATACCCATTGGAGGGTTCTCTAAATAATGGTATCTTGTCTGAAACCTCTTCAAACTGTATCAGTAATAAACCCAAAAGCTATCAGTACCATAAACTCAAAAACTCAACACCAAATAAAAGAAAGAAAAAAAACCCCCCAAGAAGAAAGAAGGAAGATCAAACAAGTAATGTTCTCTTCTCTCTCTCTTTCTTTATTTATCAATTTTTTTCTTTCAAAAAACCAATTTTTTTGCATCAAATCTGTGGTGGGTTTTTGTTGTTCTTATGGCTGAATTCCATGTCTCTCTAAAAGAAAACTTTTTTTTTTTATAGAAATTTTCCTTCCCTTTCTTTCTTTCATGATAAATTTGTGCATAATTTTTTTCTCTCTCTCAAATTAGTTTGAGGTTTTTTTTGTTCCTATTTGGATCTGAACTGAATTCAAGATCCACAATCTGTAAGATATATTTTAATTTATTGATGATTTATTTTAGGGAAGGGATAAATTGAAAGAAGAAGATGACAAGGAAGAAAATAGAGATAAAGAAGATTGAGAACATAGCAGCAAGGCAAGTAGCATTTTCAAAGAGAAGAAAAGGGCTTTTCAAGAAGGCTAAAGAGCTTGCTGTTCTTTGTGATGCTGAGATTGGCCTTCTTGTTTTTTCTGCCTCTGGAAAGCTCTTTGATTATGCAAGTTCAAGGTTTTTTTCTTCTTAAATCTCTTCAAAATTCATTCTTTTCTTGATTTTGCAACAACCCTTTTTTCTAGATTGTAAAAAATTGTACTTTGAAAGCAATTAAATAATGAATTAATAGATAAGGCAAGTACATCAATCCTTCAAGCCATAAACAGCATGGGGAGATGTGAAATCTAACAATCTAGGCAGTGTAGTTGGGATTTTAAATCCTTCTTGTTTTTTTTTTCCTTAAAAGATTTGGCTCATCATAAAATAAAGGCAGAATATTTTATAATAGGCTGATTTCATGGAGATATATGAAAATTTGAGGTGAAATTAATGAGATCTTTGCTTAAGATTGGGGGAGTTTGCAAGTTTAGAGAGATGGGTTTGATTCTAAGTCTTATTTCAGATTTGGGTTTCTCTTGGGATATAGAAAATGTTATTATATGGAACCTTGTTTCTACTTTCAATTAGCATTTCATCCTTCTATAAATGATGATATTGGTATTTTCTTTTTCTTTTTTATAAAAGAATGAACTTCCAAAATACAGAAAAATAAAGAAATATAGGGTAAATAAAATTTCACAATATAGCTTTTGACTAAGAACATAAGAGATAGTTTTTCAAACATTTGAGTACTTTTAAGTTAGTTGGTTAAAATACTTACGAATATAAATAAATTTAGAACACTTATAAGATTTAGTTGGCTCTCCATAATTTCTAGAAGTTTTTTCTTTTTTTGAGAAATAATTTCTTAAATTGCTAGCTTCAAAAGAGACATTTTTGCATGATGGGATTTCTTATTATCCCTTAAATATGGAATAGGTAGAAGGGTAAAGCTTAAATCCTCACTGTTCTTACAAATGAAACATGAAATATACATAATTTTCCTTTGAAAAGTCAGGCCAGGTACTCTCCAATAGCTTCAATTCCTAGACATGGTGAAAGTTGAAATTGTACCCTAAAGGGTTGTTTGTTTGACATATCTAGGTAGGATTTAGTTCTAAGATTTATTAACCCCTCTTCGAAAATTTATATCCAAATAGTTTTTTTACTAACTTTTCCTCATTTTTACCTTTAGAAATAACTTTATTTCTAACCATTCATTTTTAATCATTCATTTATAACTATTCAATCATTTCTAACCACTCATTTTTTATTCATTTCTTTCAAATCAATCAAAATAATTCATTTTTAACCCGTCATTTTTAATCATTTCTTTTTTAACTACTAAAAACAACTGCTCATTTTAAATCTACATCAAAACAAGGTTTTGACTCTAACTCATCTACATAAAAACTACATCCAAACTAGCTTTTGACTATAATTCTCAACTTTTAACTACTCAATATAATTTCTTAAGCTAAATCCTACCTAAATATGTCAAAAAAACATCCCCTAAGAATATGCACTTTTCTTTTCTTTTTTGAGAATGAATATGCACTTTTCTTAGCTTTCACTATTCATTCACAAGATTTCTATCTCTCTCTCTTAATTTTATTCTAATATCCTCCACATAATGAAAATGATGATGATGTACTTTCTATGCCATCTATGACTCCTCAATATAGTAATATATTATGTGAGCTTTTCGTTTTTATGAAATCGCCATTTGAAAATTTTAAACAAACAAATTAAATCCTCATTGTTAATTTTAAACAAGTCAAAAGAAGATAATTTAAACTAACTATAAGAGAAAAATTCCAGCCAAAACTAAAGATGTAAAACACTACATAACTATTGTTTTTTAAAAAATTAAGGTAAAGCAACAATATTATCTAGTTTTTTTTTTCTTTTGTTAAAAGCCTTACATTTGGTAACTGTGAATCTAATTGTTTGAAAGATTGTGATATTGTTATAACGATTTAACTAAGCAAAAATTTGTTTTCCATTTAGATAGTATAGTTTAGCTTCAATGCAGTTTCAATTTAATTTATAATTTATAATATGAAAAGTTAACGAAGTTAAAACAAAATACAATTATAAATCTTAGGACATAAACTAAATATTAGGGTTTTGTTTGACAGTACTTAACTCTTAATTATCTATTTGTAAGAATTAACCTATTTGAGAATTAATCTCTTTGCTTGATGGTTCAATATTTAATAGCCCTTTTAAAACCTTGATCATTATCTTTGAAAGTGGATCTAACAGAAGAAAGATTGTTTCAAGCTGAGACATTCCAGTTTCATTTTTCATCCAAATTGAACATTAGATATTTGAAGCCTTTAAATAATTTTACTAAAAACTATAGGTTATTCAATGCAGATTAGTAAACTTTTTTTTTTCTTATGCATAGAAAAATTAAGAGTTCTAAAATCTTGTCCTTTTCTTCTTTTTCTCTTTAAAACATATATATTTAGGTAAACTTATAAGTTTAGTCTAATTTAAAAGATAATTATCAATATGATAATTTTTTTAAAAAAGAACTAGCAATCATAGTTATTAGTATTAATGACTACTATCACATACTTTCTTATAATAATGTATTAATAATATATAACACTGTACTAATGAATATTTATATAGTAATTTCTATGAATGTAGTAAATTATTTAAAATTTGACTATCTTGATAATATTTTGTGAGAAGAGCTCTTCCAATAGAGTTTCCTTATATTTTATCATTGCTCCATTCGTCTCCTCGTAAACTACGCTCTCTTAATCTGTCTTCGTGATTTGAATTTTTTATACTCTAAGAAATGTGTATATATACAATATATTTTTTTTGGGTTAACATTGACATTAACTTTCTTGATTTTGCAATGACCTTTCCCTTCCTCTCTTATGTGCTTTCTTCATTCAAACCAAACCTGCATGTCCAATTCTCACCACTCTAATAAGATGGCAGATTACACTAGAGAATACCTTCTCCCTATATCCCTTTTCTCTATGAGCGTTGCTACGAAACCCTTTCGCATGCTAATATATCGATGGAACTCGGCGTGTAGCTCGTTTTCTCTCTGTTAGAAGAATTTGTATTGACACCTTTTAAGACTTAGTTGATCAATGTTAAGTTCTTAATCCTTTTATGTCATATGGGCTTCGAATCTTGCAAAGCAACAATGGTGAAACAAACTAAACTATATTATTGACCACTTTGGAGATCAAAGGAAGGCCAGTTCTCTTTTCTTTCACATTGATTACAAGATTTGCCCACTGAATTAAGGTCACAAATTTGCTTTGGCAAATAACCCACAAGTCCCTTCGCAACAAGAAAATTACAATAGACCGACGGTATTCAATACTGTCGGTCTATCTTATAGAGATTGGCATTTGGTAAACTGTCGGCTATTTAAGATAGATCGATGGTTAATGTTGGAGATACTCACCTTGTGGCAATTGTACCACATTGAAAAGGTGGAGATTCTACAACATCTTTATAAGGGATATGAGTTACTCCTCTCATTGTCAATTGGTTTTGAGCTGGAATCTCATATTCTCTAATATAGTATTAGAGCTCCATGTGGGTTATTGGTTCCAAAATTTCGATCCGATCCAAGAAGGTAAAAACCTATGCGAATAGTTTGGACCCACGGGTATTTGATCCTAAAAAGTTTGGATCCAAGCCATGCGAGTAAGCCAAATCAGGGTATTTGGTTTTGAGGTGGAACCCTATATTATCTAATAGTTTCCATACCATTGGCTTATTGTCCATAAATCGACGATAGGGAAAAATCGTCGGCATAGCCTCCTCTTATGCACATTGGCCGACGCTTTGTTCAAGGCAGCGGTTTAAGCCAACCTTTTCCGCTGTCAGCTTATAGGTTAATGTTGTGTCTTTTATAATTTTTTTTTTTATTTTGTAAAGATTGCTTGTTGTAATATACATTAACTCATTAGGGACCTACTCCCCTAGTTTTAAAGTTAACTTCTACCTATTGATAAGGTCTTAGAGCCCCTAAATTCCCAAACAAACACATTATCATCATTGTTATGAAAAAGAAAACAACAATAAAAAAAATAAAGAAAATTTAAGATAAATAACACATAAATTTACATAATTCATTAATGTATGTTCATGGACAAAAGAGAAAATTGCTTTATAAAGAAGATAATAATATAAATATTTGACCAAATGAAATTAGAATTTTAAGAGAGTTTATATAATACAGTCTTATAAAATCATAATACAACATATGATTCAATGCATGAAAGCTCATACAAAAATAATTACATACTAGTTCTTTAGTGCGTTGCCCTCGAGTCCCCCACTAAACACTTTACTCTTGGACCTTGCCTAACCATTACTTTTGAAAGAATTAAAAAAAAAAAAAAAAACCTTTCTTGATCACTAGTAGAAATGTTGAGAGTTCTCAAAGCACCATCAACATATTTTTCTCTTTCAAACCCTTTTCCAACACAACAAACATCCATCTTGAGATGTTTTAAGTAAAACCACCATGGGGAGTGAACCCATCACCTTATGCACCCCAAAACCCTCTTTGACCAATTGACCCATCTATCTATCTTAAAATACCACTAGTGATCACTTGGTCCTTTTACACTTGAAATTCTAAAAATTATTCAATGAAGATATATTCTTCCTATTAAGGAGGGTTTTGACCTAATAGGGCACATAGTTTGCTTGTTGCCAAGTACTTTTGATTGGATTTAGGGATTCATCAACAATGTCGTCTGACTATAAAGCTCACTAAGGGCTTGTTTGATAACGTTTCTGTTTCCTGTTTCTTGTTTCTTAGTTCTTGTTTTTAGTTTCTTGTTTCTTATTTTTTGAGAATAAGAAACAATAATATGTTTGATAACCGTTTCTGATTCTTGTTTTTTAAAAGATATAAAAAACAGAAACAAACTTGTTTGATAACTATTTCTTGTTTCTTGTTTCTTGTTTCTTATTTCTTGCTTTTTGTTTATATATATATATGTATATGTATATGTATATATGTATATATGTATATATATATGTATGTATGTATATATATGTATGTATGTATATATATGTATGTATGTATGTATATATATGTATGTATGTACATATTTAGGCTTCTAACAAAATATAACATGCATTAAAATATGACCATCGAAAGTTTACATTTTCTAGTATAATTAAATATTTTATAATTAAAAAAAAGAATCTTAATATAGAACTAACCATAAATTTAATATGTTATCTCTCACATAAATCATTTGTCACAAATGACGTGCTTAAAAAATGTTGTGATTGTAAAATATTAAGGTAGTGCCAATTGTATATTTTAGTGAACAAATTTTTCATGATACCAATTTTTTTACGGATTCCGAGTGTATTATTAACTTAAATAATAAATAAATACACATATACAAAATTTTCAAATCAACCCATAAATTATAAATAAAAAATTCCATTTAAAATTTAAACAATAAAAGATTACAAAATTTAAAACTAAAAAATAAAATGGTAAATAAACATACGAAATTAAAAGAATTAAAAATTGCAAAATATAAATATTGAAAAAATTATTTGAAAAAAAAAATACAAAGTTGGGATTTGAACCATGGACTTGAGTCAAATTTTGGAAAAAAAAGTTGACAACACAACCATCATACCATAGGAAAATATTATTACCTTTTTGGAAAGCAAAATATAAAACTAAAACAGTCTGGGTTTCAGAAAAAAGAAAAGAACGAAACAAGAGAAACAAGTTTTGAGAGTTTCTCATTTTTTTCACATAATTTGAGAAACGTTTTTTGTATTTTTGGGAACAAGAAACATGAACAGTTATCAAACAAGGTTGTTTCTCAATAAATAAGAAACAGGAACGAGAAACAGGAAACGAGAACGTTATCAAACAAGCCCTAATTCTCTTTGTTTAGATTTTTAGGAAATCTCTTAGACACAACTAAGCTTAGATCCAAGCTCTAAAACCAATTTGGACATCTTCATATATTTTTTCTAAAATGGTACGATATTATTTACTTTGAATATAATTCTTCATGACTTTGCTTTTTCTAAACTTTTGCCATATGCGCCTCTTATACTTGAAATCCTAAAAATTATTCATTTTCTCCTTCTCTTCCTCAATGAAGATCCACCCTTCTTATCAAGGAGAGGTTTTTATGTGATAGGGTACATGTTGTAGTGCCCTAGGGGTTAATTAGGATTGAAACTAATATTCAGAATTTAAGATTCGACTCCTCTCGACTCTCGAATTCCCTTTCATCGATTGCTACCAATTTGATGTCCTTTCCAACAAAGATCTACCCTTCCTATCAAGGAGGGGTTCTTACCTCATACGGCACATATTGTACCGCTCTTGACTTAGGGTTTGGACCAATATTCAAAATTTCGATTCGGCTTCACATTTTCTTGCATCCACTGCTACCCGACCAAATTACCTACCTTTCTTTTTTTGAAGAAAGATACCAACTTCATTAAAAGGCTTGCAAGGCGCAAAGCCACAAAAAGAAAACAAATGCCAAAATGGCTACATCATTTGTAAGAGATGAAAGTTCTCCAACTTAGTGCAATATTACAAGAATCATAATCTTTGAAAAGGTTAAATTTTTTGCACCACCAAGCAGCAATAACCAAAATATCTTCCCAATAGCATATGAGGGTATTTAGAGGTATCTTTGAAGATTCTACCATTTCTCCTCAACCAAATTAGCCAAAAAACACCAACAATAATATTGGAAGTAATAATAGATGAAATGAGAGAGCTAGAAGAATCAAAGAAAATATCAAAAAATGAGGGGGCAAGTCAACTTTGAACATATTCCAAATTTGAAGCAAAAACGAACAAGAAATAAAAATATGATCAATAGACACATCCTGACTTTTTCAAAGACAACACCAGCTCAGAGAAATGATCAACTTAGGATTTCCAATCTTCAACTTATCCATAGTGTTAGCCCTTTTGGATAGAAACAAAAAGTAAAGCAATGGATAGACGATCTTTCAACATATTTTGTCCTCACTCACATTTTTTTTACGAAAATTCCGAAGAAGTTATTCAATCTAGAATTATTTCAAATAAAATATACTTAACTTTGAAGTTCTTACGATAATACCTAATCATAAAAGGTGAAGATATAAAATAATATTTAATTTAATTCTAAAAGGAAAAAATAATTGCTAAGATAAAATAATAAAAATTGGTCTTCATTAATGCGTTAGTGAGAATGTCAGCAACTTGATGGTGCCCAATGGGATGTTGATTTGCCATTTGAGAAAAAGTGCTGCTAACGCAGAAAAACGGCACCAACGTCTGGAAAAAGTAATGTCAGGGCCAATTGGGAATACTGATGTCACAATCAATTGAGAATACTGATGTCATGGCCAATTGGGAATACTAATGCCAGGGCCAATTGGGAATGTTGCTAGGGCCAATCGGGAATGCTAGACAAGGCCCATTGGAAATACTGATGTCAGGGTCAATTTGGAATACTGGAGAAAACCAATTGGGATCAAGAAATAGAGGTTTGAGAAGAAAGGGATTTTATTTTTTTTGAGAAAAAAAGAAGATAGTGAAGGAGGACTAGAGAAAAAGTTTATCCAGATCGAAAAGAAAAATTTGAGGCTATAATACTAGGTTAAAAGTTGGAATTCAAATTCTTCATTTAATAATAAACCCACAATTGAGTTTAAATAGACTATAAGAGATGAGCTAATTATAAAAAGAAAACATAACATCTAATCATAAAAGAAAAAGATAATACCGAATCATAAAAGGTGAAGATATAAAATAATATTAAATTTAATCCTAAAAGGAAAAAATAATTAAAAAGATAAAAATAATAAAATAATTATAAACCAACCATATGAAAACGATATTAATATATCAACAAAGTTCAAGACATTTCAACAATTCTCCTCCTTGACTTAAACTCTTTCACATATGAAATAGATTTACTCATACTTCTTTCTCTACTTCATGCGTTCTCAAAGACCCATCAACAATCGAAAACGTTTAGTAAGTCCAAACAATATTGATACTTTCTATATAACATTGTTTTGATGAACATATCAACAAGATTAGCACAGTGATGTCAACCTTCATCATTTTGACTCACTTTTGATTTTGGCAGCTGATATCAATGTCATTTACTTTGCTTCGGTTGTAAAAAGTAATCGTAGGTTGCAAGGGTTCTTTTTGAGCCCCCACAAGACATTTCGCTCTTGGACTCTCGACTTTTTGAGTTCGTACTCGGTATTTATAGGACAACATAGTTCATGACATTCAATAGCTTCATAGAAATTATGAAGATAATTTTTCACTTGTATACCTATGATCAGTTTCTTCTCTACGTGGGACTTTGGTTGCACTCTTATTACATGCACTGTCCTTAAACTTCCAAACAACATACATTTCATAAGTATACTGTATAAAGACGTTTTCTAAACTTCCAAAGATGCATGTGTTGCCTTCAATAGTATAACTTAATTAATAATAAATCCACTTCTAAGGTTGTGGAAGTATACCCAATCTTGAGTCGAAGTATTTTAATCCATTTCACATTCAAAAAAAGAAAAAAAAATTTGCAACAAAACACAAATTTGAGTGAGAATTTTTAATATTATTCTCTTAAAATGTGAACATTTTGAAAATATTAGGATAATCTGATTCTATTAAACCCTTTTGCATTAACTTACTAAGACCAGCAATCTTTCTCTTGAGGATGTTGTTGAACTTAATTGTCAGTATTTTCTCAGTTTCATTCATAATGTTATATAATTTCTTGAAGTATTTTGTTGGTATTTAAATATAGTATAACTTTGCTTCTTTTTTTGAACTTGTGAAGTATGCATGGGCTTCTTGAGAGGCATAGTAGTGTGCATTCAGAGAATCTTCCCAATTTGAATGAACCATCAGTTGAGTTGCAGGTAATTTCTACTCACTTCAAATATCCTATATATATATATATATATATATATAACTTAAGAGTGATTATTCTCAAAACAACTTATAAAATAAGATTGTTGCAGTAGCTTTATGATCTGATCTATTTAATTAGGGGGAAAATATCCTAAATGTGGAAAACCCTAATTTTCATCCTAGTAGGACTTGAATTGAATGTTGGAAAGATGCCAGTTCAATGAAACATTTCCCAAGATTCTAGAATAAGAATATTCAGCTAGCTTCTGTAAAAACTTATAATTAACGAATGTGAAGGTGACATATATGCCTTAGCATAGATACGGACACGAGATATGAATACAAAATGTAATACCAGGACAGGTCGAGAACACATTATTGATTATTATTTTTTATGATATACTATTAATAGGCCATTTTTGTCACTTATAAGCTTACCCTTAACAACTCAAAATATTTTAGTTTTTACCTCCTTTTCTTTCTTTTCATTCTATTTTCTCTCTTTCTTCTCTTTTTCCATTTTAGTCCATCTATTTTCGATGGATGTTGCCATCAATGACCTCCACCAACACTACTTATTATCGTGTTGTTATATCGGCCATTTGAAACAAATAAGTCCTAAATGAAGTGTCGATGAAGTGTACATGGTGTATCCGCTAAGTGTCCAAAATTCAAAATAATAATAATAATAATAAAGAATAAGAACTTGGAATTTCGAATATCGGAGACATGTTCAAAGAATGTTCGAAAGTATCATTGTCAGACACGTGTCCAACAGATACTTTGTCAAAACAGTAGTGTCGGTACTTCCTAACATATGTGTTTGGAAGTGATATTAAATTACAATTTGTTTGTGCTTATTGGTTCTTGAAATATATATAAAAAAAAAGGTTGATAGGGCTCTAAATTTTTAATTTTGTATTTCATTTGTCCATTCACTATCTAGGTTCTTGAACTTTCAAATTTGTGTTTAATAGGTCTTTCACCATTCTTTTAGAAAATCGATGGATCTAATAATATTTATATATTCAATTTATATCTAGACTTGCAATTTTTTGTATAGTTCATTCATGAATTTTAAAGTGCCACATAGATCAACCTGTTAGAAACAAAATTGAAAAATTAAAAATTTATTGGACATAGAAATTGAAAGGATAAATATCTATCGAACCGACACATTTAAAGCTAGAAACTGGAAAGTGCAGATCTAGAAACCACACTTTGTTTATGACAAAAGTATATATCTGTGTCAAACACCAATTCTTCGAGGAGAGAAGTTTGGGTGCTACCTGGGTAGCAAATATTTGTTGCTACCCAGCCACGTGGCGTCTTTTCATTGGACCAATAATTTTCTTTTTAAAACAATAATTTTATTCAATTATTTTAAAAATCAATAATTTTAATTGGACCAATGAAAAGACGCCACGTGGCTGGGTAACAACAAATATTTGCTAACCAGGTAGCACCCAAACTTCTCTCTTCTTCCAGCCACCTCTTCAAATACTTTTTAGAAAATTTTGTTTCGCAAAATTTTAGTTGACACTTTAGGGATAGTGCTGTTTTGTTCTTTATTAAATTTAAATGAATTCATATAAACTATGCGAGTTAAATTCAAATACTAACTAAAATACCTTACATAAGATGATATCACTGTTCTAAAATAACATGAATCAACTATCGATTTTCAAAATTGAAATTATGATACTTTGGAATTGAATTGGATTTCAACCGATCAACATGCTACCAACTGTGAGAAACAATCAAATAATCATTTGGAATGGTAGTTTATTTGGAAGCGAATAATAGTTTTTTGAATAATAGTCTAGTGTCTAGAATTAAAAATAAATATCATTTAAATATTTTCTAGGATATATTAGGTTTAGCATTCAAATATTATTATATATTTTCTATGATTTGATAGGATATTTATCAAATATTATCTAGTGTTTGTTAGATTTTTGACATTTGATATTTCAGATTCTATAAATATTTGTGAAAAGTTAATAGAAAATCAGAGGAAGGTTTAGGCATTTTTTACAATTTAACATGGTATCAAACTAGGAGGTCTTGAGTTCGAACCTCTGTCGAGTCATTTCATCTCCAATTAAGATAAAAGTAAAGCATTTCTCAAATTTCAAAATCCACAAGTGAGAGGAATGTTAGTTGATATAATTAAATTTATCTCAATCTATCAACTTAAACTTCTTGGTTGATGGATGGTTTAACATAATTCAATGTGGTCTAGCTTATCATAAAGTATCCCTACTTTCTTTAAAAGCTCGAAGTTCAAATCTCCTTTCGACATATATGATGTTTTTTATTATATATGTTACGTAATATTGAAAGCAAATTTGTTTGATTTATTATATGAATGAATGTTCTTTTTACAGTTGGAGAGTAATATTCGAGCCAAGTTGAATGAAGAAGTTGATAAAAAGAGTCATGAACTGAGGTGAGTGCAAAACCACTATAAAATGATTTTCATACTCCAAAATAAAAGATAAGAAAATATCATATATATATATATATATATATATATATATATATATATATATATATTTTAAGGGGATTTTGTATGTATAACAAAAAATGGCAAAATATTTCCATCTATAGCACAAAATCTAAAATAATTTCATTTGTAGCAGAAAATCCAAATTGACTTCTATCACTTGTTGAGTTATATTAGTGATAGAATTCAATCAATGATAGACTCATTCTATCACTGCTTAAGTTTTCTATTAGTGATAGAAATCGAAATTCAGTTCTATCACTAGGTGAGTGATAGAAATAAATATGCTATAGATGAATTATTTTAAAAATTATGCTGCAAATATAATTCAAGAGGTAGAATGTGCTGCTGATGGTAAATTCTCTTTTTTTTAAATGTTATTCATAGAATGTGTGAATGTAACAGGCGAATGAAGGGAGAGGAGCTTCGAGGAATGAGCCTGGAGGAGCTTAAGAAATTAGAGAAATCTCTTCAAGGAGGACTCAGCCGTGTTACAGAAATAATGGTTAACTCATTCTTGCTTAAATTAACATTTCACTTCCTCTATTTTCAACTACTTTCAAATTTCTAATTTTACTTCATGTATTTTTAATTATGCTTAAAATCCATTGTTAATATCAATTTGAAATTAATTTTAATCAAGTTTGGTTCTACGATAATAATAATTTTAGTATCTTGTTCCAAAATTGAATGGGTCAGTGACATAATAGTTTTCTTGTTTGGTTTTAAACCAGTTCAATACTAGCGTCATAGGTTTAATTCAGGGGGATAGAAATTGTTTGTGAATTTGATAATCTCTTGTTGTTCTTCGAAAACATTTTAGGTTTAAAGATCAATGAAAGTAAGTGTCAACTGTTAGGTTTGAACTGTGTAGAGTATGAGTTGAATGGTTTGGCAGCTATGGTAACCTGTGGGTGGTTTGTTTTACTGTTCTTACTTAGGCCTTTCATTAGGGCATTTTCTCAAATCCTCACAAGAGCTTCGTTTAGTAGACGCCCATGTAAGTGCAAGAACCGTAATGGATTCGATAATGCAATGTCTTTCTTGTTCCATCTCATCAAAGAGTTTTGAATTAAGGTAATCACGCCTGTCCCTAGGCCAGACACCGGAGACATCGAAGGAGTAATGTCACAAGGAAGACTCGAACTCAGGATGGTGAGTGGAGCATACCCTCAAAGCCCAAGTCTTCAACCACTGTGCCATCCCTTGGGGACGAAGCCTGTCAATCTGTGTTAAGTTAATTCGAAAAACTTAAAAATAAAACAAGCGTTTATTAAAATTTAGAAATTTTCTTCAAAATAAGCTCGAGTACTCAGTTGTTCAAACAACTTAAAGAAACACTTGCAAAAGTAAACATTAATAGTTCGTGTATAATAGATAATCATAAACTATGCAACTAGTAGAGATGAAATAGAAATGTCCCCTCAATCACTTTAGCCAACTTGATCGATCGTCCCGGTACACAGTCTCGCACTTTGTGGGGGGAAAACCACAAAAAATATGGAAGAATGAGTCGCAAAACTCAGTAAGAATCCTTACACAGGGTGCAACATGCATATAGACTCATAAATATAAACTGCAAAACAATAGAGGTCTAAGCTCAGTCTCCTAGATGCCTTAGTCAACGACCTATGCCTTATGATAACACTACGTAGAGAAGTCTTCTAGCCAATGCCATAAGAATGAAAAGCCTTCACCCGGCACCGGCCGAGGTGAAGTAGAGACACTTGTTAATGGGAGCCAACAATAGCCCTCAAGGTATCCCAAGTCCCTTTAGCACACTCGGGCCATCCTAAGCACATCAGCTCCTCACTCCACGCAATCGATATAATGAACGCTCATCGAGGCTATCAGCATGAACAGGTCATTTGACCCATGTTAGACCCCTAGGTACTCGGACTTTATGACCCTGGTTTGTCCTATTATACTTGCACATCGAGCCATCCAATCTAGGTCGGTGCCCGGAAATGCTTCATAACCCTTTATTGCTTGTAATGTGTATCTACCGAAAGTCTTGATTACGTCTAACTAAACCGATCCTATAATTCACTCAGTACGTGCATATATTACAATAAGATTCTTTGATCCATCAGCTTAGTCTGCATGTTCTCATAAGACTATCAAGATAATAACCAGGTTTAGAACATGCTATAGAAGCAAGTAAACAGCATAGGATCACAACTTGACATTCAATAAATTATGCTACTACAAGTTTAAAATATCTTATTACCCTAAACAATTCCTAGTGAGGAAACAAGTCCCTTACCTTAGCTAAAACCTCACAAGATCACCCATGCCCGTCAAAAACCAACTTAGGCATTTTTTGCCACAACCTAGACAACAATAAGGTAGAGGTCAAGATTCTTGGACCGAACTCAAAGAAAAGGAC
Source organism: Sicyos edulis (assembly GCA_036507275.1). Lineage (NCBI taxonomy): Eukaryota > Viridiplantae > Streptophyta > Magnoliopsida > Cucurbitales > Cucurbitaceae > Sicyos > Sicyos edulis. Next base: position 8,305,196 of record CM071851.1, on the reverse strand, counting down.
TTAAGAGACATGAGGTTACCCTCATAGGAAAATACCTCAAAAACTAACAAAACACGATGACTCGTGAAGCCTTTTCTCTGTCGCGGCTGTCACTCGGATCTAGGCATTGAATTCCATCAACTTTTCGATGAGTCATGACTGTTGGTTGGTGAACATGGCGGTCCATGATGGGCACGAATCTCAAAGATTTTTTAGGTTTGTGCGAAAATAGACAATGAATCAAGAGAGAACAACATGGATTTTACATTGTAGTTAGACAGCAAAGGCTCGAAGAACGATAGCCATGATGGTCCACAGTGTGTGTCAAATCCTGAGAAGCCTAAGTGGTTGCGGTAGAAGAAATATGAGAGAGTAAGGTTCTTGATTTTCAAAAACCCCAACACAAGAGTCAAAGAGGGAAATGTATTAGATAGTGTAGTCATCCATCTCAAAACTAATTGGTGATGGGAGGAGTAGTCCACTTTGTTGGGATGCAAACAAATTATCGACATTGGTTAGATGAGGGAAAGATCATGGGTATACAAGTGATGACAACCATCTCCATTGATATGAGACATTTTGGGATATGTCCAAAAACAAAGCCATGAGGGTCCAGGCCCAAAGTGGACAATATCATATCAATGTAGAGATTCAAGTAGAGTTGTCATTTTATCACACTTACCTTTTAAATACTAGGAGATATCCTGAACTTATCAATGTAGGATCCTCAACATACTCTCTCAAGAGGGTGCCACTTTTGAGCTCACCGATCTTGAATCGAATCCCAATAACACTTGTTTGAGTTTATGGGCTCTCATACTATATTCGATATTGTAGACATCCATCTTAAAATCAATTGGTAATAAGAGGAGTAGTCTATCTACCTTATAAACCTTAGGAGATATACTCACCTGACATGAACCCAACACGCAACCTTTTGATGAAAAGAGTAGTCCACCTATCTTATAATCACTAGGAGATATCCTCACCTTATTAACGTGGGATCCTCAACAGAGAGATTACAACACTAACTTACCTCAAGTCTGATGGAATGCTAATTTTGAAAACGGATATTGGAGGCTAGTTTGTGCAAAAACTCTTACTCCAATCCGTAAGAGAGTATTTATAAGGCCAACTCGGAAGTAATGACGGTTTGACTCCTAACTTTCTAAAAGAGCATAATTGTTAGTTAAAATTGCATTTTAGCAACCATAGACCAAAAGACCATTACAACCTCCAGATTTCTACAACTTAAAAATAAAAGTGATGGTTCTGAAAATAAATACCCGACTAAACCGGTTGGGAACGCGCATCGTTGCACCGATGATAAGTAAGGCGAGAGAGATCGTCGTCTTGGAAGAAAAACTTTCTCTTCAATGGGGTAGAGTTATTCTAATTCAGTCTATCTTGAGGGAGATTAATGTCTCTATTTTATGTCTATGTTTAAGATTTATGTGATGGTTAATAAGACATTGGATAAGTTGATGAGGGAATTCCTTTGGTTGGGGCAACTAAGAAAGGGTCATTTAATCAATGGGGAAGAGGTCACAACAAAAGCAATGTATCAAAATGAAACAAACTAAAACAGAGAGATTAAAATGATATTTTAACCTGTACTTGTTTTTTGATATAGATAATGTACTTTTGGTTGTAATATTCATTTAAGTTGGTAAATAAATTTGATTAGAAACTCTCCATATATGTTTCAGGATGGAAGAAACAACGAATTGATTTCTGACATTGGGAGGAAGGTAACCTTACATTTATTATGTTCCCTGATTAAATTCTTGCATTTGTATTTCAAATCCAAGATTCTAGGTGTATGCTTGGTTCGTTGTAATTTTTTTTCTTATTTTTGGTAGGATTTTAATATTGAAAGATGAAGAAACCCCATATTTTTAATAAAGTCAAAACAGGTAAACAATTCAATAAAAAAAAAAAGATTTGATCCAAGAATAGTGAATCCAAAAAAGACCTATCTTAAAACACATATTGATAATCAAACATTGTAGAGACGAGGAAACCCTACAAAATTAACTTTTAAGCATAGTAAACTTAAAGAGATAATCGAGAAAAACATGTTAAGAATCTGGCATTGGAATAAGAGATCTCACATTCGTTTCTCTCATTTTTAATAAGATAGATGGGGTACACCTCTCATTGTAAATTGTTCATCATATGGGATCTCATGTTAATCTAACATTTTCAATGTGAAAACTATTACTAGAGGCTTGAGACCGAAAGTTGATAATCGTTGTTGGTGGGTAACTGTTGTTATATGGATTATCTTTGCTTTTGTGGTGCACAATTATAAGTGAGAAAGAATTGGATGAAGATGGATTAGTGAGTCGCACACATTAATATTTCATTTAGCCACATGATTTTTAAAAAAGAGGATTGAGATGAACTATGATTATTTAAGTCATTCATGTTGCTTATTTAAGGCCCCGTTTGATAACCATTTGCTTTTTTTATTTTGGTTATTGAAATTTAAGTCTATTTTTATTCAAATTTCTTATAATGTGTTCCACATTTCCTACAATATATTCATCTTTCTTTAAAGAAAACATGTAGATGCTAACCAACTTTTAAAAACAAAAACAAACTTTTGAAAGCTACTTTTTTCTTCCAAATTTTGATTTATTTTCTACAAATATAGGTAAGACTTAGATACATTAGTAGCAAAAAACATATAGTAAGATAGTTGAAGTAGACTTAAATTTCAAAAACGAAAAACAAAAAACTAAATGGTTATCAAACAGGGCCTAAATCATGATTATCGAAGTCTCAAACCTTCAATAAGTTTTAATAGGTCAGTGAACCTTTTGTTGTTGTAACCCAAACACCTCTTGTAGAGTTAAAAAAAGAATTTGGTATTTATAAGAGGCAAGCTATCAATAATGTATTTGTTTAATGATGAGTAGAATAAATGCTTCTTTTTCCAACCACTAAAATTCATGTAATATTTCTACTTATTGATTATGAACTGTTTGGATTAATTGTGTTGAACCCATTATATAGTGCTGTGAAAAGAGTTGAGAGATAATTTTGAATATGCTAAATATTGATACAAATAGATATATGCAAACTATTCCATGTAAAAACTAAGTTATACATAATTAATTTCTTACTAGTAAGTCCAAAAGCTGCTGTTGTTGGTGAAAGAAAACCAATATTTATTTTATATGTTTTATTGTATGAGATCATTTAAAGGCCTATTTTTTAACTCTTAACTTTCATTTAATAATTTTAATCATTTAATCATGAATGTTAAGGTTGATTTGCTGATGGAAGAGAACCAGAGATTGAGCCAGCTTGTGAGTAATACAAATCAATTTTATTTCTTTTCAAAATTTGGAAAATTTGTTAAATGGAAAATAATTGAAAGTTTGATTATGGCAGGATGAGGTGGAGAAAATGACAGATCAAATGCAGAACATGCAAGGAAACTCTTCTGAATCTATTGTCAATAATTCCACCTCATCAAATCCTTCTCAAGATTATGACAGCTCAGACACTTCTCTTAAATTGGGGTAATTAATTACCTTTTAAATTTCTATAAAAACTTGTTTGGCTGATGATTAATTCTTAGATTAAGAGGTAGAGTCTTCTCTAATCAGGTTCAGAACATGATTTTTACTTTTTAATATAATACTTCAGTCTTTGTTCTTGAGTGTTTATTATTTATTTGACATAAATTTTAACATATATGGAATTCAACTTATGTTCAATTTTTTGTTTTGTTAGATATTTAGTTACTATTAAGGTTGTTGCAAAACAATTTATATGTATGAACAGAACTGGTTTTATAAGCAAAATTTAGGTTTAAAGTGGAATATTTAAGGTGTACAATGAGCTAAACATGTAAGCTTATAGACCAAAATAAAGTTTAAATTGAACTAAAATCCACAATACTATTGAATGTTATTTTTTCTATTAAAAAAATTTAAATTAAAGTTACCCAGTCAACTGTGTTACTAACAGCCTTAAAATGTTTTTGCAGATTGCCATTTCTTGAGTATTGAATTTTATTTCTCCAGATTGGCACCTGAATCAACCCAAAGATCTGCAGTTTTCTTTAAGAAAATACTGCATTAGAAAAAAAAAATCTGAAGGAAAAAAAAAATGTTGTAGCTGAAGTGTGCATGTATATGATTTATGCAATAAATAGTTTCTATGAATTTCTGCAGTCTGGCACATGAAAAAAAATTATTTAACAAATATTTATGAGTTGTTTTTTTAGGGGATTACAAATTATATATATATATATATATATATGAAGGAAACAACTGCTGATTTTCAGTATCAAACTTATGATAGACGTTAAATTAGATTATTATCAAATTATGAAATCAATACAACATCGATCCTTTCATAATTATGAGTTGGGCAAAAAATTTATCTTCGGAATTAATGCATTGTGAGAGAAATTTGCGAGGATGTTCATTTAATTTTTTCAAATTCAATAACGATACTCAAGGATTTGAACCTACAATAATCATTTAAAAATTGTTTTTTGTAGAGGATATAGTCATGGAGGCATTCCCCCACTATGTACTAAAAAAAAGAAGTTGTTTTGACGTAATTGGCTATTTTGTCAGTGACTCTTATATTATTTGAGAGTAGTTATACCCTGTGTATGGTTTGTTAGTCCTCTTCCCCCACTATGTACTAAAAACAAAGCTTTATTTTGGTATTTTTCTCTTCCTTGCAATCAATTAGATATTTTTTTCACTTTTTAATCCAAATAAAACACTTAACATAAATTTTTGTGGAATAGAAATGGTTTAACACCAGATGACCAATCTAATAAAGTTACAGAAAATAAAATTAAATCCCTTTAAAACCACAAGAAGAAAAATAAAAAATAATTCATCAAATCAATATAACTTATGAAATTTTTAACTAAAAGTTGTGAATTTGCAATAAAAAGTTCAATTGTTGAGAACAGAGACGTTCGAAAAATAAGTGATGAATTAAAAAAGAATGTATAATACCATTAACCAAAATTGTGAATTGATCATGCATACCTCATTTGCAAATTCCTTATTTTTCGTGTATAGAAGTTTCTTTCTTTCTGACCTATTAGATTGTTTATAAGATATATACATACATATATATATAGATTTTGTTTGAAAAATCTATTTATATTTTAAAAAAAAAAGTAATTTATTCCTTAAATCGAAGATTGAGTTATAAGTAGTCGATGTTGTTATTTTAAAAAAATGAATGGATATATTGGGGATAAAATTATCATCTCCTCCCTATTTTTTTTATTTAAACATTTATTTGAAGTTCAAAATAAATTAGACTTTCTTTAAATAATTTTATAAAAAATAGACAATTACTACAATTTCTCTTGTTTTTTTATAAGGTTCATTGGGCCTCTTGTAGACATGTCTCTGTGGCCAGTAAAATTATCAAAATTATTTTATACATTTTTTAATTTAATAGTAAGATATAAATTTGTAACCTCTTAATTTTAGACTTTTATGTGATATGAATTTATGCTATTTATTGGCTAAATTTTGTACGATTTATTTGTTAGTTCTCGAATGATTTTGTTATTTCTTTGAAAGTATTATCAACTTTACTACATTATTTTTAGTCGTAAGACCATTGGAGATGGAGAGATTCTCGAATTTTGAATCTATTAGTGGTTGAAATACACTGATATCCATGAGCTAGTTATTGGCATATATATTACTACAATTTTTCAAATAGAACATTGTTTTGTTAAAATTAACTCACATAATTATACAAAGAGTACCAAATTAATAATTTTGTGATTTAAAAAAAAATTAATAATTTTGTTAAAAAAATGATGACTTAGGGGATTAACCCATTTTTTTCATAAATATTATCAAATTAAAAACTTCGGAAAAAAGTGTGATAAACTTGTAAGCTTTTTCTGTACCCAAACAAAACAAATCTGAATTTATTTGATCAGGACTGTAATATTCACATATTAAAATTCCAGTCCAATATTTCTCAAAAAAAAAAAAAAATCCACTCCAATAAACTATTGTTTTGTTTTGTTTTTTTTGGAAGAACTCAGATAATGATTTCTTTTTAGAAGGAAAAAAAAAAAAAACCCTACTTTTGTAACTAACCTTTGATTGGTTATTTAAAAAACCAAATAAACTATTAAGTTTATACAAACGACCAAAAAGCTATAATTAGTTGGACTGAAGTTTTATTTCATCCCAGATGTTACAAAATCATAACTTTTGTTGCAACTAACTTTGAATTCCATTTTTTATTTTATAATTATTATTTCTAATTTTATTTTATTAGTAAGAAAGCTGCTAAAATAACAGGCCACCTTGCAGTTTAGAGAGTAATATGAGTAGGTGAGAAAGTTGAACTAACACTAATTTTTCTATTTAAAAAACTCTCTAATTTTCCTACCCAACATCTTTTCTCGAACCCATACACGATCTCTTTCATACATCTCTTTATATCTATAAAAAGCTCCACAATGGTAGCAATGGAGATCATCAAACTTGCATTAACCAAATCAATCAAGTTCATTTTGAGAGATTAATAGTCTATAATCTTGTGTTGTTGCCTTTTGATACCTTTCGAAAACCCAATGGCTAGACCTCGCCTTTCAACTTTTCTTCTATTGAGTATCTTTATGTTGATGAGTTTTGATTATCTTGTGATGGTGGTAAACGCAAGGCATCTTTTGGAAACACCATTACCTAAAGTACCTGAAGAGCTTCCAAAGCCTGAAATACCCACTTTTCCAAAGCTCGAGCTTCCTCCACTACCCAAAGTTGAGCTGCCTCCTTTGCCTCACCTTCCACCTCTAGAAAAGCCTAAAATGCCTGAATTGCCAAAGCATGAACTTCCCAAGTTGCCTGAACTACCGAACATTCCTAAATCTGAATTTCCCAAATTTCCTGAAATGCCCAAGTTTGATCTTCCTAAATTGTCTGATGTTTCTAACCTACCGGAACATGAACTCCCAAAATTACCTGAATTACCAAACGTGCCTAAATTTGAGGTTCCCAAATTTCCAGAACTACCTGGTGTACCTAAACCTGAACTCCCCAACTTACCTGAATTTCCTACTCTTCCAAAAAACATACCTATCCCTTTGTTCAACCCACAACACACAACTACCACCAAACCTTGAATAGCATATTCAACTTTCATCTACAACAGCAATTGAATTATATATATATATATAAATTTATAAATGTCAGAATATTATATTGGGTTTTTTATTTTAATTATCATTTCTAGTAAGCGTATGAGTTGTGTTTTATGCATGTAATCTTTTATTATATTGTTCATGTTCCTATAGTTATTAGGGTCATGTTGTTGTATTCTAGCATTTTAAACGTTATATTATGAATAAAAATATGATTTTGAGTTTTTTGGAAGTTTTATAGTTATATGTTGTAGCATTCTCCCATAACGACAAACTAAATTGTTATTATATAAGTATGATGATAGTTCACAATCTTCATCTTTCCTTGTATCCATTATATGTTAATATGATAAATCCACAAACAATTAATTGTGGTTCACAATATATATTACTAGAGGATATCAATTGTATATTTACGATGACCATTTACGGCGGACAGTTCAAAACTTGCATTGAATATTGGTGCTTGCCAAAACTTGATTAGATTCTTCTTTAATATATTTTACGAAGAAGGCCAACTTAATAATTAACTTAAATAATTTAATATTGTTTATTCATTCTCCTAATCTTCCACCTCAAGAATATGTCATAATTGTTTATTTGATACCAATTATAATACTTTCAAAATTATAATTCAGATCGCTTGAAAAAATATATATATTTGGATAAGAACGATGAAGGTTCACCTTTGTACCAAATTTGAGACTTGTTAAATAAATGTAAATCTAGATCAAAATTGAGACGTGTTAATTGAAAGCAAACCTAGATCAAAATTGAGACATGTTTCCTCTTTTTATCTTATTTGGAAGGATGTTTGCTAAACATAAGAAAACTCATATGACTTACTTGATATAGGATTATCTCATGTCTTTGGAGGTTCACAAGTTTCATTTTTCCATCAAATAATTTACTTCTACATGAAGTGTGATTATTAAGTACATATCATTGATGTCCAATGTGTAGGATCAAAAGATAATACTAGAGGGGTGAATAGGGTTCGCCAACTTTTAATTTATTTAAAAATAATACTTTTGTGATCTAAGCTTTGTAAAATACTTGGGAATTTTAGGGAATTTAAAGTCCAAATGATTTTAAAATTCACCATTTTTTTGGATGTCGTAAAATACTTGGTTCCTTAACACGCTTTTTATTGTGACATCTTAAATAAGAAGCATAATGCTTAGAAGAGAATAACCGATTTAGTTTTGGTATAAGCAAGAAATGCGCAAAATGGTGTGGGAAATCTTCTTTCTTTTATTCTTGCCCATCTTATAATGAGACTTCCCATATTTTGGGCACTTTTCAATATCTTTGTATTCATTCCTATACAATATGCAATTGTACTTGCATTCATGAATTGATTCAAAGAACAAATCAGGTATGCAAGCACCGTCTGGATGTAATTCTTTTACCAGTTTCAACAACGAATCAAAGGATTTATTGCTTCATTTATTCATGACATTAATACACATCAATTTCACTAGAAAAATGTAACGTGAAGAATCGAGTACACTCTTGATATATTTGAATGAATGCTTCTTTCATCAAATCCTCGAAAGATGTTCACTAATTGTTGTCTCCAACATTAGTAGGTGCAACATTTTCACAAGTATTATCTACTTCCTGCTCTATAATTAATTACAATGTACGATTGTTCATCTCATTCAACATTACTACTATTTCATCATCGCCATCTTGATAAGTCGACTTAGCTAAATTAATTCTCTCAACGTGTATTAGCCTCTTTCTTTGACGTTCAAACCTAGTTATGTTCAACGATTCTTTGTTGTTTACCTAATAACTATACGATTAAAGCATTCCATATACAAACAAATGATATTTTAGTCTTTTAATGGTTTGCCACGGCGCATTCATACACTTTTTACAGGGACATCTTGTTTTCCCACAAGATTGACATGAGACTTTATCAAATTTAAATATTGGTTGACGCCTCAGCACATTCGGGAGACAACTTATTTTTATTTTTGATAAAATATTTGTTAATCTTTATTTTATATCAATTAACCACTCTCAAATTGTAGTGTTGTAGAACCTTGTGTACGATTAAAGAAACTTCTATCTTATGATACTTAGAAGAAGTGTTTGAGGTTTAACATAGAAGAATTGTTGAAAATAAATAATAAAATGAAAGAACTCAAGAATGGAGGTGTTTGACAACTAAAAGATAAGTTTTGAGAGAATGAATTGAATAATTTGTTCAACATTCTCAAGAGATTATATATTACTCTAAAGGTTAACTAATAAGCTAGAAAATAGGAAAACTAACTTGACAAAACAAACAAAACCTAAAAATAGCTAGTTGAATGAGTAAAGTAATGGAAAGGACTAGGAATTATAACAATAAAGAAACCAAATGTTCAAGAATTGCCCAGGTCGCGCGCAGGTGCCCTAGAGGGCCCAGGCGTGCGCAAGTGCCCCATGCGCGACCCAGTTCGCCCTCTTTTCACCTTTTTGGCAATATTTCCACCATTTTAGCTCCGATTCGCGCGCCATTTTTGCCTGTATTCACACACACACACACATATAGCCTATCTATGGCTAGAACCTATTTAGAGCTCAACCCAAGAATAGATATTTTCCCAGAATGGAGATATTCACCTAAAAACGGGAAGTTTCCATAAATTATAATTTATTTTCTTACCAAAAGTGGTCACCTACTCGCCTCCTATATATATGTAAGTCATTTAGTCATGAGGTAAGCAATTCTAAAACCCTAAACTCGACTAACTTACCCACCTCTTTCAATCTCGACTCACTTAGGCATCGGAGGCGGCGTGGCTCACACCACACCGGTGTCTAGTTCTTGTTTGTTTTGCAGGTAATTCTTTCCAATCAATTACAAATTCACCGTTGATCTCAAAGACCAAATTTCGGCGTCAACTGTTGTTTCTACTCATTTTTCTAAACTTACATGCACTAAAATCTTGGATAGCAGTAGTAAGTTGTAGTAAACCTTTTGATAGATCTTTCTTCTTCAACTCTGTCACTCTTGGGAGGTAGCAATGACCTAGTCTTTTGTTTCACTTGACTAAGTAAGATATGTTGTAGTTTCCTCTTCAACTGGGTTGAATGTGAAAATTTTACCTTTTATTCAAACTTTTATAATTTCTTCTCCAGATTCGGGGTAAACATGACAATAATTGTTCTCAAATGTAATTTTAAGCCCTTTTGCAACCAGTTGCCCTAACTTAATAGGTTCTAGTCTATGTCTGAAACATAAAGAAGATTAGATATGATCTTGGTACCTGTTTTGGTTGTTAAGGCGACGATACCTTTTCCTTTCACATCAAGAAAGCCACCATCTCCAATTCTGACTTTATTGGTTGCAGTAGCGTTTAGGTCTTTGAATAGGGATCTGTCGTAGGTCATATGGTTTGTGCACCCGCTGTCAATCAACCAGTTTTCAGTGATGTTATTTGTCGAGTAACATTGTGCTACAAAGATTTGATCATCCTCTTCACTTTCATGGTCTACAAGCTGAGCTTCTTGTTTATGAAACTTGCATATTACCGCCTCATGACCCAACTAGTTGCACTTACTGCATTTTGCATCAGGTCTTCTCCATCATTTAAAGGGAGAATGTCTTTTCTTTCCACAATGTACACAGGGTGGAAAGACCTTCTTTTGAATTTTTCCTTTGCTAGAACCCTCATGAATTCCTTGTACTTGTTTTTTGTTGTTGAACTTCTTCTTGGCTGAAGCTTGATACTTTGCTGCCAAGGCTCTTTCGACTCCACTTTCTTCTCTTATAAGTCTTCTTTGCTCTTGAGCTTGTAGAGAGTACAATAACTCTGAAAAAGTGATTGTTGATAGATCCTTTGTGTTCTCTAGAGTTGTAAGAGATGCTTCATTCCTCTCAGGTATTGTGACTAATATTTTTTCTACTAATCGATTATCAGGGAAGTCCATCCCAAGTAATCTGATTTTGTTTGCTATATTTAGAAATTTATCAGAGTACTCCTTAATAGTTTCTTCTGATTCATTCATCCTTTGCAAATCAAAATCGCGAATGAGATTGAGGACTTGCATTCTGTTGGTCTTCTCATTTCCTGAATATTGAGTCTTAAAGTAATCTAAAATAGCTTTTGCTGACTTGAGACTTATTCCTTGTTTTTCTCTCCTTATGGGTTTTCATTTGTGCCACAGTAGGATTATTGGGTAGTTCACCCAATTCATAGTCTTCTTCTATAGTTTCTCAAAGGTCAAAAGCATCTAGGTATGCCTCCATCCTTATTGCTCAAGTTTGATAATTGTCCCCATAAAAAATAGGTGGTGCAAGATGTGGAATGCTTGATTGTCCTTCAATCAGGTCCCTTAAGAATAATTTTGCTCTGATACCAGTTGTTGAAAATAAATAAGAAAATGAAAGAACTCAAGAATGGGGGTGTTCGACAACCAAAAGATAAGTTTTGAGAGAATGAATTGAATAATTTTTTGAACATTCTCAAGACATTATATAGTACTCTAAAGCTTAACTAATAAGCTAGAAATAAGAAAACTAACTTGATAAAACAAACAAACCTAAGAATAGCTAGTTTAATGAGTAAATAAGACTAGGAATTATAACAATAAAGAAACCAAATGTTCAAGACTTGATAAATTCTTTAACAAGAACAAACTTCTACGATGTCACACAAAAGAATAAACTTTTAACTTATAACACCTAATAAGAAAAAATAAATAAAAGTACTAAGTTCGAACCACTAAATTCTAAAGTTCACACATACTCATATAATTCATAGTAGAGTATGAGTGAAAAGTGAGAAATGGCATAACAAGGATAACGTGAGATTAATTATTCCTGCTTTAATATCATGCTAAATTATGTTAAACCACCAATCAACCCAAAAAGTTTAAGGTTCGTGAATTGGGGTAAATATAATTATATCAACTGTCATGATCTAAATCTACCACATAAAATACTAAAATCTAAAGGTAAAACATCCAAAAAGAAATTACAAAATTAGCTAAGAATTTGTAACGACCCGACCCGAATGGGGTTCTAAATAGGCCATTACCTCAATGCATGCATACAAATCTACAGAAAATTTGCAAGATGGTGTTTGGATTCTAAGTAAAAACTAAAACATAAAACATCCATTTAAAATCAAGATAATTTCACTGAAACTCATCCCTCATTTCCAAGCACCTGTTCCAAGACAAATACATTTCCAAAACATTACTCTGATCAGAGATTTATTTAAAACATACAAGCTTTACAACAATGCTAGAATCCGGAAATACATTCAGAAAACACCCTAGGGCTCCATGCCCAACTACATGCATTCAGAGGACATTTAAATCATAAACATAAACATAAGACTCAGAATTGAACAACGGGTTTTCCATGATCACAGCTCCTCCAGCCATCCTGCCTCGCGCCATGGTTTCCTGAAAGATAAGTAAGGGTGAGTAACGAATTACTCAGTAAGAATCCCCAACCGGGGTACAATACGATATACATGGTCATCTCGATGAGCGTATGCAAGCTATGAATATAAACACATAATAGAGCACATAGCTTAGCCCACACTTGGGCCTCGTATGCCAACTCAGGGTCTTAGTCCGGAAATCAATCACCACATCCACACAATACACAAGTCGCCTATATACGAGAAACAAGTCCCGGCCTCACCGCCTCATCATCGACGAAAGGTACACTGGCTCACAATCCCGAGGAGCTCTCCAGTTGGCGCTGTAATGAGCGTAAGCATGCACCGCGCGTGCTACTACGAGACCATGGGGGTTGCGGAGTGCGAAGGCAAGCCGCCGTGTCCGATCCACCACGCCTAACTAAATCTTTGGATCGGTGTCACCGACATAGGGGTGTGAGACACGGACACGTAAACTATGTCGGCTGAACCACCGCACTTTGGGGCCAAGGAACGGTCGTGGTAGGCTTACACCAGAAGCCGTCCTTGCCTTAACAGTGGCAATCGTGGGCTACGCCAAACATGCCGAGGACATGCCGGCCGCCGGGGCGCAGGCAATGCCAAGTCATCATCCCGACCGTTGGGGCATTTAACGATCGCCACCCTCACCCAAGATTGCGGGGCCTACCGCTTGGGTTAGCTAATCCTCACGGGGTCCAGGGGACTAATGACTTGCTCGACGTCCCCGCCATGGATGCAAGGTACTTTATGCATCGGGCCCGATGATGCTATCTACCCGCAACTCTAAACTCGCCTAGCAATCGGCAAACAAATCCATAAAATCCAATACGTGCTCAATAAGAATACAACGAGCCTAGCATGATACTACGAAGCAAGGAACAGATCTGAACATGCGAGAAAGGAACAACCTAGCATGGATTAACATGAGAATAAATCGGAGAATCATGCTAACCGAATTCGAACGAGCACCTATTACTAAATATGTCAATAAACACAAACAAGCAATCAATCAAAGAATCACATATAATATCGCAGGTCCACACAACTCCGTAAGAAATCCTTACAGCCTAAGACCTCTAAACACAAGAAACCTATGTTGCGATCGAACCCGAGCTAGCTAGCGAACCTAACAAAAACAACAATAATTACAATCAAAAGGCCCAAATATAATAAAACAAACAGGGGCTCACCGGGCAACTCACGAGGCACGGTGACACTCGGACGGGTCATTTTGCCACAGACGGCTAGGCATTTCTTTGGCGCTCTGACGCGGGCTCGGCAGGCGCGCTACTGACGCGGCATCAAGGGCTGGCTTGCGCACCGGGCGCGCTGGACACGGCGCGCTGGGCGCGCTGCACCACGGCGCTGGGCGCTGCTGGGCACGGCCTGGCGAGCGAGCGAGCGAAGCGAACGCATGGCGCGCAGCAGGGGCGGCGCGCGTCGCGCGCGCGACGCGCGCTGAGGGACGCGACGGGCGCTCGGCGACGCAACGGCGAGGGCGCAGGGCGCGCGCGCGCGCGCGAGCAAGCGGACGGCAGATCTCGTGCGCGCGACGGCCATCAGTGCGACGGCCGAGCCGGGCGATCGGCGACTCGGGTGGATCTGGCGCGCGCGACTGGGCGGGTAGGGCTCGGCTGGGAGAGGCTGGCTCGGGCGCTGGGCGAGCTAGGGCTGCTCGGGCAAAGGGCTGGGCGAGCCAAGGCTGGGTGCTCGGGGAGAGAGAGAGAGAGAGAGAGAAAAGAGAGAAAAAAAAAAGAAAAAAAAAAGAAAAGAAAATGAATTTGGAAAAGAAAAAGGAAAATGGGAAATAAAAAGGAAAAAGGGATTTTATCCATTTAATCCAACCTTATCCACTTAAAACCTCAAAATCCCATTTCCCGGCTTCCTCCTTCGAGACCCGACCGAAGCAATCTTTTCCAATAAATAAAACTCACTAAACCAACTCCCAAATCAACACCAAGGGCCCGGGCTCGAATCCCAAAGGAAGCACACAACCAACCATCACTTTGCAAAAATCCCAAATCACAACCGAACTTCCAAACGACTAGCCCAAACATCTCGGGACTCGCAGTCCAACCCAAACAAGCCACGACAAAGGCAGGAGCTACCTCGAAGCCCTGAAAACCACAAATCCTGCCCGAAGAGCCAAAAGACCAAAATACCCCCAAGGGGCAAAACCGCTCTAACGACCCAACCAACAACCAAACTTGACCCAAGGCACCTCAAAATCGGGATAGAAAAGCGGGTACATTCTGATTATATATAGGAGAAACGCATTTGAAATCATAAGGCGGAGGAAAATTTGGAAAATTGGTGATGTGGGGGTAGGGCTTTCGGAGTTGGAAGAAGAAATGGGAGAAGAAAATAAAAGAAAGAATAAAGCGGAATCAAAACCGCCAAACTTAGAAAAGCGAGGGAAACTTTTTTTGGAAAAGATACGTTTCATTCCAAAAGGCATGCAAGACGCATGCTAATATAGATTACAATAAGGCTTTCCAATTAAGAGCAATGGAAGCAATGCCATAATTTTTGAAAAGATGAGATTTTGAACACCAAGAAGCACAATTTAAAATAATAGTCTCCCAAATATCATCAATGGATTTCTCCTCATGTTTAATGTCAAAGATTCTGAGATTTCGTTCCTTCCAGACGTTCCAACAAATAGCAAATTTCAAACAAGCTTGAAGAATATGGCGTTGAGATGTAAGAGGCAAATCTATCAATTTGCTAATAAAACTAATATTATGTTGGTTGTTGGGTTGTTGATTTGAAGGAAGGAAACCAGCCCTTTGCCAAAAGTGATTTGAAATATGGCAGTCCCAAAATAAGTGCTTCAATTCCTCGCTCCCTTTTTTACACATAAAACACCAACTTGGGCTAGCCCAGCGTTAAATAGAGTCCAAAGAAATACCTTTACATTTTTTGGAATAATAGATTTCCAAAAACTAGCCGATAGTTTGGTGGTTGCTTACCAACGGAACATTACACAATATGGTTTTCAATGAGCCAACAGAGAAAATGTTATTACCTTCAGGCTTTCATAAGGCTAAGTCATCCATGTTTGAGTTGATTGAAGGAGACGGCCAACGATTTGAAATTTCTTTCCATTGCGCAATCTCACGGTCCAACAAAGTTCTAAAGAACCTCGGTTCCCAACAATTTTCATCCAAATTCCAAGCCTCTTTTACCGTAATATTTTTAGCAACAGCTTTTGCAAAAAAAAAACGCCTTTGAGAGACATGGAGGGGGCCATCCTCAGTCCAAACATCATACCAAAAAAGAGTATTGATGCCATTATTTATCTTCCATGAAATGTTATCAGCCATGATGTCTTTCATTTTAGAGATGTCAAACCAAGGGGATTTAGCACTATTGTGTCGGCATATAAAAGGAGTCTCACTCAGGTGTGTGGCCTTATATTTAGCATGAATCAAAATCCTCCATAAAGATTTGGTCTCGTTGATGAAACGCCAATGCCATTTTCCAAGAAGGGTTGTATTATGGATGTTGGTTTTTTGAATTCCTAAGCCTCCCATCTCTTTAGGAAGAGTAACCACGTCCCATCTCACCAAATTGGATCCCCCTTTTTTATCAATGCCTTTCCACAGAACATTTCTGATCAAACGATCCATTCTATTGCAAACCGACACAGGGGCCTTAAACACAGAGAGAAGGTATGTGGGCATGCTGCTAAGAACTGATTGAGCTAGAGTTAACCTTCCTCCTTTAGATAGGAAAGAGTATTGCCAACAATCAAACTTCTTATGAATTTTCTCAATAGTTGGCTCCCAAAAAATAAATAAATAAATAAACTAACATTTATTTTGAACTGTTGGCTATTGAAATAATATGCTAAATTTTCATTAATAATCAGCTATAGTTAGGATTAACCAACAGTTTGATGGTCGATCAACACTAAATCGTCGGCTAATACCTTACTTCTTGTAGTGATAGGATTATTTGCTATATGGACTGCTGCTTGATTATCACATAAGAGTAGAGACTCTTGTACATGTAATTTTAATTCAACAAGTAAGAACCTTAACTAGAGAAATTCACAAATAGTCTACGGCATGGCTCGATACTCTACTTGGTAAAAGACCTCAATACAACAATTTACTTCTTTGATCACCAAGAAATCAATGATTCTCTTAAAAATATACAAACCTTAATGGTTGATCGGCACATATCTGGCAAGTGCCCAATCAAAATTTTTAAATTCGCACAATTGAAATGAACTTGAGGCTTTATACATAATGCCACAACCAAAAGCATTCTTCAGATAACGCAATAAATGGTAAACAACATCTAAATGAGTTTTGCTACGACAAGAGATAAATTAATAAGAAAATTAACGACAAAGAAAAATTCCAGTCGTGATATAGTGAAGTAGAGAAGTCGCTCAACAAGACGGTGATAATGAGAGAGATCCGACAGTGACTTAGAACCATCTTTTGTCAACGTTATTCACGAATCCATCGGACAGGATAGTGGTTTTGCACCCAAAAATTCAATGTCTTCCAAAAGTTGAAATGTATATTAACGTCGTGACAAGTAAATTCCAACAGACGATCGTGCGAGATCGAATCCTAGAAAGGATTGTGAATCACCAAAATCTTTGAGCTTAAATCATTCAAGAAGAATACACTTGAAAAATATAATAACAAAAGAATTGGCATCAGTGATGACAAAGTCATCTACCTAAACAAGAAGTGCAAAAAAATAAATGTGAGAGCCTCTAATAAAATAGAGGGAGTAATAGACTTTAGTGTGAGAAAACCTTTTTTTATGATTAAGGTTGACTTACCAAATTAAACATAAGACTACAAATTATTACTTTTGGTAAATATCACAAACTTGGGGATTTAACTCTCTTTTCACAAATAGTAATTGCATTCATACATTCTTTGAAAATCAAATCGATCGACCAAAACTAACCGAATAAATAAGGTAAATCAGTATTCAAATATATGTTGTTGGTTAGAAAAATATTTAACCAAAAATTTATCGGTTAGAAAGAAAAAATTATCCATATAATATTAATATTTTTTAAACAATTATTCTTAATAAAAATTCATTAAATAATTATTTATTAATTTTTTAATATCTCTTACATAATTATCTATTATTTTTTTAAGAAATCCATTTTAAAAAAATTAATTCTCAAGATTTCAGTAAAATGGTATGATAAGTATGTTTTTTAATAAATAAAAACATATGTTGTGTGCATGGTTCCACAAGTTCTTATCTCTAGTGTTAGTTATTATCTCTCTATGTGTACTTGTGGAACCTCATATGTTGTGTGCATGGTTCCACAAGTTTACCCGTTGTGTACGTGGGAAGGGGAGCCGGAAAATGACCCTCTTGACTCGGACACCTACAACAACGGCCTGGTACGTGGGAAGGAGGGCAGTCATGACCTTCCTGACCCTGACACCTACTGGAAGAGGCCACTGGGACAGATGATGGTGTGGAGGAATGCCTGTCGGTGCGCTTGTTTGTCCGAGGTTTAGGGATTCTGTGTGATAGTCCCTCACTCGTGGTATTAGGGACTCTGTGTGGTTAGTCCCCCACTCGTGGCTTTTGGGATTCTGTGTGCTTAATCCCCGGCCCAAGAATTTGGGATTCTGTATGCTTAATCCCTCGCCCGAGGATTTTGGATTCTGTGTGGTTAGTCCCTCACTCATGGCTCTCCCTGACAGGGTCAGGTGATTTTTTTTTTTGGCATTGTGTGCTGACAACGACTCGTGTGTCGTTATCCCGACCCGAGGTTTAGGGATGCTGTGTGTTCCCTTCACTCGTGGTCCTCCCGATAGGGTCGGGTGACTTTATTGGTGGGTCCCTGCAGAGGTCAGGCTACTTGAGGCATTCGTGCATGTCTCCGCTGGTGCACTTTGGCCGGTCCCTAGCAGAAGTCAGGCTACCCCCGAGATAATTGTGATTGCCCCTTAGGACACGGTGTGGGACGTGTCTGACCCGAGGTTTAGCGGACTTGTGTGTTCTCCTCGCTCGGGGTCTTTGCTCTGACCTTGGTCAGATGATTGCTCAGCATTTAGCTATAACTTGCTCACGGCTTGCATGCTGTTGTTTGACATTGCTTGCTCGTGACCGGCCTAAGGGCTGACCACGCATGAGCGAGGCATTTAGTTTTTGTTGTACTATCTTCTAACTTGTTTTCGTTTTCATGCTTAACTCCATGGTGGGGCTCCTTACTGGGTATATTTCGATATACTCACCCCTTACATTTTCAGATACTGATCCATTCCGAGGTGGCTAGGCTGGGAGTTGATAGAATCATGGACACGGTGTCGACATTTCTTTTCCGCATTGTTTACTTGTGTCAAACCTTATGTTTTACGTTTTAACTCTGCTAAACTATCTTTTGTTTTGAACTATCGGGATCCCGAACTATGTTTTATTGTTTCGAACTATCAGTACTGTTTTTCATGTTTCATGAGGTTATTGTTGAAAAAATGCATGTGGTTATTAAATGGGTTTTGTGGATTTTGAATGCATGCACACGTAACACTTCATTAGAGTATTTTAGGAAGTTGGGTCATTACAATATAATACTCTATTAATAACATAAAATATTGTATTAATAATATATAATATTGTATTGATCCATATTTATGACTATCGATGCAAATATTTTCAAATTTGACTACATTTATAATTATTTTGTTAAAATAGGTCATTCATTACAATTTCAAAAAATTAAAGAAATAGTGATTTTTTTTTATTTGAAAACTTACAAAAGTAATCAAATTCAGAAAATAATTATAAGTATTGGTCAATTTTTCAAAAATTTAGCAGTATTCATACTGTATTAATACACGATGTTATATTAATAACATAAAATATTGTGTTAATAATACATAATTGTATTGATGATATATAATAGGGAAAATTGCACAAACCACCCTTGAACTATGGAGTTTGTAACAATTATATCTTCTTCTTCTTTTTTTGATAAATGTAACAATTATATCCCTAAACTTTCAATTTGATCGGTTACCACTCTTGAAGTTCAATAAGTGTTGCAATTAAGCCCTTCAAGCTTAATTTAGATGGGCAAAATTGTCATTCAGATAAAAATGGCATTCTTCAACCTCTTACCTCCTAAATTCACAAACACCACTTCCTCTCCCTAACATCATCATCCAAAGACATACTCTCCATTTGTTCGATAAAGTTTTGCAGAAAGGGTGGATGAAGAGGAAGGAAGGCTGTAAAATTGCTCTGGAACAAGTTGGAGTTTTTATGCTTTTCTTAATTTTCCTGCCTTTGTTTTCTAAAACTCCAACTTGTTTTTTTTATTATTATTGATTTGAGGATGTGTCTTCAATTTTATAAAGACCCAAGACTTGTGGAAGAGGAATTTTTTGCTTTTAGTTTAACAGTCAATATGATGCCAGTGTCATGAAATATTTATCAACAAAAAAACATTCAAAACACCTACATAATAAACCTAATAAACTTTTTTATTTATAATAAAAGAATTCTTGTTGACTTTTCATCTTCAAAGAGTAGAAATTTCATTTATTTGAGGAGATTTGTATTATCAGTGGTTGTGATGGGAGAGAATCAAGGAGAGAAATAAAATTCAAAATATCATTTGGACGACCTTCATCTACCAAGAACTCACAAGTATTAATCATACAAACAAACCCAAAAACCAAAGAAAGCAAAGTTGGTTGGAGATTCAGAGATCTCCAACAAAGAAAAAATGAAAAAAAAAAAAAAGAAAAAGAAAAGTTTTTTGTATCCAACGAGAGTATGTCTGGCAATTTGAATAAACATGGAACCTTGGATGATGTTATGGGAGGGAAGTGGTGTTGGTGAATTTAGGAGGTAAGAGGTTGAAGAATACCATTTTTATCCAAATGACAATTTTGCCCATCTAAATTGCTAACACTTATTGAACTTTAAGGGAGGTAATTGATCAAATTGAAAGTTTGGGGATATAATTGTTACGAACTCCAATAGTTCAAGGGTGGTTTGTACAATTTTCCCTATATAATACTGTATTATTAATAGATGTATTAATAATAAATAATATTATATTTATAAGTATTAATATTAGGGTACTGAAAGAATGAATTAAACGTAATTAATTGCTGAAAAAAAAAGTTTAAAAAATGGTGAAAAAATAATAAAAACAAGTTAAAAATTTTAGCTATTTGCCACGTGACCACTATAAACAAGTCCAACAAAAGGCAAAGGCTATTTGCAAAAAAATAAAAAAATTTGTAACGCGCACAATTGGTGCAACAGGTGGCGAAAGAAAGAAAACAGTGAAAATAAGGGTATAATAGGTATTAATGAAAAATTTTACTAATTAAATTTAAAACAAAAAATAGATTTACAAATACTTTAAAAAAATGACTAGATTTGTAATTATTTTACTAAAATAGTCATCTACCGCAATTTCCCAAAAAGTTAATAAAAATTCTAATCGAATAAACTTTAGTTTTTTTTTTTATTTGGAAGAACTGAAATAAAAAAATAATTTTTTTTCAAAAAAAAAATACAAAAAATAATTTTGTACCTAACCGTTGAGTTTTAAAAAATCAAATAAACTATTAAGTATATATAAACAACCAAAAAACTATAATTAGTTGTAGATAAATCTAAAAACAAAAAACAAAAGTTGTAGATAAATCTTTGATTAGGAAGTAGTTTTAAGTTAGAGATCCTCCTCTAAAACATAACTTTTGTTGCAACTAACTTTGAAATTCATTTTTTATTTTATAATTATTATTTCTAATTTTATTTTATTAGTAAGAAAGCTGCTAAAATAACAAGGCCACCTTGCAGTTTAGAGAGTAATATGAGTAGGTGAGAAAGTTGAACTAACACTAATTTTTCTATTTAAAAAACTCTCTAATTTTCCTACCCAACATCTTTTCTCAAACCCATACATGATCTCTTTCATACATCTCTTTATATCTTTAAAAAGCTCTACAATGGTAGCAATGGAGATCATCAAACTAGCATTCACCAAATCAATCAAGTTCATTTGAGAGATCCATAGTCTATAATCTTGTGTTGTTGCCTTTTGATACCTTTCGAAAACCCAATGGCTAGACCTCGCCTTTCAACTTTTCTTCTATTGAGTATCTTTATGTTGATGAGTTTTGATTATCTTGTGATGGTGGTAAATGCAAGGCATCTTTTGGAAACACCATTACCTAAAGTACCTGAAGAGCTTCCAAAGCCTGAAATACCCACTTTTCCAAAGCCCGAGCTTCCTCCACTACCCAAAGTTGAGTTTCCTCCTTTGCCTCACCTTCCACCTCTGGAAAAGCCTAAAATGCTTGAATTGCCAAAGCATGAACTTCCCAAGTTGCCTGAACTACCGAACATTCCTAAGCCTGAATTTCCCAAATTTCCTGAAACGCCCAAGTTTGATCTTCCTAAATTATCCGAAGTTTCTAACTTACCAAAAAATGAACTCCCAAAATTACCTGAATTACCAAACGTGCCTAAATTTGAGGTTCCCAAATTTCCAGAACTACCAATCATACCTAAACCTGAACTCCCCAAGTTACCTGAATTTACACCCCTTCCAAAGAACATACCTATCCCTTCGTTCAACCCACAACACACAACTACCACCAAACCTTGAATAGCACATTCAACTTTCATCTACGACAGTAATTGAATTAAATATATATTTGTTTACGTCAAAAAAAAATTATATTGTCTTCCTTTTGTCCTAATTATCATTTCTAAGCGTATGAGTTGTTTTTATATATGTCGTCTTCTATTGTATTGTCCTTGTTTCTATAGTCATTAAGGTCATATTGTTGTATTCTAGACTTATTGTGAATAAATATGATTTGAGTTTTTTGTGTGATAATTTTTTTATATGGTTTCATCGTGACAAAAATATAAATTATAGTATTCTCCGATTAAAACAAACTAAATTGTTATTGTATATTTATGATGACAGTTTCACAATCTCCATCTTTTTTAGTGTCATTCTATGTTATGATGATAACTATCAACAAACAATGTTGGTTCACAATTATCTTCGAAGATATCATTTCGTATATTTACAATGACCAATTTACCAATGGAGGACAGTTCAAAACTGACATTTAATATTGATGCTAGCCTAAATTGATCAATTTCTTCATTATATCTTACATTGAAGGCCGACTTAATAATTAACTTAAATAATTTAATATTTTTTATTCATTCTTCTGATTTTCCACTTCACGAATATTCCATAATTTTTTATTTCATACCAATTATATTACCTTCCAAATTTGATCTTATTTTGAATTGATTATATAAAATTTTTGTTGTGTTTGGATAGCAATGATGAACTGCTCATTTTTGTACCAAAATTGAGACGTGTTAATTGAACCCAAATCTAGAATAAAATTGAGACATGTTTCTTCTTCTTAACTTGTTTGGAAGGATGTTTGTTAAACACAAGAAAACTCACATGAAACACTTGATGTTGGATCTCCTCTCTATTCCATGTTTTTTGGAGGTTCACAAGTTTCATTCTTTCCACCAAATAATTTACTTTTATGCCTAGTGTGATTATTAGGTACCTATCGTTGATGTCAATTGTAACCTATCTTCTCGCTTAGTTTAATGCACAAAGATTCTTCTTTACAAATAGAATAAGCTTGGTAGCATTTCGTACTCTAACCAAACAAGTAATCAAATACTTAGAAAACATTTATGGTCTACAACAAACTGGCATAAAGTTGAAAGTACTAGTTCTGAGTCGTTCGTGGAACATTAGTATTCCACTACTCTTTCAAATTATCAATTAGGATCGTAAGCATACATCAATCTCTTTTCCTAGTAGGATTGAAAAGCCATAAAGAAAAAAACGTAATTGGTTTCTTTCATGCTTTTCCAAAGTGTCAGATTGTATGGAACTAACTATACATACTATATATTGCATGTTATACTCATATAACTATAAGGGTTGAATTCATCTAAAGACAATCCAAATCATACATGTTTTAGATCCAATATTAATTTAGGAAATTCAAGGTCCAAATGTTTCCAACCTTGAGCGTTTGTTGGATGTCGTAAAACACTTGGTTCCTTGACATGTTTTTCATTGTGTCATCTTAAATAGGAAGCATAATGCTTAGAAGAGAATAACTACTTTAATCTCGGTATCACAAGAAATGTGCAACACTTTGTGGGGAATCTTCTTTTCTTTTTCTTTTTTTTTTGTTCATCTTATAACAAGATTTCCCACATGTAGTGCACAATTCAGCACCTTTTTATTCATTCTTATACAATATACAATTGTACTTGCATGCATGAATTGATTCGTAAGTCAATCTTGACTCACGAAATTTCTTATTCGCCTCGTAGAATGAATTAGGTATGCAAGTTCTGTCTGTATGGGATTCTTTTAACAGTTTCAACAACGAATCGAATGATGTATTGCTTCAGTCATTCTTGACTTTAATATGCATCAATTTCACCAAAAAAGATGTAAAGCGGAGAATCGAGTACACCCTAGATATAACTGAACATATGCTTCTTTCATCAAATCCTCGAAACATGTTGGTTGATCCTTTTCTCCACCATTAGTGGATGCAACATTTTCATAATTGTTATCTTCTTCTTCCTCTATAATTAATTCCAATGTGTGACTATTTATCTCATTCAATAATTCAACTATTTCATCGTCACCATTTTGATAAGTCGACTCAAATAATAAGCTATGAAGTACATATAAACAACCAAAAAGCTATAATTAGTTGTTAGGTCTATAAAAATAATTAAGATGACTTATATTGTTGCAAAAGCATAGCTCGATGGTTATTAAGATAAATCTTTGATTAGGAGGTTTTAAGTTAGAGTTCCTCCTCTAAAACATAACTTTTGTTGCAACTAACTTTGAATTCCATTTTTTGTTTTTGATTCTATAATTTTATAATTAGTATTTATTTTGTTAGCGAGAAAGCTGCTAAAATTACAAGGCCACTTTGAAGTTTAGAGAGAAATATGAGTAGGTGGGAAAGTTGAACTAACACTGATTTTTTATTATAAAAGAAAACACTAATTTTCCTACCCAACATCCCTTCTCAAAGCCATATACTCTCGTTCATACATCTCTTTATGCCTATAAAAAGCTCTACCTGGTAGCAATGGAGATCATCAAACTAGCATTAACCAAATCAATTAAGTTCATTCTGAGAGATTGGATAGTTTATAATCTTGTGTGGTTGTCTTTTGATTCCTTTTGAAAATTCAATGGCTAGTCCTCGCCTTTCAATCTTTGTATTCCCTTTTATATTGAGTGCATTTATGTTGATAAGTTTTGATTATCTTGTTACGGCGGTCAGTGCAAGACATCTTTTGGAAACACCATTACCTAAAGTACCCGATGAGCTTCCAAAGCCTGAAATACCCAATTTTCCAAAGCCCGAGCTTCCTCCACTACCCAAAGTTGAGTTGCCTCCTTTGCCTCACCTTCCACCCTTGGAAAAACCTACAATGCCTGAATTGCCAAAGCATGAACTTCCCAAATTGTTTGAACTACCTAATATTCCTAAGCTTGAATTTCCCGAATTTCCAAAAAAGCATAAGTTTGATCTTCCTAAATTGTCTGAAGTTTCTAACTTACCAGAACATGAACTCCCAAAACTACCTGAATTACCAAATGTACCTAAACTTGAGGTTCCCAAATTTCCAAAACTACCTGACGTACCTAAACCTGAATTTCCCAAGTTACCTGAATTGACACCCCTCCCGAAACCTGTTTTCCCAACCCTTCCAAATAACATACCTATCCCTTCGTTCAACCCACAACACACAACTACCACCAAACCTTGAATAGCACATTCACCTTCATCTATGACAACAGTTGAGCTAAATAAATATTCATATACGTCAGAAAATTATAGTGTGTGCTTTTTTTTTTCTAATATTGTTTCTAGTAAGCATATGGTTGTTTTTATATACATTGTTTTCTTTTCTTGTTCACATGTTGTGTTACTTATAAATATATTATAAATAAATATGATTTGAGTTTTTTGTGTGATAATTTTAATGATGATTTTTCATATAGTTCTATCGTTTGATAGAAATATAAATTCTAGTATCCGTCTCACTACAAATTGAATCATTATTGTATGTCTGATGACAGTTTCATATTCTCCACCAAGAATTCTTGGTGACATTGTTTTTTTATAGGTTAGAACCATTAGGAGCAGTGATTTGAAATCATTATATATGTTCTGATAACTGTCAGCAACAATGTTTGTTCACAATTATTGTCGGAGGAACAAATTGTCATATGTTTACAATGAACAATTTTTACCAATAGTGGCAATTCAAAACTGACATTTAATAGACACTAGCCAAAAGTGATCAAGTTCTTCGTTAAAATATTTAATAAAGTGACCTACTTAATAATTATCAAAAGAGTTTTTGACTCAAAAATTTTATTGTTTTGTGGTAATTCTGTTCGCCACCAAAGTCACAAGTTTGATTTTAATATCAATATTTAGCTTTCATTTAATTGAGAGAGCAATAATATCATCTATGTAAGATTTGTGGTCTCCCTTCCAAAAACAAAATCTTACAAAAAAGATTACATTTAGCCCAATGAACACTCCATTTTTCTCATTTGGCAGTTCGATCTAATGGACGTTAAGAAGATTCTTCCATTTAGCATCTTAGAATGGCATAGCTTAAGACTAAGGATGAGGCCTTGTACAATTAGACTAAATTCCAACTTATTAATAACTAAACGGATAAAAAAAGAAAGTATTTTTAAAGAAAACTATAGTCTGAGCGAAAATTTTCCACTCAAAACATGTGGAAAGGAAAGTACAGCCATTAAAGCATACTAGGGAACCAAGAGATTCAGAACTTACCCGAAATTAAACATACGTACCAAGGTCGAATAGATAACAATTACATATAGCGAAAACGCAGCCGATAGCAAAGTTGTTCATAACAAACTACATTTGCAGTGTCGATAGACTTGAAAGAAACCACTGTCTTACTGAGCATTCAGAACTTCAATCTCAAAGACCAAGACTGAATTAGGTTGTATGCCCCATGCAGGGAACCCACCAGAGCCATAAGCATAGTCGGGAGAGCACTGGACAATCATTCAACATAGAAAAATACGCGTTAGATCATAAAACATATGTTTTTTTTTATGTCAATGAGTGTTCACACTAGTTTATGTAGAGTTCAACCATTCTTATGAGACATACTATCTAACCTTACAGCATTTGGATGTCCAGATGAGTAGTAGGAAATTATATCCTAGAAAGGTGCAAAAACATAATCTCTTGGATCCCCGAGATCCTCTTTGACCACTAAGTCACTCTATGATGGTTAAAAAAATACGTTAATAATAAAAACAGTATTCTATTGGCTGATTTGGAGGCTGACACTCTCGGTGTATCAGGGATGGGAAGGAAAATGGCTACTGCCATATAACTTGAAATTACATGTTTGGTTTAGGGAGTCTTGAATTATCCATCACAAGAGATTGATGTATAATTACACTGCAGGTTTAGAAGTGGACATGAAATCTTATGCCAAAGAATACAGAAATTGAAACGTCTTGATGAACGAAGGGAAACCATAGGCAACAAATTGTGAAATGAAAACCAAAATAGGCATCCATCACAATTTTAGCTGTATAAACACATAAATAGAATAATGGTTATGAACTATGGTTGCAATTAAGAGTGTGTTTGAAAGCAGGGAAACGGAAAGAAATATTTTACCCTGAGACGAGCAACTTCTCCCACTTGCATGCCAAGCACACCTTCATCCCATCCTATAAATTCAATCAAAGAAACGAATCAAATCCAAATTCAAAACAAACATTGCAATGGCCAATAAATCCTGCAGATGACACTAAATGAGCAAGCATCGTTTTAATGGATAAATAACTTTTTTTTTTCAAGAAGCAAGAGCAAATTTTTAACACAGTTTTCTGCTCAGTCATCCCTGCATCAAGGATCCCTTTTTTATGTGACTATCATGCCAAAGACTTTATTGCATCCAATATGCTTTAAATGTTGGTAACATGAAACATAAAACACATTTTGGATAAAAGAAAAAAAAGTAAACGGACTTTTAAAAAGTGTCCTGACTACTGAGCGGTTGCAAAACAGAACGAAATAAATAAAAGTCAAACTATCAAATTGGCAATCGAGATATAAAAAAACATCATGGCAATGGAGAAAGAATAATGAAAAGAATAATGAAAACAAAAATAAAAACTTTTCGTTACACAAATGAAACAAAGAAGCCATGTGAAGCTGCAAGTACATTAATTGGAAAGCAGAACAAAATAAATAAAAGATCAACTATAGATACGGCAATGGAGAAAAAATGCAATATAACAAAAGCCTTTTGTTGCACCAATGAAAAAGTGCCTAAAATTGATCATGCAATGCACTTTATCTTTTTTATTTGTTGTTCAACTCTTATATTGGCCCGAACGATAACTACTCTACTATTTTAGTTCGATAACCATTTCGTTTTTAGTTTTCTATTTTTGTTTTTAACTTTTTAAAAACAGGTTTGTCTGATAACTAATTTTAGTTTTAGTTTTTAAAATTTTAAAAACATTTTTAAAATATTAAAGGAAATCTAAAAACTAAAAAAAATATCTTTTAAAAACAAGTTTTTGTTTTAAAAAAAGTATGAAAAATCAAGAATAAAGAGTAAAAAACTAAAAAAATCCAAACAAAATGTGAAATTTGAAAACAAAAAACAGTTATCAAACATGTTTTTTTTGTTTTTAATTTTCAAAAACAGAAAACTAAAATGAGTTATCAAACATATACGATTTTTATTTTTTAAAACAAAAAACCAAAATCTAAAAATGAAAAACTAGAAACAAAAAACGAAAAACGAAAAACGAAATGGTTGTCAAACGGGGCCTAAATTACTCATTTTAGTTTTCAATTTTGTCCTCTTCCCAATTGAAAAGGTTGCATGACTTACGTCCAGTCAAGTGGGTGTTAAACTGTCCACACAAAACACCTACTAGCTTTTTGCAGAGAAGACTAAGAGTGACCTAGCATCCACAATATCATAAGCGTAGTTCTTCCAACCTTAGACCACCCGAATCAATCTTATGTTTCAATGAATAAGCTAAGCTTTAAAAGATGTCCCAAATGTATATATGATATATCAATTCTCAATTTCGTCCATACTCTTTTCAGAGATGAATGTCAAAATATAAATATTCAACATTGGGGAAGAAAAAACAATAGTTCAAGGACTAGTTTGATAGATAATTAAATGCAAAGATGGTTGGTATTGTCAAGAAACTCCTAGTCCTAGAAGGAATAAGAGGACAAGTACCTTTGATAACTGAGCCTTGGCCGATTTTAAATTGGAAAGGCTTCTGTCCAGGGTCCTTTGTGCTAAATAAGAGAAAATTATGCATCAATAAACAGATCTTCATGTACATAAGCATGCCCATTTGATACAAAGAGACAGGAAAACAACTTACCTCCAAAACTTCTCGGACAGATTGCCATTCTTTCCTGCAGAGAAAATTAAAGGGTGACCAAAACGAGAAAAAACAAAAAATACTTGGGAGATGCCAGAGGAGGAAACAACCACATCTGAAATCACTTAGGCCCCGTTTGATAACCATTTCGTTTATCATTTTTGAGAACAAAAAAATACTTGGAGATGGCAGAGGAGGAAACACCCACATCCGAAATCACTTAGTAAACACCAAGTCATGGGCTCAACTATCTAAGTCTTACATACCCACATCAATTTTCAGTACTCTAAATGTAAAAGTAGCTATAAATGCAAAAAAGGTCAATGACTAGAGGCTAAACTTCAGTTCAATGTTAGAGCAAGGTTTAATACTTTATGATTGTTGTCAAATAAGAAAATAAATACTCATCTTGATTAAGCAGTATGAATATAAAAAAGCATGAACCATCGCATTACCACTATGACATCGGTCGGAATTGAATCTCATGATTCATCCTTATATCTATAATTGGTTTTTAGTTTTTTATTTTTGAAATTTAAGCTACGAAAATGATCTTACCCTGTATTTTTTCTTCCTTGGATATCTACAATTTACCTATATCTCTAGAAACCAAAGAAAAATTCGGAAACAAAAAAAAAAAAAAAAAATCGAAAACTCGTTTTTATTTTTGGAATTTGACTAATATTCACATACAGAAGCACATTTTAGTAAATCTGACTAAAAATACGTTTAAATTTTAAGAACCAAAAACCAAATGGTTATCAAACGGGGCTAAGAAACCTCGATCCGGATCAAAGTACGAAGGAAAAGAAAGACGATTAGAATGGCAAACATTGTGTTCAGATGCATTTAGAAAGGGATTAAGATTAGGGTTTGGTTGAAGAGGAACTGACCGAAACCGGTGCAGTGGACGGTGACCAACTGGCCGGCGGTGGGCTTGGGTCCGGTTCCGGGTCGCAGCACCTCCTTCTCCACTCCCATTGTTCCTCTCTCAAACGAAGCTCTCTTTCTTCTTTCTTTAGGGTTACTGCTGTGTGCTTCAAAGGATCTACTTCATTTCAAATAGGGTTTCAATATCAATTTACTCCATTTATTTTCGATTTTTTAAATTGTTTTTTATTAAATTTAGGACTATTAGATTTTGATAAAAATGGTTAAAATTTTATGTCAAAAATGACCATAAATTTTTACAATTTTCAAAAATATCTCTGGTTATAAAATATTGTGTCGTTTTTTTTTTAATAAAAATGTTAAATTTATCTTGGGGTTTCTGCATTTATATTACTAAAATACAGAATAATGAAAATATTTGCACATATAGCAAAAAAAAAAATGTAAATGGTTGACTTTCATATTGATATACTCTATCAATAGAGGCTGATAGAACAATTATTAATAAATAAAATAAAGTAAATTGATAGACTTCTATTAGATTCTCTCAATAAGATGGATAGAATCAATTATTGATAAAATTGATAGACTTCCATCACTAGAAAATGGTAGATTCTATCAAAGTCTTTGATAAAAAATGGTAAATAAATATTTTTAAACAAATAGGCAGAATTTGTAATAAACGAATTATTTTTTAAAAAGTTGTTATACAGTGCAAATTCCCATTTATCTTGATTCCCATTTATCTTGATACTTTTAACTTATAAATTATTTTTATGTGTCAATATTAGTTGTTTAATAAATTTCCTTTCCCCTTTCCCACCACTATAATTAATTACCGCCCAAGCTAAATTCACCTTCTTTCATGGATAATATATATTAACTTTAGCTAATTATTGAAGAAAATATTAATTTAAATAAATATTTTTACCAACAAAAATTATAATTAAATATTAAATTGGTGAAAAAAAGGGGAAAAATTAAAAAATAAAATAAAATGTCAAGGGAAACAATCCATTCTCCGTCCCCTTTTTACCTTGTGAGAAATTTTTCATCTCCACTCACTCCTTCATGAGAACCTGCCTCAAATAGGGATAATGAACCTCTTGTTGGCATTATAATTTTTATATATACTTATTATTTTATTTTTATTTTTTTGATGCATGAAAGTAGGGTATATATTGAGTTAAAAAGATTTTTTGGACCAATCCAAAATTTTAATTTGGTGAATCCATACTTAATCCAACACATATATTTTCGAGTTGATTCATTAATCTTTTTGTCTTTAATAATTCAAATATATATTTGTTGTTTATATCAAACTTTTATAGAAATCAGCAGTTCAACTTCAATTTATATCATGATTTCCAATCTAAAGATTTGAAAGAAAATTAAGAATATTAGGTAAAAAATATATCTATCTGTTAAATTGAATTGGGTTAGTTTGAGTTGTCGAGTTATTTAAAAACCAGTATTAGTTATAACGTATTTAAGTACCACATCCCAAGTCTCAAACCCATGACATTTGAAGAATTTTCTATTTTAAGTACTTTTCAAGATCTCAAACTCAAAATGTTCGAAGAGGTTGTACAAAATGCCCCACACCTCAACCAACAAGCCGTCCCTTGAGGACAATCTTAAAATCAAGTTAAACAAAAATTGATAAAAAATTTATTATTCATCTCTAAAATTTGACCTCAAATTCAAACATTTAAGAAGCTAAATTATTTAAATATTTAAATAATTCAAGAAATTGATTTATGTTATCATTCAGCTCCACAAAAGTGATTAAATCTCCAAATTTAGATTTTCGAACTCATCCCACCAATTGTCTTTTTTTGTATCATATTTAATTAGTCAAAAGATGATTATGTTTGTGAATTTTAAATTTTTGAAGCTTAATTTATCAAAATTATTACTTATCAATTATTACCATCTTTCAAATATTAATATATATTTATTGTCATTCAATTTCACGTAGGAAAAATATACAATATACAAAGAGAGAAAATAATCACTATTGAATAAGAATTTCTTAGAAATATGTCTAAAGAATCAATGACACTATTCCAACAAAATTTTAACCT
Organism: Sicyos edulis; assembly: GCA_036507275.1. NCBI lineage: Eukaryota > Viridiplantae > Streptophyta > Magnoliopsida > Cucurbitales > Cucurbitaceae > Sicyos > Sicyos edulis. The sequence goes on along the minus strand of CM071851.1, from coordinate 8,273,174 downwards.
AACTTAATGGTGAGGAAATTTTTTTATAGCTTTTATAACCAATAGAATTTATGATTAAAAAAATCATAAAAGAAATGATTATGATTAATGTACTTGCAACTTCAACTAGCTTCCGGTATAAATATATTATTGAACACATTTTGAACAAATATGTTTACTTAGAATCTAATTTCTAAAGCATGCTACAAATGCATATCAAAATTTTTACCAAGAAAAATGAATACATAAATAAATAAAAATACAAGCTTAAGACAAAAGGAGCCAGAAAAACAGCAAGATCAAAAATAAAAACAAATAAAAAGGGGCTCCAATTCAAAAGAACCAGAGTTCTTAATCACAAAGTCAAGCCTTTGAACCTGGTTCAGCTCCAATCTAACTCCCAGACCTGCCCACATCACTGCAAACAAAACATCATGCCAAAGCAATAACATATTCATCGTGGACCCACAGGACATGCCACGAAAACTCTCCGAAAAGTATCCCATGTCGCACCTGCAAACTAGCATCAACACAATAACTTTTTTGGATAAGAAACAACTTCATCGATACCGGCATCTGCCTGGTAATACTTAGTTAATTTGTACTGCTACTTAATAGTTCTCTAATTTTTTTTCAACTTGGTTGGTTTCTCCTTAATAGCTAGTCTAGTCTCCATTACTTTCAATCCAAAATGACCTGAATGAGATTGAGAGATACATAAATATATATGTTAGCTGTTTTGATCTTTGTTTTAGGGATCAAGAATCAATGTCTACTAAAAAATCAAATTCAAGTTAGAAACTGATGCTTGAAAAAGAGAAAAGAACAAGAATCCTCAAAATAGAAAAGGAGTGTTTTGATCTTTGTTTTAGGGATCAAGAATCAATGTCTACTAAAAAATCAAATTCAAGTTAGAAACTGATGCTTGAAAAAGAGAAAAGAACAAGAATCCTCAAAATAGAAAAGGAGTGTACCTCCAGGTGGATGATATCATGTGAGCCTGTGATTTGTAAATGGTATCTGCAAACTCAGTGCTTAAAATAACCCAAGGTAATAAATAATAATAATAACCTTCTTCTTGATTGAGTTCATGACAGAATGATTGCTTCAAGACAACGAGCAATGAACCAATTTGTTGCTGCTCATTAGAAGCCTTCAAACATGTGACGAACACGAGCTGGAAACCGAGAAAAAAGTAACACGCCAGATTTTACAAGGGACCTGCTTTACATTAGAGAAAATTTACGTTTGAAAATCTGGCCTACCAATAGTACTTCAAAAACAAGATTTTTTTTTTTTGGCCACCTTTACATGCACCTCAATAATTGTCACGGAACATGGCATCAACATTTACATGTCAAAGAAACCCGTAGGAATTAATAATTTTCTAGGTCATGAAGTAAACATTTAAATGTTAAAGAAATCCGTAAAAAATTAACTCCTAGGTTTTTTTTATAGGAAACAAAATATTTTAGTTAGGTAGGTGACTATCATGAAGTGAATCCATCATCTCTTAGTTACTTAATCACTAAGCCGCTTTATGATGGTTACATCAAAAACAAGAAGTTGGAAAATAAGATATACTCACCAAATAGAAAACGAGTTAGATTGTGGCTGCTGACACACTACATTAGCTCCTTGCGAGCTAGAACACACAAGCCTCTGAAACCTAGATGATAATTCTTGATAAGGTTCAGTGGCAGACGGTTTCACATGTCTAACTGCAGTTTCTAAATGTTGCATATTTATTTTTGAAACCTCAAGGTTCTCCTGAAAATAAAAGTAAAATCTATATTAAATATAAAAAGGAAGTTTAAACTGAAGTTTGGAAAGACAAGAGAACTACAGAAACTCAATAAACCTCGAGGGCAAATAAAGCTGCTTCTCTGCAGATTAATGATATGTCAGCCCCTGTACAACCTTGAGCAAGCGAAGCCAACTTCCTCGTACTCACATCTGGGCTGCAAGGAATTTTGCCCAAATGGATACGAAATATCTCTTCTCGTTCAGATTCATTTGGAGGTCCAACGTATAGCAGCCGATCAAAACGTCCTATTTGAAGTTAAAGTCAGCCAGTTTGTTATTACCATCATTTGCTCATGAAAAAGAACAAAAAACAAAACAAACCAAAAAAAGAACAACTGGGCAGAATGCATTTGTTCAGCTGGCTGTAGATGTTATATAATTTTTTTTTTTTTTTTTAAACTGGAAAATTTGAGCTTTGCTCCACTATGCTTAGGATAACCATGTCCGTCCCTAGGCCAGGCACTTGGAGACATCGAAGAAATAGAGTCACGGAGAGTGTCTACAAATAAATGTTATAGGTAAATCTCGAACATGAGACCTTGAGGGGAACACACCTTCAAAGTCAAAGTCTTCAACCACCGTGTCATCCCTTGGGACAGATGTTATGTAATTATTATAACAACTAAACTCTATTAATATCGAAAAATAAAGGAAATACAAGTCAAGTTTTAATAGGAACTTATAACCTCCCTTATTCTTATTCTTGAGTGTTAGGATCTCACAAATGTCCCACATTGGAAAGTGGGAGAGTCCAACATCGATATAAAAGAGATATGGGTTACTCCCCTCATTGCCAATTGGTTTTGAGGTGGAACCCCATATTCTCTAATATTGAGAATCTCCTTATTCTTATATTCTTGAGAATCTCTCAAGCCCATTATCACTCAATTCAAAGATAACAATTCACTACCCCTCTCCTATTATTTATAACCATATTATTTAGCTAACTCCTTAACTAATTGCCCAAATGCCTCTATAGTTTCCCTAATTCCTCTAACACCCAAACCTATCAGGTGTATGAGTGTAAAGAAGTTTCTGTATGGGGTAATACCTGGCCTTAGAAGGGCTGGATCAATTGTATCTGGCCGATTGGTAGCTGCAATGACCGTAACACCAACTCTTTGATGTAAACCTAAACACAAACAATGATTGATGACAACAATAAATGTTCATTTCAAATTGATTAAGACTCTTCAATAGTGAACCAGGAGATATTGAAGATAGAGTTTAAAAAATAAATGTTAAACTGACCATCCAATTCAACTAGAAGTTGACTCATCACTCTATCAGAGACAGAAACTCCATCACTTTCCTTCCCACGGATGATAGCAAGACCATCAATTTCATCAAAAAATATGATTGATGGGGCATTAGCTCTCGCTTTAGCAAATAGAGATCTAACTGCCTTCTCAGATTCACCAACCCATTTACTGAAAAGTTCCGGGCCCTTTACTGCAAGGAAATTTAGTCCGGCTTCAGAGGCAACAGCACGTGCCATTAAGGTTTTGCTACATCCAGGAGGACCAAACATCAACACTCCTGTTGGAGGTCGAGTCCCTATTCGCTTAAATGCATCCTGATGTTTTTGAGGCCATTCCACTGCTTCCATTAATTGAACCTTGACCTCCCTTTGTCCACCAATATCTTCCCATTTTACCTTTGGAACTTCAAGTATGACCTAAATTTAAAATTTAATCAGAAGTTTGACCGACGTATATGATTTTCTATGAAATTAACTTTCTATAAAGAAGTTTTTATTTTTTGTTTGTAAGACTTTCCATAAAGAAGTTTAAAGAACAAAGATGATTAGAGAACATTCCAAATCTAAAAGAGCTAATGAAAAGTAGTTCAATTGGTACTGATCAAATAAGAATCACAAGTATACATAAAATGAAGCTAAAAATGAACTACATCCAAAGTTTAGGCTCATCTCTAGGTCCGTTTCACAAGTATAGAGGTTTATTTCCTCCTGTGTGTTCCATATATATCTAGAACTCAAAGACACAGTTATACAACCTATAGAACAGATTCCATTCAAGGTTGTAATTTTCAAAATTTATCTAGATTACTCAAAATCAAAGACTAATCTTTTTCCCACCATATAAAAGAAATGCAGGTTTCAAAGGACCTTAGTTCCATAATATATTGTCAGTTATCAATAAAATGATTATCTCAAATAAAAAATAGACATACCTCTCGCATGGCACTAGGCCTCACTTTCATTCTAGCCATCTCAAAATCTTCAAAAACAACCTTCAATGTACACTTGATTTCAGAAGAGTTAGAAGTATCCTCACTATCATATACCACTTCATTTGAGGACGCACATGTTAGAGCCTCAGATGTAGAATTTGAGCAAACCCCTGATATACTTCTTACATCTTTTGAGAGAACAGGCTCCAAAATCTTATCATCAACTTTGGCTTCGTGATCCAACTTGGTAAACATATGTTGTTCCTCAGCTATAACAGATCTACCAGAACTAAGGCAGTCAGTAGAAACTTTAAACTTGTGATAGCGCCTTATACAAACTAAGGCAGCTTCATTGCAAAGGGCAGCCAAATCAGCACCCACAAAACCATGTGTAACCATAGCCAGATGTTGAACTTGCAGGTCTGAAAGACAGTGCTCCATTTCCCTTAGTATTGTAAGTAGAATATCCAACCGTTGATTGGGAGATGGCACACCTGTATACATCCAAGCAAAGCTAAAGTTCTTACATATTTCAGCAAGGGTAACTAGAAAAAGTGTATGTGCTTTTTCCATCAAGTGTTGTTTGAAGACTAAAGATGCACTTTGTTTAGTTTTCATGTTTCTCCATGAGTAAATATAAAGATATTATTTCCAACATTCAGAGCATCACCCTCACTGCATCTTTAAGATGGCACAAAAGTCAGACATTGACACTTATTAGTTGTCTTTCCAAATTTCTCAACTACTAAGTTAGCAAAATTATGCCATTTCCTGTTGCTTATTAGGAACATAACATACCTATTTCAGTTTCTTAAATAATTATATATAAAAATATTCGATAAGTAAAAGATCTATCTAGAAATTTGCACATAATTGTGGTTTTCTCTCTCATCCCACCTCAAGATTGAAAGATCGTCTATTTCATCTTTCTATCTGAACTTCAAACCATTACATATTGCAATTAGAAAGTACAAGACATAAGTCATAAGATCATATTTCAAGTTAGTTAGAGTTAGTTAGTTAGGCTAAGTGCCTATATGCTAGTATGCTACTAGCTTGGTATTCATTTGGGAGGCATATTACATCGAGTAAGGGTTAGGCCTTGAGGTAGGAGACTGGGGAGTTCTCTAAACATCCCGATTGATTAATACCAAGATTGGTTCTTATCGGCCAACAAGAACAGAGCTTTAGTGGCATCTTATATATTCGAGTAACCATTAGGCTACAAGTTTGAATCTTTGCTCCCCAAATATTGTTAATAAAAAAAATTAGTTCTTATCAAATTTGAATCAAACATGTCATTCTAGATTAGTGAGTTGGAGTTGTCAACCTGGGATTCAATAGAATAAGAAACTAGATTTCTGAGTTGGAGGCCTTGTTTGAGTATTTGCACAATAGTGATCAATAAAGAGAAGATGAGTCGCCTTCTTGGTTAGGGATGAGATTTGTATGTGGTGGAGGCTGGTGCAACCAACGGTGGACCATATACATAACCAGCTAACTTGGGAAAGGTTTACGAAGCTCTTGCCCAACCAGCACCCTTCTCCTATTGGTGGAAGATGAGGATTGAGAAGTTGAGTTCATGTTCTTGCCCAAGGGAGCATGTTGGTGAAGCAGTACGAAAGAAAGTCCATGGAGTTGTCCCACTATGCTCTTGACTCGATTGGTGGAAGATGAGGATTGAGAAGTTGAAGATGAGGATTGCCCAACCAGTACCCTTCTCCTATTGGTGGAAGATGAGGATTGAGAAGTTGAGTTCATGTTCTTGCCCAAGGGAGCATGTTGGTGAAGCAGTACGAAAGAAAGTCCATGGAGTTGTCCCACTACGCTCTTGACTCGATTGTCACGAAGGAAAGAAAAATTTAGAGGTTCGTCAAAGGCATGCAAAAAAAGATTAAGATGTTGGTGTTACTTGGACGACCGGCAATTATGCAACCACACTTGCTAGCGCAATGGCTATGGACAAGACATCCCTGGAATGGAGCAGTCTCCGGCAATTGACTCCTCATTTGGAGTAAAAAGAAAACTCGAAGTTGGATCTGCTGCAGAGTTGGATCATGTGGTGGTGTATAGCAACATACATCCTCCTCGTGGTGAAGGGTCTCGTAGATCCAATACCATAGCATCAAATACTTTGAGAATCACTAAAGCTTCTTTGAGAAAAGAGAAAAAGATTGTTCACCCAAAAAGGTCAGTAAATTGAGTTTCAAAAGTGGGGCACAAGGCCAAGTACCTCAAGTAATTCGAAAAGAAGATTTCAAAAATGGAAACTCTTAAAGATGGGGACTCCCCAACGCTCAAGGTACTCGACCTAAAGCTCCTCTACTAAAACTCCATTTGCCGATTTCTTTGGCTCAACAGTTCAACTCTTTTCTTGAAGCCCGAAGGAGCTTCAATAATTCTCGAATTCTTTGCAGTTTTCACCCCGATGTTACTAGAGCCTGTCACCACGAGGATGGTGTATGCTGCGATGGCCTACCAACATTCCAACGCCTTAGCAAATCAAACATCAAGTTTCCTTGACTCATGGATGAGAAGTCAATTGCTTGATGTTGCTCCATTCTAAGAATGTCTGTCTAAAAGTCATAGATATGCATAGGTGTCAGTCGTCCAAGTAACACCAACCTTTTAATCTCCTTTCACAAGTCTTTAATGAACCTTTTAATCTTGCTTACCTCTGTGACAATCTGGTCAAGAGCGTAGTGTGCCAACTCCATAGATCTCCTACCATATTGCTCCACCAACATGCTCCCTTGGGTGACAACAAAAACTCAAACTTTTCCATCATCATCTCTCACCATAGAAGTGGGGTACTAGTTGCACAAGAGGAAACCTCACCCAAGTTAGCAGACGTGGTCCACTGTTGTTGCGCCAGCCTCCATCACATATGAGCCTCGCCGCTTAAAAAGAAGCCGATTCTAGATTGCAGACATAGCAACCAGATTCGAAAATTATAATCTTAAAAATTAGAAAATTGAAAGAAGCATTCTTGCTTACAACAAGATTTGCTTTCTTATAACAAGGAACCACATGTGCAATCAATAATAAACGCCAAAAAAAATTAATTCATTGCACAAATGTGATGTAGTACTAGAATTTGAAAGCATATGTAGAAACTACAAAAATCACCTATTTCAATTTCCCGGTCAAGTCTTCCAGGTCGCCTTAGCGCAGGCTCAATGCTATCGGGCCTATTGGTAGAAGAAATTACAAGTGGCCCGCCACTTCGATTGATCCCATCCATCAAATTAAGCAATGTAGCAACAATTCTTTGAGACATCTCTTCACCTCCATCTTTTCTTGCAGGAGCAATAGCATCCAACTCATCAATTAATATCTGATTATAAAAGTATAGAGGTAGGTTAACCAGCTTCTAGAAAAAGAATTGAATGCTGAAGTCAACCACTCAATTAAAAATGTCATTCACACAGGTTTATTTAGTCTACTTTAACCGCCTTTTCCAAATCAACACTAAGTTTTAAATGTTAAGGTCTACTCATGAAGTGATAAAAAATTTATTCAATTATCCTGATTTCTAAACCCTTAGAATTTCATTTGTGAAACTCAAAAATAAACCACAGAAACAATTTATCATGAGATTACTTGAAGAGGAACAAAACATCCAAAACACAGAATAACAAGTTTAAGAATCTAACCACAGCAGGCGCAGCTTGACTTGCCTTCTCGAATTCCTTATGCAAGGTCTGTTCACATTCCCCATGATATTGACTTATAATTTCAGGTCCATTTAATTGGAAAATGTTCACACCTGCGTCATGAGCACATAATCGAGCCAAAGAAGTTTTTCCAGTACCAGGAGGGCCATAAAGAAGTACTCCCTTTGTGGGTCGTAAACCAAGGCTAAATAATTACATGAATTATAATTAGTTTATGTTCATGGAAAAGTAACAAAAGGAGCACAAACTAGAATCCACAAATAGGCCATGTATGTACAACAGAACACTTTCTTGTTGTGTGCGGGGAAGAAGGGAACAATTAAGAACTCAACAAATATTAATGGAGAAAAAATTAGTAAACTTTTAGTATTTGAAAACCACGAAAGCTAAAAGCCTCAAAAGAGTTTTTTTTTTTTTTTAAAACAAAGAAACGTGTTTGAGAGAGAAAAAATAACGATTATAAATGGCCAACAAAAAGAAAAGACCACGAAGGAAGGAGATAATTAGAAACCTAAACTA